>JAABKJ010000008.1:959964-1506802 GCA_011634705.1 Andricus grossulariae
TTTTTTTTTTTTAAATTTCCCCTTTTTTTTTTTTTTTTTTTTTTTTTTTGCTTCAATTCGAACTTATTTAATGGAACCCAATAATGGGAAGAAGAAAAAGACAAAATTCAAGTATTGTGGTGGAAAATTCGTCTTTTCTGGTTGAAAATTCATCTTTCTTGGTTAAAAGCTAACTTTTTTGTTAAAAATTCAATTGTCTTTTTAAAAAATCGTATTTTTTTGGCTTGAGAATTAAACTATTTGGTTAAAAATTAAACTAGTTTGTTGAAAATTCGTGTGTTTTTATTTTACGTTAAACAGCTTGGTTGCAAATGTAAGTTTTTGTTTGAAAATCATTTTTTTTAATTCAGCTATTTGGTTCATAATTTATCTTTCTTGGTTAAAAATTATCTTTTTTTTTAATTCATCTTTTCAGATTGATAATTCCGACGATATTCAAATGTCTTCTAAAAGATCATAATTTTTATTTGAAATTTCAACTATTTGATTGTTAATGCAACTGTTTGTTTGGGAATTAGTTTTTTTTTTAATTCAACTATTTGGTTGGAAATTCATCTATCTTGTTTGAAAATGATCTTTTTTGTTGAAAATTGACCATTTCAGGTTGAAAATTGAAGTCGCTTCTAAAAAGTTCGTATTTTTGGTTTGAAAAATGAAACTATTTGGTTAAAAATTTAACTATTTTGTTGAAAAATCGTCTTTTTTAATTGAAAGTTCAACAATTTGGTTGTAAATGCAACTGTTAGGATAAAAAGTAATTTTTTTTTCAATTCAACTATTTGGCTGAAATTTGATCTTTTTTTGGTTGAAAGTGATCTTTTTTGTTCAAAAAACCCCTTTTTCTCGTTTTTTTTTTGCTTCAATGCGAACTTTATTAATGGAACCCATTAAGGAGAAAAAAAAGAAAAAAATTTATCTTTTAAGGTGGAAAATTCGTCTTTTCTGGTTGAAAATTCACCTTTCTTGGTTAAAAACTAACTTTTTTGTTAAATATTCAATTGTCTTTTTAAAAAATCGTATTTTTTGGCTTAAAAATTAAACTATTTGCTTAAAAATTCAACTATTTTGTTGAAAATTCATTGTGTTTTGATTGAAAATTTAACAATTTGATTGTAAGTGCAACAGTTTTGTTAGAAATTTATCTTTCATGGTTGAAAATTATATTTTTCGTGAAAAAATCATCTTTTCAAGTTGATAATTTAACTTTTTTTGTAGAAACGTTGTGTTTTTGGCTTGAAACTTCAAACATAATCTTGATTTTTCTCTCTCTTTAAAATGCAACTATTTGGTTTAAAAATTAAATTGTTTTGTTAAAGTCTCCTTTTTAGCTTGAAAATTCAACTGTTTTATTCAAAATTTATCTTTATGGATAGAAAATTCGTCCTCTTGGATTGAAAATACATCTTTTATGGAAGAAAAATCGTTTTTTTTGGTTGAAAATTTATCTTCCTGGGTTGAAAATGAACTTTTTTGTTGAAGATTTAACTGACTTCTAAAAAAATCGTTTTCATGGCTTAAAAATTCAAATCTTCAGTTGAAAATTCAACTATTTTGTTTAAAAATTCGTCTCTTTTGAGTTAAGGGTCAACTATTTTGTTGTTAATATTTTGTTGAAAATCATTATTTTGTTCTTTTGAAAATTCAAGTGTTTGTTTGAAAAATTCATCTTTTTTGGTTGAAAATGATCTTTTCGTTAAAAATATATCTTTTTAGGTTTAAAAGTCAACTGTTTTCTACAAACCATTCAACTTTTTAACTTCAAATATCAACTCTTTTGTTTCAAATTCGTGTTTGGGTTAAAAATTCATGTCTCGGAGGTCTGTATTTATAAGTTTATAAACAAATTTCGACAATAAATATTTTTTTCAATGATTTCGGTCATTATAAAATTTATTGTTGCAAGTGGGATTCATTGAAGTCGTAGGAAATAATTTTCTGGACAAATTGAGACATTTTTCAATAAAATTACGTAATTTTTAAATATTTTGTCAGAAGTAATATGAAAAATAAGTTTTAGATTCAAGTTCACCATATAAAATTGAAAAATGGTAGTTTTGGTCAGTTTCCAAATTGGATGAGTTAAGTTCGAAAGTCATGTAACTTTAGACGTGTTCTTGCATTTGGAAACTTTTTTGATGAAAAAATTGAAGTTTGAAATATTTAAAAAATGGGAAGAATTGAAGATTGAAAACTTTCTTAAATTGAAACAATTGAGATCTAAACGTTTTTTGTTTAAATTAAAAGAATCGAAGTTATAACTTCTGCAGAAAGTCTCCCAACAGTAGACGTGTTGTTGTAATTTGAAATCAGTTTAATTTGGAACAATTGAAGTACTTGACTCAATTATGCAAAGCTTTCCAACTTCAATCATACCACTTTTGAAAAAAGCATGACACAATTCAATACTTCCAATTTCATAATTATTATTCTCAACTACATTGTTAAACAAAATTTAGACTTGTGAAGATTTTAACTCCATTGTTTTTTCAAGTTTATAAAGAGGCTTATAAAGGGTTTAAAACTTTATAGAGAATGTACCATAAAGATTTCTTCACTGAAGGTAGTGTGATTTCAAGAGTGTCATTTAAACCAATACTTCAAAAAACACATTTTGTATTTTGTGAAATGCAAACAATGGAGAATCTACTATCAAAACCATTAGATGAAACGGAGTAGTAAGATTACTGGATGTTATGTAAGAAATAACGAACCGCTAGGACTGAAACACGATAAAATGCTTGCTATTTTCTGTTCTTCTCATTCCACCTTTCTCTTTATCTATCTCTCTCTCCTATCTCGTTTGCACCCGCGAAATTGAGATTCTGCACTGTCTGTCAGCTGCGGTCGAGAAGAAAAAAAACCAGAACGCAAATCTTCCCAGAGCTTCCCATCTTTGCCACTTTAATGCCTTCAAACTCCCATATAATCATTTGTTTGTCATAAGAAAATGAGGAATTCAAGAACTAAAAATAATCTAGAAAATAGACAGAAGCCTTCTTCTTTAATTGTTGTGCAAGATCCAAAAAGATCATTTCGCTCGATTGAACATGTGCACTTGCGTGTCCTTCCACATTCACTTATTCATATGGCAGCTGCAATTGCATGCTCGAATGAATCATGGCTTTCAAGGACTTATAAAAGCCCTCGTATTTATTTTACATTCCTATAAAGAATATGGAAATATACCTAAATCTTCTAATTTTTCTTTAACCAATTAAAATAACGAGAAAAACGGTTGGTAAGTAAGTAGGACTGAGGAAGCTTCTTTTTACCGTAGTTCCCTCGGAACAAATTGGAGAACGATCTACTTTAGAAGTAGTGCCTTTTTTATCTTTTCCTTCCTCGTCCACCTCTACCTCTGATTCTCATCAAGTCACCATCGTCTCTTGCCAACCTGCTCGTTTACCTTCCTGAGTCTGGCTTCCCTGTGACCTCGATATGTCCCAAGTTTGAAACTTTAACATATCTTTTGCGTCAATACATACAAATTTCTCTTGCTATCCATTGTTCATACTATGGATTCTGCATTATCTTTACTAAATTAGTTGATCCTTATTGATCGAATTGGCCACGAAATCTCCGAACAGAAGTAAGTCTGATTTCTCGAACAAGAAAAAGGATCCAAAGAATAGGAAGGTCGTGTTGGATCGAAGTATTTAATTCCCTGATAAATCTTTTGAACAAATCTTGAAAGCTTGCGAACTGAGTTAGAGAGTTGTAGGGACTGTAAGGGGACGTGGATAAACCTTTGCTGAGCCAGCGCAGCATAACGGTTAGAGAACCTTCCTATCAACAAGATCGACGTCATAAAAGGTCTAATTTAGGCTGGGTTGTCACATCATTATTCTTCATTTTTTATCCCCCTGATGAGAATGAAGCCATTCATCAAAAAAGTTACACAAAAAATTTTAAACTGACCCTCTTTTGGGTTTTCTCCTATAAATGATAATTACACTTACTCAGGAATTACAATCACTTCCTGGTAATGATTATAAATTCTTGCTGATTATTATTTTTCCCCGTAATTGACTCTCTTAACTGCTTCCAAGATTGTGCGAAGTGATTAACGAACTCAGAAGTCATTTGGTAGGACTTAACTGAAAGTGAAGAAACAGACGATCTAACATGAGGACGTGAAACTTATACTGCCGTATGGAGACAGGACTTAAAGTGCAAAGCTTGAGAAATGCGAGGAAACTTTCTTTGAACGAGTTTCGCGAGGAGGTTTCCGTTTACTATTTTCAAGTCCTACTGATGGTGGGTCAGAAGTGAATAAATCTTATTCGGAATTTGCGTTTCGTCTTGGAAATTAAAACTTTCTAGCGGAAATATGTCAGGGTGGCTGTGCCAAAAGAAATTTAATTTAATGAGAACTCTTTTAATTAGAACTGATCCCTTTAACGTTACTAATGTAAATGAATTTTCTCTTCCCTAATACCAATTTAGAAACCAGAAATATGTTTTATCAACTTTCCGAAGAACCGAATCTCAATCTTTTCTAGAATTTCAAGATCGATTGCCTGGCAACTATTTTGCTGAATCAAAGAGAAGGATGTTTAACCAGTTAGGGTGAAAGAGCTGGGGTAAACCAGCGAGGCAACTCCGACAAGTTGCCCAGTCTGTGGGGGTGCGCCATATCGATTCCCACCTCTTGCCGGCACACTGTCTTCTCTTACAAACCAATGGCTTCTCGTCTTATACGTTATACGCTTACAGCTTTTAGATATACTATATTTGCTGAGTCTTCTTTACCCATCTTGGTTCTGTCGTGTTCGACTGGGACGTCTCAATGAGGCGATTGCTGCTATATCGTCATCCAACGGTAATAGAACGTGTCTCGCGTCACGATGGATAACATCGGCAGAAGTTACCGCTTCGCAGTCGATGACGCATTTCGCTTTCCAATCACACTACCAGTCTACCACCACACCGCTTCCGAACGGAAATTGTAAAAGGTTGTGTTGCACCGAGTCGACGTTTCGATACTTTTCCTTTTTGAAATTCCTGGTTGAATGCTTCCCGTTTGAAACATACGTGTACTAAAACCCTTTTATCAATCGTGGAACATCTTATTAATATCTAAATGGTGCTAACTACTTGTTCACTAAAAACCGTCTAAGATGGGGAAATAGTTCTAGTAATCGAGTTGTAGCGACAATTAGTTGGGAAGGTTTAGACAGCGAGAAAATCAACATCCCTTTCAGGAGAATTCTCGTTAGAGCAATTAGAGATGGATTAACTGAGACATTGAATGCTTCTCTTAATTAAATGCAGCATTTAAAGAGATTAGTCTACTTCAAATAATGAGAAGTCTTGTCAAGATTGTGTAAATGGCCTTTAATATTTATTATAAAAAACTGAAAATTCAGTTGTCTGTAAAGCATTTTTCTTATAATTTCAGATTAGCAGTCAGTGTGACATGGATGAGAGCTACACGAACGTGTTGGAGGTCTCTCGCCAGTACTTCCAGGGACTGCCCGTACCGAGTACGGCAGATGCTACCTTGACGGAGAATGTTACAACCTCGACGTCAACGTCCTTCGACAATGGAACGTCAACAACATACTCATCCACCACGACGCCAGTGGTGGCATCGACACCTGCGACTAACAACATTAGTGAAAATCAGAGATACTCGGAATCAAAACTTGAAGAGACAGGGTCGTCTAGTTCCTATTGGAATCCACCCGGTCCGAATGAGTTGCGACCAGTCGAACCTTATCCTCCTCAGCTCACCAGAGTTGAAGTACCAGACACCAGGCCTGAAGAATCCGCCATGGAACCAGGACACGGATCCTCCACTTTAACCGAAATGCAACCGTCAAAACAACTATCGACGGAGCAGAAGCAAGAACCCTCGTCGACGGTTCAAGCTAGTGAACACCCAATACTCTCACCACAGTTGCATCAAATGCAACCGCCAAATTCACATTCTCCAGCGCCTGTCTATCAGCAGTTGAGTAGTGTCACCAGGACACCATATTCTTCTGCAGATTCACTTGCATCGCATACAAATTATCAGGGAGAAAGAGCATCGCCGAGTGCGTCTATCGTGGCTCAAAGGGTTCAGTACTATCCGCGGTACCATCACCCAGATATTAGGAAAAGCGCACCTGTACCCTTTTCGCAGAACTCAATGTACCAGCCCAACAACGTCCCGCCGTCGGCCTCGCCGTCAGGAACTGTACCGATAAGACCTGCTTCCGCCGAACAAGGAAACTCCGTCTCGATTCCACCCTCGAGTCATCATCAACAAGATCAGCAACGAGTTCCTACAGCCTATTCACCAGCGCAGAGCCTTGTAGGAGGATCATCTGTTTACGGAACATCGCCGCAGAATCATCATCCCTCCACCTACCTCGGCGCTCAGCGTCGAATCGGATCGTCCAATCTTACTGGCTTAGGGGTCCAGCATTCCGACGGACATTCCTCCTCTTCGTCCAGCTCGTCGGTAAATCCATGCAGTCCACGACTTGGCTCTAGTAGTACCACTGCTGGTAGTTCAAGTCACATTCCTTCGCCACACAATATGCCGGCGCACATTCCGTCACCGCATCTACCATCAGGCTCATCATCAGCTTCGACGCCACTGCCTCCTCATCAACATCCTAGTCGAAACGTGCCTAGTTCGCACACTCTAATGTCTAATACGTATCCTGGCCGAACGGTACTCACCTCACCGGGGAATCAACAGATGGGTCATCCGCAAAGTTCGACGGGGTATCATCCAATCCTCTCACCACACGAACTCGGCCAACATACGTCACCCTCGCCTCAGAGACAGTCACCACATGTTTCTCTGCATAATCCTCACGCATCTCCTCATCATACTCCCTCGCCACACAATAATTACCATCAACCTCATTCGCCGCCCTACCCACCACCTCCTTCAAGATCGACACCTCAGTCCTATAGCAGTGTTCCACCTACTTCGCAACAGTATCAAGTCGCACCCAGATTCTCGAACCCTTACCACTCAACGCCTCAGTCTTCGTACCATTCCTTTCAGAAGAGTCCCCAACCGCCGCACTCGAGTTATTATCCGCAGCCTGGAAGACCTCACTACCCTCAGCACATAGGAGTACCTGCGCAAACCTCGCTCGCTTGTTCGACACCAGGAAGCAATGGAGCAGTCTACCAGAGTTCGCAAATCAAGCCCATCACCTACAATGGAGCTGACCCCAAGAAAGGTCCCGCTGATGTGACGACCTACGGTTCCTACCGCCCGCCTCCGGCTCCTATTCAACGAACTGCAAATACGCACAACCTACCGCCTATTGCATCTCTTACCTTTCCGAACAGAAACTCCAGGGAACCACTTGTGAAATCTCAAGCGGTTCAGCGACAACGAACGCATTCCATGTCCTCCGTTACCAAGGCTCCCTTGACACAAACTGCACCATCGATGGCAGCTCCTCGTAGAGTTGCGGACTATCCCGTTAATCATCCGCCGATGAGTCATGCACTACCGATCAACGGAAGGATAACGACTGTACCGAGTTCCTCCTACAGCAGGTACAATCAACAAGGAGGATATCCACCTTATGCAACAACTGTCGCACCAAGTCATTATAGCAGCAACTCTTCCAGTAGCACAACAGTCACGTCGGTTAGTCTTCCTTCTAGACCCACCGTTCCGACTCAAGCTAACCATCAGTATCCGGCATCTGATCCGAGTCGACCGACAGCGCCTTACTCTGGTGTTGCTCGAGCTCCAGAGAACTACGGTTTCAAAGACTACTATCCAAATTCGTCGACTTACTCGTCAACTAATTCTACTGCTCCTACAGCAGCAGCAGTAGCACCACCACCTCAACCACCACAGAGCAATGGTCTGCCCGTCAGAAAAAGAGAATCTCCTCTCGATTTGTCTGTGAAGACTGTCAAAACATCTGCAGATTCCACCGCTCAAGACGACGAAGCTGGAAATATGGATAGACATGTCAGTAGTAGCAACTCCTTCTCTTCAAGGAGTAGTAGTGGGAGCAGGAACATGCTCCCTCCTGCACAACCACCACCTGCTAGCTTGTTCACATTTGACGCAAGGAGTACCAACGGAGCGAGAAGCTCCAGTGTCAGGGCCTCGACTCCTCACACGATTTGTGCGCCAAAAGTAGAATTCTACCCAGATTTCAATACAGCACCTTTGCGACATAACACCCAGAGTCGTGAGAACTCTTTAAGAAGAAGTTCTGCACAGCAGCTCTATGCGCCTCCCCAGCAAAGTACAATTTCTTTACCACATATGTCTTCTTTTAAGAAGAGCTCATTGCCCTCGACACCTCTTTATGATGGAAAGTCCCTTCCTCCGTCTCCTTATCATCCAAACGATCCTACCTTGGCGAGAACATCAAGATATCCATCTGTACTTGACCCAGCCAGAACTGCACATGCACTGCCTCATCAAGAGACGCCCGACCCAAGCAAGTATTATCTCGATAGTAGAAACAAGTTTACTCCGCCCGCAAATCAATCAACAGAGAAGCTTCCAATGAAAAGACCGACGGAAGCAACTTACAGTGGTGGTACTGCTAACAAACAGCCTAGAGTGGACGCGTGGCGCATGGCCATAGATGAGCAGATTCAACAGAAACTTTCCTCTGCGCGTGCACTTCTTGAGCAACAGAAGAGACAGGAAATGAATCTACCACCTCCTTTGCCTAACGGTTCTATGGTTGCGCCTGGTGCTTACGACCAGAGGACCGATATACGTTACTCGTCAGAACCGGCGAGGTATCAAGCATACTGTGATAAAAAAAGCTACCAGGATCTAAAAGTTCCTCGTAGTTCGCCCTCCTACATGCAACCGATCTCGAAGCCATCAAATGTCCACTCCATGCCTCAACCGTCCGGAAGTCAAATGAGCTACCACGGTTACCGGCCAGGACAAAGGATGCCTTATGGTAGTGGCGTCGGTCAACCTGGAGGTCAACCGAGCAATACTGGTGCTGATAAGAGGGTAATTAGTCTCCTCAGGAATAGCCTCGAGATCAAACAACAACGGGAGGAGCAGTTGAACAGTCAGCAACCCATTCTTGTCAATCACAGCCAGCAGAGCTTCCAGAATAAGGTCGTTACACCAGTCGAGCCAAAAACGAACATCGGAAGGCATAACCTCTCGCCGTTCACTGCAGCAAGTCTGCTGGAACGTAACAGCAATACTCCGCCTCATTACAAGTTCCACGTGCCAAAAGCAGTGGATTCGATAACTCAGGATGGCCCTCGCGGAATGTACGGATCGAGGATGAATATATCAGCCACGCTACCTGGAAAGGAGTCTCTATTGAATCCGCGTGGAATGGATAATCAGATGCTTCGGGAGAAGGATGATGGCCTGGCTGCCAAGTTTAGGACCAAGGGTGAATTGAAGCAGGTTGGAACGGGACAGTTTGCCTCGAAACCACCAGCGTTGTTGGCGCAAGAAACAACAGCGATTTCTAAAGGTAAGCGACTCTTAAAAGGTTCACCTTTTCTTAGCGGCATACCCTATTTTAGAAACATTAGCATCATATTTTTCTTGATTCTTCTTTATAGATCTCGAAGGTGCAGCTTCGACATCGACACCTCAAACCCCAGGTTCGTCCGCAGGCAGTCCTCCAAAACTGACCCGTGAGAAATTAGCTGGTTTACCTCCGAGAAGAAGACTCTTTTCTAGAACGGATGAGGAAAATATGCCTACATCTGCTACCGTACCTGCACCTGCCATAGCTTCGACTGTGTCTCCTAGGGCTAGTGGATTCAGAAGCTCTTCGGAGACTTCAGTATTTGACTTCAGGGAGAGCGATTCCGAGGGCGAAATGCCTGTTTTGGAAAGGCAAACCCTGGAGGAGATGAGGAGAGACCGAAAGCAACTGTCTAAAGTACAGCCACCTGTACCGTTGAATGATGCCATGTGCATGGGAATGACATCATCAGCGGATCTTGTCAAGATCGAATTGAAGGTAAGTCTCAGAACATCTGAACGTAGCCAGTTGTCACTATAATTACAAACTCTAAAATGTATTTCTTCTCTTACAGGAAAATGACAAAATCACCGAAATGGATCCATTTTGGGCAGCCACCTGTGATAAGTTTATGGAGCAATTACGCAATGGAGACTCGGTGAAGAAGCGAGGTCGGAAGAAGAAGACTGAAACTCCCGTACTAAAGGTCGAAGATAATCTTGAACCTAGTATCGGGGAAACTGAGTCTGAGACACTGCAGTCTGTAATAAGGCCTGAAGATATCAAAAAGGAAATTCCAGATGTAGACCCTGCAATTAAGGAAGCTTCAGTAAAAAAGGAAGAGACTAGCAAAGAAGTTCCTCCCCCAGAAGTCAAGACTGAGTTGAAAACCGAGGTTCTAGTGAAAGAAGAGGAGAAGGAAACTAAAGAGGACAAGGAAACTAAAGATAATAAGGAAACTAAAGATAACAAGGAAACTAAAGATGACAAGGAAACTAAAGATGACAAAGGGAAAGTTAAAAGCAAAGAGAAAACTAAGGCAAAGAACTCGGGTGATGATTCGGATGAGTTGCCTCTAATAAAAAGAGCAAAAAAGAAGAAAGCGAAAAAGGACGATAGTGATGGTGAAGAGGAAATAGTCTGTAGTAAGAATAGAGTCCGTCGAGGAAGTAGAATCAAGTTGGAATCTTCGAGCGGTAGTGAATCTTCGAGTGAGGAGAGTGATGCTAGTACAGAATTCGGACAAGGTTCGTCAGTTGCGGATAGATTGCGCGCTAGAAAACGAACTGGGAAGGAAAAGGTAGACAGCGAGGGTATGAAACTACGGTCTAGAGGGAATACACCTCACAAAGGAAAGCAACAGGACAAGGATACCAAATCTCTAAAAGGAACGCCTAATAAGTCGAAGCCTAAACCACTTTTCGGAGATGGGAGTGATTTCAGACCTGGATGGGAGGAAGAGGTCTATGTTTATAAGAAGTCACTGAGAATGCCCTCGAGATTAATAACAGTTTCAAAGCCAGCGAGATTCCACAGGTTATCAACATCTCTTCCTGATTTGGATCCTGGCTCGCCTGCGCTTTCTGTTTCGATGGACAGTGTTGATGTGTGCCTAAATAGGAAGAGAGTAGACAGCGATGCGGAATCGAACTGTAGCTTCAGCATAGCGGGACTTGGAACTAAAATCGAAGATGAAGAGGCTACCTCATCTACCACAGTATCCTGTCCAACGAAACTTACGAGATACTCGAGGTCTGATAATAACTCGATCGTCGACGTTCTAGCTCAGAAGGTTGGGACCAGTAAAAAGGATGCAAAGAAAACTAAGGACAAAGTTGACAAGAGTCCCGCTAAGTTTCTTCGTAGAAGTAACAACGAACCCGAATTACTTCCGACCCCTAGTCTTACGCCTTTGGTACCTGAACCAAAGGTCAAGGGAAAGACACCCGTTAAAAACAACAAGTCTCCGAAACCAGTTAAGGTGTCAGACAGTCTTCTTGGATATTTCCGAAAAGAGACTATAAACAACTTCCGAGACACTTTCAAAAATAATCATGCACTGCCTAACGCATTCTCGACTGCAGTGCTGAAGAGTAGGACAAGAACTGAGACGAGAGTATTGAAGAAACAGGCGACCATCCGCGAAGTTTTCGGAGAAGATAGGCCAGCTTCTGCTCCTCCGATGAGAAATCACGGAGACACTTCGCAAGACGATGATTCTCAAAATGAATCGCAGGGTGGTGTAGACGAGAGATCGCTGACCTTGAAGCGGAAAGTAGTATCTCGATGGAGAAACGCCGGACTCCTTCGAAGCAACAAAGCGATAATTAACTCTAAAAGACATCTGCTCATAGCGAAAAGGCGGAAAGATTTGATGAAATCAATAGTTCATAATAAGTTAAAACAACCTAAGGACATAAAGAAGGAAATTGAGGATGAAGATGATGAGGAGGACGAGGACGAAGAGGAAGAGCAGACTCGAGACGAGGCTCAGGTAGCGGAGGTGAATGAGCCGGAAGCAGATAATAATGACGATGCAGAATTACCTAGCAAAAAGAAGTTCAGAACTGGTCGGCGGAAATTCCGCTCTGGATTCGATTACTTAAGGAAGAAGAAGAAACCTTTGAAGAAAGACGAGGCTCTTCCGAAGGAACGAAAGAGGGTGAGAAATATTGTTTATTATTTTGATGATAGTTTCTAAATGAATTGCAGGTCTTCCGGAATTTGAATAACACAAGAAATTTAATTACAGCAAGCGGTGCCGAAGCCAAACCCGGAGTGCGAGGCTGATATTCAAACGGAGATCAGAACCTGGGTAATCAAAAAGGGAGTAGGGGAGACGATTTTACATCGGGCAGCTAGATTGGGTTATACGGTATATTACTTCAAGATTTAACCATTTGAATTTATTTTAGCAGCTAGAATGGAAGTTTAATTAACGATCGGATTCTTCCTTACAGGATGTAGCTGCCTACTGTTTGGAAAAACTCAACAATGTTCCGAGTCCGAAAGACAATGCAGGGTACACTCCACTTCACGAAGCGTGTGCGAAAGGTCACCTTGAAATAGCTAAACTTCTCCTCGCATACGGAGCAAATGTCAGCGAGAGTGCCAATGGAGGAATAAGGTTAGATTCTTTAACAGTTTACATTTCAAATTACGCGGTAAATCTCCTGCGCACGCGTATAAGCGTTGAGTGGAAACTACGGCTGCGCAGAAAAGTACTGCGTCGTTTATAGCTGCGCAGTAGAGTTTATTGCCGCTTATAGATGCGCAGTAGACTCTTAGAACACATAATAACACAGAAAACATTTTTTCAGGCCTCTTCATGAAGCTGCAGAAAGCGGAGCGGCCGAACTGGTGCGATTGTTACTGTCATATGGGGCCGATCCTTTATTAGCCACTTATGCTGGACATACTCCACTGATGCTGGCTGTAGAAACCGAAGCTTACACGATTCTCGAACAGCACTTAGCTGACATCCAAGGTCGTGCATGTCAGCCCTGGTCTTTCGGCGGACCATCATCAATTTTCGGTCAGTAAATTGTCATTCATATAATTTATCTGTACTTTCAAAGGGCCGTCCATACACTACGTTATAAATATGAGGGGGGGGGGGGGTAGTATTAACTTTAAGAATTTAGATAACATTTAGTACATATTCTGATTACAAATTTGAACAAAGTTTGCGAATTGTGCAAAAGATGCCCCTGCAATAGTACACTTGTTTAAACAATTCCTCTTTTTGCTCCTGTTTTCAAGAAAGACCACTTTTTCTCTTTTTTTCGCTTAAATGCGAGATGAATTAATAGAACCCGATAAGGAATTCCAACTATTTTTGGTAAAAAGTTCATTCTTTTTGGTTGAAAAGTCTAATATTACATTTTTGGTTGAGAATTGATCTGTTTTGGTTATAAATTTTATCATTTGGGTTGACAATTCAACTATTGTAGTAGAAAATTCAACTTTTTGGTTTCAAATTAATTTTTTGATGAAGATTCAATTGTTACGTAAAAAAGTCTTCTTTTTGGCTTGGAAATACAACAATTTGGTTACCATTTTTTTTTCTTTCTGGGCTAAAAAAAGCTTTTTGTTGTTATCTAAGTAAATCTTATCTAATCTAAAATTTGTATCTAATTTCTTAAAAATTAATTTTTTTTATTGAAGATTCATCTCTGGTTGAAATTTGAACTATTTTGTTAAAAATTCGTATCTTTTTTCGTTACAAAGTAATTTGTTTAAACTGAAAATTCAACTATTCCATTTTTTATTGAAAATTTAGCTTTTTTAGTTCAAATTTCAACTATTTCATTAAAAATGTATCTTTTATAGTTGAAAATTCAACTATTTGGTTGAAAACGCAAGTATTTTTTTTTAATTTGTCTTCTTTGGTAGAAAATTAATCTTATTGGTTAAAAATTCATCTTTTTAGTAGAAAATTCAAGTATTTTATTGAAAATTTATCTTTAATTGAAAATTCAACTATTTGGTTGCAAATTTATGTATTTCATTGAAAATTCGTCTGGTTGGTAGAAAATTAATATTCTTTTTTAAAAAATCGTCTTTTTGGTTGAAAATTGAACTGTTTCCTTAAAAATTCGTTTCTTTTTTGGTTAAAAATAAATTTTTTAAATTGAAAATTCAACTAATCCATTTTTGGTTCAAAATTTATCTTTTTTAGTTAAAAATTTAACTATTTGATTGGAAATTTATATTTTTTAGTTGAAAATTAATCTTCTTTTTTAAAAAATCATCTTTTTGGTTGAAAATTCAACTATGTGGTTGAAAATTTATTTTTTTAGTTGATAATTCAACTATTTGTTTGAAAAGTCATGTATTATGTTGAAAATTTGTCTTTCTTGGATGAAAATTAATCAACTTGGTTATAAATTAATCTTTTTGGTTGAAAGTTTAACTATTTAGTTGAATGTTGAACTATTTTGTTTAAAATTAATTTTTTTCGTTGAAGATTCATCATTTTAATTGAAAATTGATCTCTTTTGTTGAAAATTTAACCATTTTGTGGAAAATACGTTTTTTTTGTAGAAAATTAATTTTTTGGTTGAAAATGTATCTTTTTTGGTTAAAAATGCAACTATTTGATTTTACTTTTTTAATTTAAAATAAAAATATCTTTTAGTTGAAATATGAACTATCACATGTTTTGTTGAGAATTAATTTTTTCGGGTTAAAAAATCAATTGTGTTGTAGAAAACTCGTCTTTTTTACTCGTAAATTCAACAGTTTGGCAGACAATTAAACTATTTGGTTGAAACTAAACATTTTTGTTAAAAAATGATCTATTTGGTTGAGGATTCAACTACTTTGTTAAAAATTCGTCTTTTTTACTTGAAAATTCAACAATTTGATAAGAGACAAATCATTTGGTTGAAAATAAACTTTTATTTTAAAACTCAATTATTTAGTTGAAAATTCAACTATTCCGTTGAAAATGCTTGTTTATTGACCACAAATTAACTTTCTTCATTGAAACTTCTTCTTTTCCGGTTTAAAAGTCAACTTTTTTTTACAACAGTAGACTTTAGCTTGAAAATTTAAGTATTTTGTTAAAAATTAGTCTGCTTGGGTCGAAAATTAATCTTGTTTGTTGAAAGTTCATCTACTTAGTTGAGGATTGAATTACTTTGTTAAAAATCGTATTTTTTCGTTAAATTCAACTGGTTGGTAATGAGTTTCTTTAGTTGAAAATTAATTTTTTTAACTGCAACTTTAATTGTTCCATTTGTGGTTGAAAACTTATCCTTCTTAGTTGAAAATTCATAAATTTTATTGGAAAGTCGTCTTTTTGTAAAAAATTAATCTTCTTGGTAGAAAAGTCATCTTTTTAAGTTAAAAATTAAGCTATTTGTTAGAAAATTAAACTATTCTGATGAAAATTTAATTATTTTGTTGAAAATTCATCTCTCGTGTCTGAAAATTATCTTTTTTGTCGAAAACTCAACTTTTCGGGATGAAAATCCAGCTATCTTCTAAAAAAATCGTCTTTTAGGCTTGAAAATGAACTATTTGGTTGAAAATGCAACTACTAAATTTTTGCGTGTCGATAATATATAATTTTAATGAACTATTGTTCAATTCTTTGCAGATCCGGAAGAATCTGGCTACAATCCTCTAGAAGATCCACCGGCAGAGTCCCCGAAGGTGGAGATGGAAGAGATAGAATTGGAAGTGAGCGACGTTAATCTTCCAGTCCTCTTCACCCTGACTAACGACCCTGACAAGTGGATTCTCCTGCAAGATTTGATGACTGCTTTGAAAATGAAGAGTCGAGATGCACTCCTCAGACAAGTGAATCCAAAAGCGCCGACTGGTCCGCCTGCAATAGCGCATCGGGATGTCTTGAAGGAATTGAAACTCGCGGACTTTTTGGATCAATCAAGGTGTTGTCACCTTTTGAGCGCCGGCGAAAAAATCAACGTGCGTGGCTCAAAAGTATCGTTAATTAAGTACAATGACAAGGTCAAGTCACTGCTGAATGTAGAGCAAGTTCTAATTGACATGAGGTGACAAAAGGCAATCGAGGAAAAGTCTTCTTCCAAAGACAAGCCCTCAACGTCAGATTCTGCGAGTGAAAAGCCTCCGAAGCAAATTATTGTTAAACTAGAGAACAGAATTTCGACCACTAGTCCTTCGAAACGAGAGAGGAAAGTCAAATTGCGACAGGTCAAAAATTCTGTAGAATAGGTGAATCAAATAAGCAACATTTGCATTTTTTTGTTGATAGACGATGAAACGTTTGTTATTGACTGATTTCGTATGAAATCCGGCAGTCTAACCCTGGTGATATCACGGAAATGTATTTTGTTTTTCACCAACAATTTGTTCAACGCTACTTGAATATTCAGGTGAATTATGACAAAATTAACGAATATTTTCTTTTAAAATCTTGGCAACAAATTGACAACTTATAGTGCAATCTATACTCTTTTAAATCATTTAAAGAGAGTTGAAAGTTTTTAAAAATTACGAAAATGGTGTACATTATTCGAAAAAACTACAAGGTGAATTTTCTCAAAATTGTATATAAAGCAGTAGAATGTGGAGATCGTTTTGAAAATCTCTCTCTTCTTTTTTTTCAATTAAGTTCCTTCCTGGCTAAACTATTCCTTCTTATAGAAAAACTTTTTTTTTTTCTAATATAAAATAAATTGTTCAAAATATCAATTTTTTCTAAACATTCGTAGTTTTATGTCGCCAAGAAGGATACATTTTCAATTTAAAGAAGTTGAATTTGCAATTTTGTAGACTTTAACAATTAAAAATCCAACTATTTTGCCGAAAATGTAATTATTTTGTTGAAATTTCGACTATTTTGTCAAAGTCATATTTGTTGGTCGAAAATTCAACTGATTTGTTTGAAATTATTGTTAATTTTTTGACAAAAAACGTTTTAAGTTGATCAACTGTTAATATGAATTAAAAACTGATTTTTAAAATTTATCTGTTCTTCCAGTTTCAAAAATTTAACATAGATTGATTTCACATTGAAATCATTGATTAATTAATTGATGACATTAAACATTGAACTGTTTCAATTGTCCGATTGAAATTTTGTAAACTATTTTCAATTTGAAAATAATTTCAAATTAATAGATTCATATTTAAACGCTTTTATTAAATTTTAAATCCTATTCAAATATTGTTTCAGTCTACAATATTTAATTTTGATTTATAAATGTTATAAATATTTAATTAAGAAAAAGAACAATTTTTTAATATTTAGCCATGTTTGACTGTTTTTTTAAATTTATTAATCAAACATTCGAATCCAAGCAAATTGAAACTGAATTTTTTGTAACAGAAAAACTTAAATCGTTAAAACTTCATAAAGATTAATTTAACCTTTGGTCGTTACAATTTAAATTGTTCTTTTTTAAAAATATTTGTTTTGTAAGTGAAGTTTTTTAATTCTTATGTATAAATCACAGTTGAACAATTATTCATTTATATAAAATTAGAGAAGTTTGAAAGATATTTAGAAATTTTTAAAGGAATCAAAAATAATGGAAAACTTGAAAAGATTTGAGAAAATGTTTAACAAAATGTAGATTTTTGAAGAATTGAGATTGATTTTTCACTTTGAAAAATTAATTTTATGAGAATGGTTATTTAGAAAGATTTTAAATGATTTCCCTAATTGTTAAAACAGAATTTGCATAATTTTAAGGAAATTTGTTTAATTTAGAAGGATTTAATAAAAGTTTTAGGAAAAATTCGAATCATTCTAAAAGATATTTAGAAGTTTTGAAACAATTTCAAATATAATTTAAAAATTGAAAAATTCCTCAAAAGTTTAAACAAAATGTAGATTTTTGAAGATTTTGAAATAAAATTTTTAAGTTTTTTAAGAATTTTGAGAGGTTTCAAGATAATCAAAAAAATTCTTAGGATTCCTGGAAAAATTGAAAATGAGTTTTTAGTTTAAAAAAATAATAATTTTGAGAGAATATTTAAAAATATTTCAAAAAATATTTTGAGGTATAAATAACAATTGAACAATTATTAATTTTTGACGAGTTAAAACTAAATAATTTAATTTCTAATTTAAAAAGCTTACGGTTTAAAAAAACTGATCTTTCAATTTTTAATGTTTCGAACTTAAAATTGAATTTAGAGCATTGAAAATGATAGCGTGGATTTATATATATTTTTAATCTTTGAACTGTTCAATTTATAAAAGTTTAAAATGTTTTATTTTGCAGTTTAACGACATTTAATTTAAAATTATTAAATTGAAAAGTGTTTAAAGCTTCCCATTTATGCCTGTATGTTATTGAGCATTAAAATAAAAAAATTTAAGCTTCAATTTATAAAGTTTAAAATTCAAGAGTTCCACTTTGCAGTTAAGTTTTTATAACTTAAAATTTAAAAAAATGTAGTTTCAAGAGTTGGAATCTAAATTTCAATATCCGCTAAAAAATATTGTGAACCAATAAAAAACCGGGAATTTTTTCCTCGGTTAAAACGGAAACCCTGAATATATTTCAGACAAAAATAATTCCGTGACATCACCATCATCTGACTGCCCAATTTCATATGAAACTGGTCTATTGCTAAAATTATTTTGAATTGGAAGATTTTTTGACGATTTTTTAGTAGTTTAAAATTTTTTTGTTTAAGAGATGGTATAGGGAAAAATTATGTTTCTAATTTTGTTCTTTCTCGAATAATGCGTCGTATCTCGCAATATTACAAAGACGGTGCAATTCGGATTACAGGAGTAAATAGCAACTGTTACTAGAGAGTAAGAACGACGATAACACAAAGCAGCGATCTGTGACATTATATTAGAGTATTTATTGGAGATATGCATATATAAATATGAATATATCCGTAGGATGATATTTTATTAACGCTGAAAGCTGGTTAAACGCGGATTTTAAACTAATGCTTTTAGAGGTAAAACTGCCGCTACGACAATAGAATGTGGAGAGCGTCTTGGAAATCTCATCGAGAATTCAAATTTGAATTTCCTTTTAGAATTCTAAGCTTCGAGGACGCTCCGCACCGTATGGAGAAATGACTCGTGCGGACATGGCTCGTGCGGACATGACTCGTGCGGACCGCACGAGTCATTTCATTTTTTTTTTAGTTAATTTAAAGAATTACTAAAGAAGAGTTACTAAAGAATATTAATTTTTCTTAACACTATGTTACCACATATTAGTTTTATTACGGCTTTTTTTCTTCTGTTCGATTCTTTCATGTATGTTGAGAAAGCATTTATATGTTGGGAAGTGCAATTTCGAAATACGCGATTTCTTTTATTGAAAATACTCTTCGGTGGACTGAGATTTACAAATATAAATAGAAAAGATACTTTTCTCACGGAGATATTTTGTCGTTCTCTGTGCAATTCGCGTATTCGACCTTCGTGAATAAATCTTATTCGTTAAGTGACGTTTATTGTACAAAGGTGATGAGCAGTGAGAATCTAGCAGCAAAACTAAGTGGAAAAAAAGGGGGGGGGGTATTTTAACTGCCGATCTACGTACTTATTCGAATGTTTGACATACACTGAGAATTGCAGGCTTATCTAAAGTTCGCTTTATCTTATATCTCGTTTTTGTTTTAAATGCTCTATGCTGATTTCGATCGTTATAAGGGAGCGTCCAGTAATTAGGTAAGGCTTTCTCGGGGGGAGGGGTTTCATATTTTTTTAATTTATTATTTATTATGTAATATTTCATACTAACGTTCATGAAATCTCGTAGAATCCCCGGAAATCTTTGAAATTCTGTGAATTTCTTTGAAAATGTAAATCCTTAACAATATTTTGAAATCTTCAGAATCCCTTATGATTTTTTAAAATTCGTAGAAATACCATTAAATCTCTGAAAATTGGTTAAAATCCTTGAAATAACGTGAAATATTTCGAAATCTTACGAGATACCTTGAGATCTTTGAAATCCATTTAAAATTCATCTCTTGAAATCCCTTTCAATGCACTAAAATCTTTTAAAAGCTATTAAAATTCCTTGAAATCTCTTTAAAACATTTATAATATACGGAAATCCTTTTGTATTCCGCTAAATCTTTTGAACTTTATTGAAATCCCGTGAAATCGCCGATTCCCTTTTATGCCCGTTAAAACCCGTTAAAGTATTTTAAAATTCTTTGCCATCTTTGCAAATTTTTTGAAATCGCTTGAAATCTTTGAAATGTCATTAAAATTCACTGATATCCTTTAAAATACTTAAAATTTGTTAAAATCCCTTAAGCAAATTCCTTAAGAAATCCCTTAAGAAATTCTTTAAAATCTCTGAAATTTTTTTTAAATCCTTGAAATTCCATAAAATATTTCGAATTCTTAAAAATCCGTAAGAATCCTTCCAAATCTCTTGAAATCGCATTACAATATATTAAAATATTTTGAAAGCCATCAAAATTCCTCGGAATCTCTTAAAATTCTTTATAATATTCGGAAATCCTTTGATATTCCGTTGAATCTTTTGAAATCTTACGAAATCCTTTGAAATCTCTTTAAATCTCCAAGAAGTTATTAAAATCCCTTGATATCCTTCAAAATTATTAAAATCTCTTAAAATCCCTGAAAATCTCTTCAAAATCTGTGAAAATTCTTGAAATAGCCTGAAATCTTCCAAATTTAATAAAAATCCCTTATAATCATTTAAATCCCTTAAAATCTCTAAAAATCGATTGAAATTATTAAAATTCCGTGAGATATTTCGAAATCTTACGGAATCCCTTTAAATATTTGAAATCCCTTTAAAATTCATTGAAATCTTGGAAAATATCTTAAAATCCTCTATAATGTTCGGAAATCCCTTGAAATTCCGTGGATATACGTTTGAATCTTTTGAAAGCTTTCAAAATCATTTGAAATCACTTTAAATCTATTAAATTTCCTTAAAAGCCTTTAAAAAATGCGAAAATCATTGAAATCACTTGAAATCTTCAAAATCCCATAAAAGACCTTTAAAATTCTTTAAAATAAGCGGAAATCACTAAAAATCTCTTAAAATTAATTAAATTCCCTTAAAATCCTTTAAAAAATGCGAAAATCATTGAAATCGCTTGAAATCTTCAAAATCTAACAAAAATCCCTTATAATCCTTTAAAGTCTAAAAAAAATCGGTTACAATTCTTAACATTCCATGAAATATTTCGAACTCTTACGAGATTCTTTGAAATACTTTTAAAATTCATTTAAATATTTGAAATCCGTGGGAATTTTTCCGAATCGCTTGAAATCCCTCACAATATACTAAAATGCATTAAAACATTTTAAAAGTCATTAAAATTCCTTGGAATATTTTCAAATCCTATAGAATATTTTGAAATGTCTTGAAATTCCATGGATATATTTTGGAATCTTTTGAAAGCTTTTAAAATCGCTTGAAATCTTTAAAATCTCAGAAAATCCTTCTTAATTCTTTAAAATCCCATAAAAATCCTTCATAATTCTTTGAAATCCGTGGAAATAATTTAAAATCTCCAAAAATCTGTTAAAATCCTTTAAATTCTATGAAATATTTCGAAATCTTAGGAGATCCTTTGAAATATTTAAAATCCCTTTAAAATTCTTTGAAATACATGGGAATCTTTCCGAATTTCTTTAAATCCCTTACAAGATATATAAAAATCCATTAACAGATTTTAAAAGCCATTCAAATTCCTCGAAATATTTTTAAATCCCTTGATATTTGAAATCTTTTGAAATTTCTTAAAATCCTTTAAAATCCCGTAAAATCATCGGGGAAAAAATCATCGAAACGCCATTAAATCATTTGAAATCTCCTGAAATCTCTTTAAATCCTTTGAATTTTCGTGAATTATTTTGAAATATTTCGAAATCTCTTTAAATCCCCTGAAATCCTTTGAAATCCAGTAAATTTCCTGGAAATATGTTTCAAAATCTTGTAAACTCTTGAAATCTTTTAAAATCATTTGGAATCCAACCCTAAAATTTTTCTAATCGCTTGAAATGTTTTAAAATTTCTTGAGATTTCATGAAATCCCTAAAAAGCTTTGAAAATCTCGTTCAATGCCGTAAAAATGGTGTTACTCTTTGTAGTACTTTGTAGACCTTTGAAATACCTTAAAATATCGTTTACGATGAAAATAATCGATACGTTTTTTATACATTTAGTAAAAGATATAAAATCTTATGAAAGGAGTGGGTCTAAAATGTATAAAAAATTATCCTTTTTTAATTAATGGACGTTCCCTAATCAGTCTCAGGGAAATCTATGTGTATTCTCGATATCCGTATTTGATATCATAGAGGCGCACAGACAGAAATTTTTCAAGGCTTCCAAAGGTATATATTTAATATGTACCGATATTGTACAGAAGTAAAAATGGGGAAGGAAGGAAGGAAGGAAAAAAGGGAAGGAAGTAAGTAAGTAAGTAAGTAAGGAAGGGTTGCTGAAATTGATGTCTGTGCAGACGATTATTTTCTTTAAGATTGAATACGTGCAGTTCTATGTACATACTATTAACTATTTTTCAGTAAGATGCAGTAAAATGTGTCCATGTTGATTTCTTTTGACTCGCAAGCAATAATTTTGTGAAATTATGATGTACGTATTGTATATGTACTGTACGTAAAATAAGTAGAGAATAGAATGTAACCGATCTTGATATTTGTTTATATTAGTGTATCTCTCGTGTATGTAAAGCATACTGGTGTTATATAGTTAATTGTAATTGTATGCGAATGAATTACGCAGATTCGCGACCTGCACATTGTAAATACTTTGAAATTATTATTACAATTACTACAATTACACTACGAATATTTGCTTTTTTATTGTACCTATACATAATAGAGATAATAATTGTCGATGTACATTTTCTTAGTTGTTACGTTCCCCCTTGTATTTATACATATATATTTCACGAAACTTCTAAATGTGTTTACAATAATGCTTTAGGAAAGACAAGAAAGAAAGAAAGAAATTACTATCATGATTATTAATATACGATACGATACGATACGAAGCAAGGAACAAATGCATATATTTTATTTTCGAAGTTTAGTTCGAAGCGAGATTTTACAAATCATGTCTCTGTGATTCTAAGGAATTAAAAAAGGGGTGGTCAAAAACAGCAACAAAAGGACGATTATTATTGTTACTGTCACACTTGAAACGAATAAGAATAAACTGTCAATAATCTCTTAATGCAAGACGACTTGTGATTTTATTTGCTATTTACAGTAACAAGTTATTTTGTCGATGTAATAAAAGCGAGTATTTTTATCGAATCTTACTACACTTCTTATTATTTTTTTCTATCAGTCCCTAAGTTTAACTGTTCATATTAGATTTGTTGTTATCTTTCTTATTCATTAATTTTTGCTATCATTTAAAACTAAGACTCCGGGAATTTACGATAAACTTTTTTTTTTTTTTTTTTGAAAATTCAACTATTTGGTTCAACATTCATCTTTTTGTTGGAAAATTCATCAATTTTTGTGGAAATTGCATCCTTTTTGGTTAAAAATCACAACTGCTTGGGTAAAAATCTGTTTTGGTTGAGGATTCGACTATTTTGTTGAAAACTCATCTTTTTTTATTGAATTCAACTATTTTTTGTTTAAAATTACAGGAACTACTTTGTTGAAAATTCATTTTTTTGTTGATGATACATCATTTTAGTTGATAACTCTTTTATTTTTCAAAAATAATATTCTTTGATTGAAAATTGAACTGTTACATTTATGGTTGAAAATGTTTCTTTTTTCAGTTGAAAACTCAACTATTTGGATGAATATATTCGTCTTTTGTGATGGGATATTAATCTTTTTAGTGACTAAATCATCTTCTTGGTTGAAAATTTAACTATTAGGTTAAAAATTACTCAAATTCAAGTATTTGGTTGAAAATTCATGTATTTTGTTAAAAATTATTATTTGGTTGAAAATTTATCTTTTTTGTTGAAAATTCATATCTTTGGTTGAAAATTAGTTTTTTTATTGAAAACTATTTCTGAACTACATAATTAAATTGAACTAATTGAACTAATTTTGAAACTAATCCAATTTTTTGTCGAAAACTTATTTTTTGTGATAGAAATTTCATCTTATTGGTTAAAAATTCATCTGTTTGCTTGAAAATTTAGATAATTAATTATTTAATTGAATAATTATTTTTTAAATTTAATTTAATTCGTTGAAACTTTATTTTATTTGGGTGAAAATTTATTTTTCCAACTGAAAATTTAACTATTTGGTTGAAAATTCATCTATTGTAAAGAATAATAATTTTCTTAGTGACTAATTCATTTTTTTTTAAATTTAACTATTAGGTTAAAAATTACTTATTTATTAATTATTAAAATATTATTATTAATCTTCTTGGTGAAAAATTCATCTTTATGGTTAAAATTCATTACCATGGCTGAAAAATCCTTTAGAAATTGAAATATTTGGTTGAAAATTTCTTTCTTTGACAATTTAACTACTAGATTGAAAATTACTTAAATTCTAATATTTAGTTCAAGATTCATGTATTTTGTTAAAAATTAGTTTGTTTTGGTAGAAAATTAATCTTGTTGGTTGAGAATTTTATCTTTTTGGTTGAAAATTTATGTATTTTTGGTAGAAAAGTAATCTATTTGGTTGAAAATTTATCTTTTTAGTTGAAAAATCATTTCTTTGCTTGAGAATTAGTTTTTTTTATTAAAAAATAATTTTTTAAACTAAAAATTTAAGTATTCCATTTTTCGTCAAAAATTATCTTTTCTGATAGAAGTTTATTCTTCTAGGTTAAAAATTCATCTGGCTGCAAATTAAACTATTAGGTTTAAAATTACTTCAATTCAAATAATTGGTTGAAAATTCATGTATTATGTTAAAAATTAATCTTTTTTTTGTAGAAAATTAATCTTCTTCGTTAAAAATGCATCTTTTTGGTGAAAAATTTATTTATTTAGTTGCATATTTAACTATTAGGTTGAAACTTATCTTAATTCTAATATTTCGCTGAAAATTCATATATTTTGTTAAAAATTAATCTTTTTTTTGGTAGAAAATTAATCTTTTTTTGTTTAATAATTTATCGTGTTGGTTAAAACACAGTTTTTTAAAAATAAAAAATAATTTTTTTCAACTGAAAATTGAACTATTCCATTCTTTGTAGAAAATGTATCTTTTGTGGTAGAATATTAATATTTTTTAATTCATATTTTATGGTTGAAAATGTAATTATCAAGTCAAAAATTAGTTAAATTCAAATATTTGGTTGTAAATTCATGTGTTTTGTTACAAATTAATATATTTTTTTTTAGAAAATTAATCTTCTGGGTTGCAAATTCATATTTATGGTGGAAATTTTATTTATTTGATTGTATATTTAATTATTAGGTTGAAAATTACCTAAATTCAAATATTTGGTTGAAAATTCATGTATTTTGTCAAAAAATAATCTTTTCTTTTGTAGAAAATTAATATTTTTGTTTGATAGTTTATCTTGTTGGTTAAAAAATATTTTTTTATTCGAAATTAATTTTTTCAACTGAAAATTGAACTATTCCATTCTTTGTAGAAAATGTATCTTTTGTGGTAGAATATTAATATTTTTTCATTCATCTTTTATGGTTGAAAATGTAATTATCAAGTCAAAAATTAGTTAAATTCAAATATTTGGTTGTAAATTCATGTGTTTTGGCGAATTGAACATTCGTGAGCACCAGCGCGCAGACCTGACAACGAATGCGAGGGTTTGTCTACACGCTGAAACCGATAACATGACCTGTTATCGGTTTTCTTTTACATATATATTGGAGAAACTGGTCTACGTCCAATCGAATGATATTCGACTCCTGCTTGTTCTGCCTCTTCAAGCGTATGGCAGTTTCGCCCATCGAAAATAAGCGGCTGTCTCATCCATTCCTTATAGGACGTGAGCGGAAACGTCTGAATCTCTGTCCACTCTGTTAATATACAAGCTGCATGGACATCCTTTATCGCTTCTTCAATCGTATGAGCAAACACGACTTTTTCAGGTAGCTCACGAGCGGCATGGCGTGCGGCAACAGGATCATACGCCACAAGCTCCGCGCCTAATTGATGGAGTTCATGAGCGATTGGAACCGACGGCGCCTCCCTCATATCGTCTGTATTCGGTTTAAAAGCAAGGCCAAGAAGTGCAATTCGCTTTCCTTCAAGATTTGCCCCCAGTCTCTCTTGAATACTTCGGATAAAACCCGCTCGCTGCTCATTGTTTACTTTGATGACAGCCTTTAGCAGCTCAAAATCATGCGACACATGCCCTGCGATTTGGACAAGTGCATTTGTATCCTTTGGAAAACAAGAACCCCCGTAGCCAATCCCCGCCTTGAGAAATGAAGAACCGATCCGCTGATCGAGCCCCATTCCCTGCGCTACCCATTCAACATCAGCACCTGTTTTTTCACAAATGGAGGCAATCTCATTCATAAAGCTGATTTTGGTCGCAAGGAAAGCATTTGATGCATACTTGATCATTTCTGCACTTTTTCGGTCTGTCTTGACCACTGGCAAATGGAAATCAGCATACATCTCCTCGAGCCGATCTAATACAGCTTTTGTTTCAGCCCCAATGACAAGCCGATCTGCCCTCAATGTATCTGAAATGGCAGAGCCTTCTCGTAAAAACTCTGGGTTAGATGCAATCGATAATGGCTCATTCCGTCCTAATTCTTGATGGATCATCCGTTCGATTTGATCACCCGTTCCAACAGGCACCGTACTTTTCACCACAAGAACCGCACCAGATTTCGCTTTTGTGCCCATTTCCTTTGCAGCTTGAAACACATATTGTAAATCAGCTTGGCCATCTGCCTGCTGCGGGGTGCCGACCGCAATCATTAACACATCAGCCCGCGGGTAGGCTGCCGCTCCATTTATGTGAAATTGAATTCGTCCTTGCTCAAGATTGCGTTTCAGCAGTTCTTTTAATCCCGGCTCATGCATTGGTGGATGTCCCTGTTTCAACTGCATGACCTTTCTCCGGTCAATATCAATACACGCCACATTGTGCCCTGACTCCGCTAAACACACACCTGTGACCAGTCCCACATATCCACAGCCTGCAATTGCAATATTCATGACACCATCAGCTCCCCATACGCCTTATGCTTGTAATGACATCGTATGCTGGGAGCTTTCGTTCCATTCATAAAAGCATACAAAAACCCCCTGCCATCACTAGCAGGGGGTCACTTTTATGAAACAAGACCATTTCGAATATGAGCAATCAGATTTTCAAGCATTTCTTTTGTGGTGACATCATTTGAATTCTCACCAATATCATGAGCGTACATCAAAATTTTTAAAAACTCTTCTTGATTCAAACCCTTATTATCCATGTCTGTATCCTTTCGATTCCACTAATTTCATTATTATATGTTGTATGGTTGGTTTATGCAATACTCTAATACATCATTCGACAGCTTTTGAAATTTATGACCATTTTCATGAAAAACTTTTTTATAAATCACCATTGAGCTATAATAAAAGAATTGGAATCTTTTACTTGGTTAGGAGCGGATCAAATGCTTCAGCACAACATCAACGAGGAAGAAATCAAACAAACAGCCGAACAGATCAAAGAACTTCTTCCTGCAACAGATGAAAACAAACAACTCATCAAAAAAGCATTGATTACTTATAGACAGGACAGTGTATATCGTCTCAAGCAAGAATCTGATACGGAATGGTCAGCTTATGTACATGATGTCGTGGCAGCAAGAGTCCATCTTCATGTGCTGTTTCCTGTGAGAAGCAGCTGCTCATGTCCGGCAGATGGACTTTGTAAACACATTCTCGCTGTCTTCTTTTCGCTATACGCTCAAGTGGAGAGTGTGACTGGATTTACAGAAAATTGGTCAGAAAAAGATGAATTACAGCGCAGCAAAGAATTGATTCGTCAGCACTTCCAAGTGAAGCGCCCAGACGAACAATCACTCCAAAGCTGGTTGAATTTTTTCCAAGAGGAATTTAACCTCTGGCTGAAACGGACACCAAAGCACCAGCAAACACCGCAGCATTTGTATTATGGCTATTTATCGATCCTAAAAAAACACGCACCTCATTCTCCTGAATTCAAGAGTTTGTATGCGATTCATACGTCAATCGATGTGTGGTTAAGGATTCATGAATTAATCGACCTTGGCCAGCTTGATGCCGAGAAGGACTTTTATTCCATGAATCCATATGTAGAACAACTCATGAACACCATTTTCGATTCAGTGGATCACTTGAAGACATACGCCCTTTCCTTTTCCCTCGATCCGTTTCTTGAAAACACACCAACTGCCGTTCGGACACTTCTTCAAATAAACGGACCTTTCCAGCATGAACGAGTAGCGGTCTTTATGGAGATTTGGGGCACCATATTAAATAGAGGGAAATGGGTTAAAAAAGAAACAGAATTACTAAAGAATGCTCAGCAGCAAGAACAAACGGTTGAACGTACCATCGGATTGATGCACATGGATTATTTAATGAAAGAAGACGATAGCCTCTTTCAGCAATTAAAGCTGCTCAATGCAGATATGCTGCCAAATGTGCTCAATTGGCTGAAGGATCTGACAAACCGCAAGGACTGGAAGCGGCTCAAGCTATGGTATCATGAGATCACCTATATTTTAGAAGAATATTGCCAGCTCGACCTTTCCTACAGAGAACTACGAGGAGCCGTTAGTGATTTCTTCTTCTATTTAGACGCATACTTTAAGCAGACAAAGGATCATCATTTATATGAACGCTACCTCCAAATCTGCATGCCCTATGCGTTTACTGAATATAGTCAGCTCTTATATGCACAGCAGCGTTATGCAGAATGGATTGAGATTCACAGCCTTGTTGGTTTCTCCATCAGTGAACTGGAGAAGGATCTGATCAAACAAATTGCAAAAGAGGAGCCTGAAGCGCTCATTCCATCATATCACCGTGAAATCTCACAGCTTCTCGATCAAAAGAATCGAAGTGCTTACCGGGAATCTGTGAAAATGCTAAAAAAACTGCGCACGCTTTATCATAAAACGAAAAAAACTGCGATTTGGGAAAGATATGTAAAGCAGCTACAGGATTCAACGAAACGGCTGCGTGCGTTCCAAGAGGAAATGAAGAAAGGAAAATTAATTGATGACACGCCATAAACAAATTGTCATTCATGCAGAACAAACAGAAGATTTCTCTTTCACCATTTCAGCGCAAGCAGAGGACGGACACCCTGTTCCGCTTAATGAAATGAAGAGGCAGCTTTTCCAATGGCACGAATCGTCTTTTTACGGAACATTTTTAGAAGATGTAAGCTTTATTGGCACACCTGCCTTCCTGCTAAGCCCTTGGATGACCGTCGAACTGCTAGGAAAAAATTCGTTTAATACCTTTAGTCATGTGACACTAACCGATGAAACGGAACCACTGATGAAGACAGCCTCCACCATTTATGAATTCATCGAGGATGAAGATTTCATTCCCGATTACGAGGCGTGGACAAAAGGTGTGCTTCGTTTTAAAGACAAAGAAGGACTATTAGATGGCTATACGGCTGAGTGGTTCTCCTTTGCCGTACAGGATTATATTCAATATGATGATGCCTTACAGCACAAATGGAACCGCATGACAGAACAATCGCCTGCGCTCTCATCCTTCCAAGGACATTTTTTAGATGAGCAGGATTTCTTGGAAACGATTGGCTGGATTGATGACGACACACCTTTCACTGTCGGCTTGCGTTTAAATGAACCGGATTTCGACGGAGATGATTGGAAAATCGAATTGTTTTTGCGTGATAAGAAAAACAGCGACCTTCTTTTTTTTGAAGGCATCCGTTCATTGAAAAGGTCTTGGCATCCGTATCAAGATAAAATCTCAAGAGAGATGGAGCGATTCGGTCAAATTGTTCCTTGGCTCTCTTTCACATCTGGCACCACGCTCATGTCAGAAGACGAAGCATGGCTCTTCCTATCTGAAGCAAGTGAAACACTTGTGAATATGGGCATTGAGATCCTACTCCCATCGTGGTGGCAAATTGTCAAAGAAAGCACCATGATGCTAAAAGCAAGGATTTCCTCTACCCCAAGAGGCGAGTCACATGTCGGAATGGATGCCTTGATGGACTTTAATTGGCGCTTCGCTACAAACGGCATCGAGCTGACAGAAGATGAGTTCAACGAGCTTGTCCAAAGTAAACGGCGCCTTGTCAATATTCGTGGACAATGGATCAAAATCGATCCAACCTTCATCCAGCAAATGAAAAAATGGATGGAGCGTGCCGAAAATGAAGGGCTACACATGTCTGATATTTTGTCACGTGAACTGGCAGATCAAGAAGCATCCTCTGAATCGATTCCAGAGCTGCTAGAAAGCTCAGCATTTGCACATATTCAATTTGAACTTTCGTCTCAATTAAGAGGGCTTGTCCATCAGTTAAATGATACGCATGAACTGCCTTCATACGAAATGAGTGAGTCCTTCAAAGGCACACTCAGGCCGTATCAGCAGCATGGTGTCAACTGGCTGTTATTCTTAAGATCTCATGGATTTGGGGCTTGTTTAGCAGACGATATGGGGCTTGGAAAAACGATTCAAATGATTGCGTATTTCACATATTTGAAGGAGCAGGAGCAAAATTCCGCTCCATCTCTCATCATTGCTCCGACCTCTGTTTTAGGAAACTGGCAGCGAGAGCTTGAAATCTTCGCACCACACTTGAATGTTGCCTTGCATTACGGGCCATCGCGTCCTCAAGGGGAACACTTTACAAAGGCATACGAGTCAACAGATATTGTCCTGACGTCTTATGGACTCTCACATTCTGATCGTGATGAATTAACGTCAGCAAAGTGGGATACGATTTGTTTAGACGAAGCCCAAAACATTAAGAATGCCCATACGAAACAATCGAGAGCGATCAGACAGCTCAAAGGGCAGCATCACATTGCCCTTAGCGGGACACCTATGGAAAACCGTTTAACAGAGCTTTGGTCCATTTTTGACTTCGTCAACAAAGGATATCTCGGCAGCTTAACGAGCTTTCATAAGAAATTCGTTCTGCCGATTGAAAAAGACCGTGATGAAAAAAGAATTGAACAGCTACAGCAACTGATTAAGCCTTTCCTATTAAGACGAACAAAGCAAGATGAAGAGGTCGCCCTGAACCTGCCTGAGAAACTCGAAGAAAAAGAATTCATTCCGCTATCCGCTGAGCAGGCTTCTTTATATGAACAGCTCGTGAAGGATACATTCGAACACATGGCTTCGTTAACAGGAATGCAGCGGAAAGCCATTATTTTAAGTATGCTCGGCAGACTCAAACAGATTTGCGATCACCCGGCTCTCTATTTAAAAGAGAGTGGAACCGATGTGAAACTGCTGAAACGTTCATTAAAAATGGATAAACTTGCAGAGCTGTTAAAAGCAATACACGAGCAAGGAGAAAGCTGCCTCATCTTTACGCAGTATATTGGAATGGGGAACATGATCAAGCAGCTGGCGGAAAAGATGTTTGGAGAACCAGTTCAATTTTTAAATGGCAGTCTGTCCAAACAGGAGCGGGATAAAATGGTGGACCGCTTCCAGAAGAAAGAATTCAACATCTTAATTCTCTCTTTAAAAGCAGGAGGAACAGGACTTAACCTAACCGCCGCAAACCATGTCATTCACTACGACAGATGGTGGAATCCTGCTGTGGAAAACCAAGCGACCGACCGTGCTTATCGGATCGGACAAAAACGATTTGTTCACGTCCATAAGATGATCACAACGGGCACGATCGAGGAAAAAATCGATCAAATGCTCGAAACAAAGCAAACGTTAAATGATCAAATTATCCAAAGTGAAAGCTGGATTACAGAGCTATCGACAAACGAACTAGAAGATTTATTCACATTAAGTGCCGCCGCTCAATCATCTTAATCCAAGCAAAAAGAGGACTTTCTCAACATGATGAAAAGTCCTCTTTTTTCATTTCATATGAACATAGGTTAAATGTGCAGTTTTTTCAATGCAGATTTCACGTTCATATACGTATTCAATTCACGGAAGTCTTCTCTCATTTCTCCCATTTTCATCGCAAGGTTCGGTTTAATTCCTGTCACGATGAGTTCCGTACCTGTCATTAAAATCAAATCATTCAGCTTAAAGATCGCATCTGCCACAAATGAATCGACTTCTAATAAACCAGACAGATCGACAATAAAATAATCGTCCTTGGATTGAGAGATATAGGTGGAGACTGTGGAGATAATCTTATCAAATCTTGGCGCTGTTAACGTACCAATGATCGGTAACACAGAAATACCATCTTTCACAGGAACAATGGGAACAGAAATGTTCAGCACTTCATCAATTGATTGCTCAAGAAGCTCCTGCTGTTCCTTCTCTTTCGTGACATCTTTTTGCAGACCAACGAAATAAAGACGTTTCCCTTCATTTTCATCAATCCAAAGAGGAGCTACACTTAACTCATTCCAAAACACCTGTCCAGATTTTTTATAATTTTTCAGCTGAACAGTGACAGCCTCTTTGTTCTCAATAGCTGTTCTAATTTGTTGGAGAGAGATTGGCTCTGTTTCATTTCCTTGAAGGAAACGACAATTCTTCCCCAATACTTCGGGTTCTTGATAGCCTGTCATATCTAAAAAGCCCTTGTTCACATATATTAAAGGATTATCAGGTAAAGACGGGTCCGTAACCGTCAGGCCAACTTGAGTATAATCTAAGGCTTCCTTGATTAAATGCAGATTTTCGGACTTATAAGATTCCAGCGCCATTCGTTTACTCTCCTTAATTTCCTTACAAGCGGGTTATGTTCATCATTAAATTATATGATGTTCCACATCATGTGTAAATAGAAGTAGTTCTGAATTCCTCTTTTGTAGAATGCGCTTTATCCTATGTGGATTATACAACGACATTCGATGCATCTATTTCAACAGGTGCCGAATCATATACGCCACACCATGTTCATCATTTGTTAACGTGACATGATCAGCGATTTCTTTCATATCCTGTCTCGCATTGCCCATCGCAACCCCAACACCAGCTGCTCGAAGCATCGATTCGTCATTTAAACTGTCTCCTACAGCCGCTGTCTGGCTTAAAGGAATACCAAGTCGTTCTGCCAGCCTTGTTAATGCCTGGCCTTTAGATGCATCCTTTGAACCAATTTCAAAGTTATGATCGGCTGAACTGACCATTGTGACATCTGAATCATCACCAAACATATTCCAACCTGCCTTCAATCTGTCTTCAAAGAAAGAGAAACCTAAGATGTTGTAGAATGAAAGCTTTCGATCCTCACGAAACAACTCTTTATATGTATCAATATAAGAAAAACCCGACTGACTGTATTGAACTTCTGCCGCTTGTTTTAAAACACTCAAGTCCGCTTCTGGATTTGCACTTTTTAAGCGATCCATTTCAATCGCAAGAAGCTCTCTACCACGATTCGGTGTGAAAATGGCTTCGTTTGTAAAAACTTCATAATAATAATCACGTTCTTCAAGCCATTTCAATATGCGTTTGGCCTTTTCTTCTTGTAAAGTAGCTGAATGATATACTTGTCCAGCCGGATCATGAATTACAGCTCCATTGGCACTAATCACCCATGTATTCATCCCAAGCCCATCAAAAATAGACCTCACATCAAAATACGCTCTTCCTGTTGAAACGACAACTTCCAATCCATTCGCCACTGCTTCCTTTAATGCCTGCTCATTTTCCCGACTCACTTTATGCTCACTATTCAATAACGTTCCGTCTAAATCCGTTGCAATCAATTGAATGTTTGTCATCGTTCTCTCCTTTTTGTCTCCATTTTGGCTATCATACCGCTGATAAAATCCATCATCAAGAGGTGATCGGTTTATCATTGAATAAAAGGGTACCCGGCCACGCTACATGACCGGATACACACAAGGGGATTTAAGAGGACACATGACCTATACAAAGAAGCGATGGTTCTATTACGCAGTGTTCTTATGCTCAAGGCAGCGTCTATCAGCTTTAGCTAGAGGGGGGCTGTCAGATGCTAGACGTTACCTTTTGATTCAGACCGTACCTCCTTTCCTTTCAACTGCCCTTAGTCTACCGAGAAAGGTTGTATGTGACAAAACCTGAAAATGACAAAATCCCCCCCTCAAATTCTCTATTACCTCTTTAATTTCTGCTTTTTACCGCTTGAGTATAATACATCATCTTGTTTTGTTTAATGAAAAACTTATTTTTCATAAATTGATAAAAAACGTCTGAATGAATCCAATTACTAGAAGGCATGTGAATATAATCAGATCCGTCCCACGCAAACCAATAAAAACAAAGCTGTCCGTCATGAATCGACAATTGAAATTCAAAGTAGTCCATTTGATCCTCGGTGACGTATTGAAACGTGAGTGACTCACCTTCTTCCATGTACACATCACAAAATGAAAGAATGTCTCCCCACGAATAAACGCGCATTGTGCTCTTTGCCTTCTCCTCGCCAATATGTATGTTTCGCAATTGATAAGACTCCATAAAACATCTCCTTTCACTCATATGCAGCTCGCTTTAAGCAGGCAGCGGTTTCATTTATACAGATGTTGTATGCTATAATGATACTTACGAATAATGAACGCTTGTGAGGTGCAAAAAATGAAAACCTTTAGGCTGATTGATTTAAAAATCGAACTTGATCCAAAGCAAGATAAAATGTCCAGCATTCCCCTTCGTGACGGTTTAATCATTAATAAAGAAGATGGCGAAAATCACTGGATGATCGAGGCACTCATTCCAAAGAAACATAGACAGGTGTTTGAGGTGCTCTTTCAGCAGCACACTGAAGTGAAGATTCTTGTGACGATCACAAAAGAAAACAACCGCCCTGTTCATCTATCTGTCCAAGTCAAAAACATTGTTGCTTTAGAAGAAAACATTTCTGTGCTGCTCGATGGTAAGATGATTACAAATCGTTACAGAACAGAAACCGAAGAAGTACTTAAAGACCTCGTCAAAGAGGGGCTTTCCGGAGAAAAACTGCTGGATGCATTTAAACAAAACACATAAAAAGAGCGGGATTAGCCGCTCTTAGATAGTTGACGAAGGGCTAAAATGAATCTTATTTTAGCCCTTTGTCTTCCTTTCAGCGTGATAGAAAACCTTTGCAGTCTAGAAAGGGCGAGCACTGGAGCGGAACGAATTGAATATTCGTGAGCACCAGAGCACAGACCTGACAACGAATGCGAGGGTTTGCCTACATGCTGAGAGCGGAGTTAGCCGCTCTTTTTTTATTGCACATCTTTCGATTGGCTTTGATTTTTCAAGAGATCTCTAATTTCAGTTAGTAAAACTTCCGTTTGATCCGGCGTTTCTACAACCTCTTCTTCCTCCACCTTTTTCCGTTTTAATTTATTCAAATAACGAATAAAGATAAAAATGGAAAACGAGATAATCAAGAAATCAATCACTGTTTGTATGAAGCTTCCATATAAAATTTGAGCAGATCCGATCTTAATAGATAGATCGCTAAAATCATGTCCGCCAATAATAATACCGACGAGCGGCATGATCAAATCATTCACAAGAGAAGTGACAATTTTGCCAAATGCTCCCCCAATGATGACACCTACAGCCAAGTCAATGACATTTCCCTTGACTGCAAATTCTCTAAATTCTTTCAGCATCTTTTATCACCTTCATCTTTTTTGTCTAATATGACGTTTTTTTGTCAAAAATGCAAGTCCTGATCCGTTCAGACTAGTTGTTTCCATATAAAAAGCGATTCATCCTTGATGAACCGCCAGGCAAATCATGATACTTTAGGACCGATAGAAAATGTGAGTTCTGCTTCACATGCCACTTCGCCATCTACTGTGGCTACTGCTTTTCCTTTTGCAACTGGACCCCTAAGGCGCGTCACTTCTACCTCTAAACGAAGCTGATCGCCAGGCTTCACCTGTCTTTTGAAACGGCATCCGTCAATTCCTGCAAACAAACCAATTTTCCCTTTGTTTTCTTCTTTGCCTAACATAATGACCCCAAACACCTGCGCAAGTGCTTCTACAATAAGCACACCCGGCATGACTGGGTATCCTGGGAAATGACCATTAAAAAATTCTTCGTTCACTGTGACATTTTTAATCCCAACCGCTCTCTTCTCTCCTTCAACCTCTAAAATACGGTCGACCAATAAGAATGGATAACGGTGTGGAATAATGTCTTGAATTTGCTGAGCATCAAGCATATCTTGATCTCTCCTTTTTTCTATATCGATGATCTTCATTTGATTCCTATAGAAGTATATTATGAATGCTCGTATTTTTCAACGTCCGCTCCACATATATGGTAAAAAATAGAATCTACTATTACCTATTGTCATCAAATATAATCCACACTACACTCATTGTTTTTTCACAAATATGGTAATATATATTACATCATTGATTGAATAAGAGGGAAAAAATGAATTTTATAAGTGATAAATCCATTAAAAAACTTCTCCATTCGTGGTATACAATGCTAAAGCATCGACATTTTTCGAAGGCTGAAGAAATCAAAATAACTCTATTAAAACATCAACGTAAAATATCAAAAAAACAGGAACTCTATTTACATTATCAGCTGATGCTTTTTCGGCATCAGCTCTGGATGAATCAGACAGAGGACTTAGAAAAAATTAAACATGAACTGATGCAGTACAAAGACCAAATGAACGATCAACTGCAATATTATTTTAACTTCTTTCTCGGTTTATACGAATCTTTAAAAAGCGATCAAAATGATGCCATTCATTATCTTGAAAAAGCAGAAGAAAAACTGCCGCTGCTAGACGATGAGCTAGAGGAAGCCGAGTTCCATTTTCGTACAAGTGGTGTTTATTATAACAACCGCTATTCGTTGTTATCGATTCGTCATGTTGAAAAAGCCATGGATATCTTTGCAAAGCACGGGGATATCCATAGCATTTATCGGTGCAAAATTGTCCTCGCACTTAACTTTAGCGATCAAAAAAAATATGAAGAAGCAGAAGCTCTTTTTATTGAGATCATCGAATACGTGAAAATCATTGATGATCAAGAACTGCTCGGTATCGTTTATTATGACGCTGGCTTTATTCAGTCGAGACAAAACCGTCACAAGAAAGCGCTGGAATACTTTAAAAAAGCACTTCATCTCCCAGCATACCGGAAGTCCGCACACTCCTATGTATCGTGCCTCTATGAAACTGTGCGTTCCTGTTATAAAGAAAATTTAACCGATGAAGGAATGAAGTATATTCAAAAAGGATTAAAAGAAGCCGTTGCTTCACAATTTGATATATTAAGAATCAAGTTCCAAATCTTATTTCTTCTCTACAGCCAAACGCCAAAGGCAGATGAGCAGATTGCAAGGCTCGTCACATGCCTTGAACGAAAAGAAGCTTGGATTGATCTTGAGGATCTGCTTGCCGATGTCTCAGATTTTTATAAAAAAAAGGGCGACTTTGAGCGAGCCGCCTTTTTTATCATGAGAGGCTGATGTCAGCCTGCTCGTTATCGAATTGTATTCACTAATCCAAGCATTTGATCACCCATCGTAATCGTTCTTGAATTCATCTGATAGGAGCGCTGTGTTGTCATGAGATCCGTTAATTCTTTAGACATGTCCACATTCGACGTTTCAAGTGCACCTTGCTGAAGCTGAATCGCTTGGCGGTTTGCTCCATTTAGTGCCGTTAATGCACCTTGATAAGTACCGTCAACTGAGAACAAATTATCTCCTTCAGAGACAAGTGCTGAAGAGTTATTGACTTGTACAACCCCTAAATTCACTTGCTGATTCGGTTGATTGTCTCTTGAAATGGCTGTTAGACGTCCATTTTTATCAATTGAAATATCACGGAAATTCGCATTTAAGACGATTTCATTTCCGTTTTCATCAAGAATCGGATGGCCTTCGCTAGTGACAAGCTGCACTTGATTACGATTATTGCCTGGCTGTAAGTAAAGAGAACCGTCTCTTGTATAACGAATATTACCGCCGACATTGACCTGCATATACTGAGATGGCGCTCCAAATGCAACATCAAGATCACGACCTGTTTCTTTAATCGAGCCTTGCAGCGAGTTAATGGACGCATTGACCATCGTACCCGTACCAAGCCTTAGCCCATCAGGTGTCAGACGACTGTTTGCCACCTGCGCATTTTTTTCATCCACTTGGTTGAACTGTTGTCTGATCAGCTCTGAGAAACGGGTATTTTTCGCACGGTACCCTGTTGTTTCACTGTTCGCGATGTTATTACTGATAATATCAAGCTGCTTTTGTACTTCGTTCATTGATACAGCTGCATTGATCATCGTTCTAAGCATGAGAATCCTCCTTTCTTTTTCATTTCTTGATTAGTACACTCTGCCGATTTCATTCACTGCTTTTTCTAAGCTTTTATCATACGCCTGAACCACTTTTTGGTTTGTTTCAAATGCTCGATAGGCGGTTGTCATTTCTGTATATGATTTCGTCACATCCACGTTCGATAGCTCCGATACACCTTGACTTAACGTATAGGACATTTGACCGTTATTGACTGCGCTTGGCAGGGGCTGGTTATCAGCTGTACGGTATAAATCATTTCCTTCTCTCGCTAAATTCCTTGTATCCATCGCAACACGTACATCAATTTGCCCGAGATTTTGTCCATTTTCACTCACAGTTCCATCTGCATTCACTTTGAAATTCTCACTCTGAACCGTAATTGGCTGACCTGTGACAGAAAGAAGGGCACTTCCATTGATAGTCAACTGATTTTGTGCGTTCATTGTAATCGAGCTGCTTTTCGTATAACGAACGCCTTCTGGGGTATTGACCGCATAAAAGAGCGCTGATTTCTGATTGGTCTCCGGGTTGATCGGCACATTATTTTCGACTAGTGCGACATCCGTTGTTTGATCTGTTGTTTTTAAAGTTCCTTGTGTAAATTGAGGGATCAGTTCCTGCATATAGGTCCCCGTATTAATGCCGCCAATCGGCGTTTGCTGCGGAACACTAAAACCTTTGCCTGAGGAAGTTTGGAAACGTCCTGACTCCATTCGGCTTAGCAGCATTTCTGGAAATGCCCGCATGGTCCCCTCATCCGCTTTATATCCTGGCGTATTCGCATTTGCGATATTATTTGAAAGCATTTCTGTCCGCCGCTCTTGAGCGATCATGGCAGATGTTGCGGTATATAGTCCTTTTAACACGTGCTCACCTCATTAAAATTCTTTCACATGACCTAAACACAATCTTCTATGAAATATATCGGCATATTTGCAGGGTTCTTTAATAAAAATCCCCCATTCTTTCGAAAAAGAATGAGGGACATCATTAGCTGAGTTTACGCTTTGGCAGCTTGTCCATATTATCAAGCATGACGCCAGTACCAACAGCTACACAATCCATCGGATTCTCAGCAACGAAAACTGGTACTTTCAGCTCTTCTGCAAGCAATTGATCAAGCCCGTTTAGAAGAGCTCCGCCACCTGTAATGATGACGCCGCGATCAATAATATCAGCTGATAATTCAGGCGGTGTTCTCTCAAGAACTTGCTTCGCAGCCTGAACAATCGCAGATACAGATTCACGCAATGCTTCTTCTACTTCTTTGCTTGTGACGGTAATCGTTCTTGGTAATCCTGTCACCATGTCTCGTCCACGAATTGAAATCTCTTCGTGACGTGCGTCTGGGAATACCGTTGCAACTTGGATCTTAATATCCTCAGCCGTGCGTTCACCGATCAACAGCTTGTACTCTTTTTTAATGTAGTTGAGAATTTCCAGATCAAATTTGTCTCCAGCCATTTTAATAGAAGAGGCGGTTACAATGTCACCCATTGAGATGACAGCGATATCTGTCGTTCCGCCTCCAATATCTACGACCATGTTTCCACTTGGCTGAAAAATATCCATACCAGCACCAATAGCTGCTACTTTTGGCTCTTCTTCAAGAAATACATGCTTACCGCCGCTTTTTTCAGCAGCTTCTTTGATCGCCTTCTGCTCAACAGATGTAATGTTTGTTGGGCAGCAGATGAGCATACGCGGCTTAGAGAATAGCCCTTTCACATTTAATGAGTTAATAAAATGCTTGAGCATCGCTTCAGTTACTTCAAAATCAGCAATTACGCCATCTTTTAATGGACGAATCGCAACAATATTCCCAGGCGTACGTCCAACCATACGTCTAGCCTCTTCTCCAACAGCCAAAACTTTCCCGCTGTTTTTGTCAAGAGCTACAACAGATGGTTCATTTAACACAATTCCTTTTCCTTTGACATGAATCAGTACATTGGCAGTACCAAGATCAATTCCAATATCCCTAGCAAACATCTATATATATCCTCCTTGAAAATCTGTTTCCATAGCAAATACCACATTCTGCCCTAATTATATATTCTATCATAATTTGCAGAAAAAAAGATATTTCTTTACAAAAGTCTTTACAAATTTTGTGGTTAGAAACTACCGATATGAGGAAGATATATATATCATGTTTATGAACAAAGAACTAAGCTTATTGTTTCACAGGCTCGCCTTCTAAAATTTCTTCTTTTTTATACTTTAATTTAGTGGCTTCTCCCCCTCGCAAGTGGCGGATTGATTTATGATAATCCAGTATCTCCTTCACTTCATTAGCCAGATCTGGATTAATTTCTGGCAGTCTTTCTGTTAGATCCTTGTGTACAGTACTTTTAGAGACTCCAAATTCTTTCGCAATTACACGAACGGTTTTCTTTGTCTCCACGATATACTTTCCTATCTTGATTGTTCGCTCTTTGATGTAATCGTGCACACCACTCGACCTCCCTAAAATGGATGTGAGAAGTGTGAAATGAGATTCGTATCAATATTATCCATTTTCAGAGGCGCTTGTTCGTCTTAATTTCTCATCCATTAGGTAGTAAATGCCAAACACGATCCCTCACCTCAAACACTCTCTTTGTCAGGTTTGTAACAGTGTATTAGCATTGCATAGGGAATATGCTAAAAATGAAGATAGGACAAGGGATTTATCAGAAAATGCAATCATTTCGAGTGGCGAAAATTTTCACTTTACAAGAATGGGTCGAGCACGTAAAATAGAAAAGGTGATTTTATTTACCTAGCTAAATATTGAATAAAGGTGAGCATATGGATACGTTAAATAGAGAGTGTTTACATCAAATACACCAAAGCGCACGCCTGCTGTCTAAAAAGGCGAACGAAGCGCTTGCTGCTTATGACTTGTACATGTCCCAATGGACTGTACTTTTTTGTTTGGATACATTCGGCCCGAAAACCCAAAAAGACATTTGGACATATTTGAACGTCGAAGCCCCAACCATTACCCGAACCGTAACCCGTCTAGAAGCAAATGGCTGGGTGCAACGTGTACAAGGAAAAGACAAACGTGAAAATCTGATCGTGATGACAGATGATGCTAAGGCCCGATTTGAAGAAATCAAACGTACGATGGAACAATTTGAAGAAGAATGTCTTTCAGATTTCACCCACGAAGAAAAACAACTCCTCCATACACTTTTACACAAATTATCAACTGAATAGGAAGTGACATACATCATGAACGAACGCATTTGGACGAGAGACTTTATCATGATTGTCCTGGTGAATTTATTTACGTTCACCTCTTTTTATGCCCTTTTAACCTTGCTGCCTATTTACACAATGGATGAACTAAATGGAACAGAATCACAGGGCGGTCTCCTTGTGACGGTCTTCTTATTGTCCGCCATTGTGACAAGACCGTTTTCTGGAGCCATTATTGAGAAATTCGGTAAAAAACGGATGGCGATTTTCTCCTCAACGGCATTTGCCTTACTCACTTATTTATACATCTCAATTGATCAATTCCAAACGCTTCTCATGCTGCGTTTCGTGCAAGGCATCTTTTTTAGCATTTTGACGACAGTAACCAGTGCCATTGCGGCAGATATGATTCCAAAACATAAACGCGGGGAAGGACTCGGCTACTTTGTCATGTCCATGAACCTCGCTGTGGTTATCGGTCCATTTATCGCACTCAATCAAGTAGGAAAAGTAGGATTCCATTCCTTATTCCTTCTTTTTTCCATTATCGTTACCATTGGTGCCGCTTTTACGATGCTGATCAGACAGCCAGAGCTTGAAGATGGGGGTAGTGTCGTCTTCCGATTTACTTTTTCTCATCTGTTTGAAAAAGGTGCATTAAAAACAGCGGCGGTCGGCATCATTATTTCATTCTGTTATTCTCCGATCATTTCATTTATTTCAGTCTATGCCAATTCCCTTCACTTGATGGGGGCAAGCAGTTATTTCTTTATTGTGTTTGCGGCAGCGATGCTTGGATCACGTCCATTTACAGGCAGACTTTTTGACCGAGTAGGTCCTCACATTGTGATCTATCCTTCGATTGCTCTTTTTGCGATTGGTTTATGGATGCTGACAGCTACACATTCAGCTACAATGCTTCTTCTATCAGGTGGTGTCATTGGACTTGGCTATGGATCGCTAGTACCATGTTTACAAACACTTGCCATTCAGCACTCACCAGCTCACCGTACAGGCTATGCGACGGCTACTTTCTTCACTTTATATGATACGGGTATTGCTGCTGGCTCATTTGTATTTGGTCTTCTTGTCAGTTTCACAGACTTTTCAAATGTATATCTCATTGCAGGTATTGTTGTCTTGCTCAGTATGATTGTTTTTTATTGGAGCGAACGAAAGCCCCAAGAAGCAAAAGCACAGAAGGTCTCCCTATCAGAATAGGATTCTATTTTAAACTTCAACGGAAACATGCTAAAATATAGGATGTTTCAAATAAACGATTATTTGACAAATAGTTGGCATTAAGCGAAGGTATAGGTGATGTTTTGAATTACGAACTGTTTAAAGTGATACACGGGATGGCTCATCATTCTGAGTTTTTAGATCAGGCCATGATTTTCATTACGAAAAAGGCCATTCTTGTGTACGCCCTTGTCTTATTGATTTGCTGGTTTTTAGGTAATCACAAATTTAAGAAGCATGTCTTCTTTTCCGGTGTAACGGGCATCGCGGCACTTATCGTCAATTTTGCGATTACACTGTTTCATTATGAGGAGCGACCGTTTGTGGCGCATAAAGTCGACACACTCATTCCGCACTCAGCAGACGCTTCCTTCCCAAGTGACCATACAACAGGTGCACTGGCTCTTTCACTTGCCATTCGATCTCGTAATAAAAAGCTTGGCAACATCTTGCTCGTCTTTGGATTACTCACAGGATTCTCCCGCATCTGGGTCGGTCACCATTATCCATTAGATGTTTTAGGCAGCTTGATCGTATCGATTGTGGTCGTGTTTATCATGAATAAATTATGGAATTTCTTTGACTCTCCAATTGATCGCATCGTCACTTTCTATGAGACAATTGTAGGGAAAATATTCAGAAGGAAGCAAAAGGATCAGGGCTCTGACCTGTCTAACTCTTAAGCGGCTTGCGATAACGTGATGAAGAATCTTCTTCCACTTATCGCGCCGCTTTTTTTATTGAATGTCCTCCTCTGACCTTGTTCGAAAAATAAAGACTGACACCGATGCCGATAAGGGAAATCATGATCAACGTCCAGCCTAACTGCTCAAAATGAGGACCAGCAATTTCATCCCCAAACAGCATACCGAGAACAGCAGATGACAGAATGGAACCAAGGTAGCGGCATGTTTGAAAAAGCCCAGAGGACGTGCCAATCATATGCTGAGGGCTTGCCTTGAGCATGGCAGCTTGCAGCGCAACATTTCCAATCCCGTAACTAAGTCCAAGCAGCGCTAGAACCAGCCCTTTCCCCCATAATGGTGCCGGAATAAAAAAGAAGGTCATCGCAGACGCCCCAGCCAGCATTAATACCGCACTGGCTAATACGGGATGGCGTTCATCCCCGCGGTCCACCCACTTTCCCGTCAGCGGAGAGATAATGATGCTCACCCCAGACATGCAAAGCATAAAAAGACCCGTCATTTCCACACGCCAGCCTAATTCATCTTGGAAATAGCTCGGCAAACCAAAGAAAAGACAATAGAAAAAGATATTTAAAATGATAAATTGCACATACACGAGTGAAAGCCGCTGCTCCTGTCTGAACATCCGAATTTGAATAAACGGTTCATCCACCTGATACTCCCACCAAATAAAAGCGCCTGCACTCACGAGACAAAGAATCCCCTGTACATATTGAATGCCATGACCTAGTGATAATAAAAACGAAAGCAGAAGGACAATACAAACTGTAAAAAGCAGCATGCCTGGCAGATCGAGCTTCCGTATCGTTTCACCTATACGTAGCTTTCTCTTTTTCTGCTCCTTTGGAAACAAAGATAGTCCAAGAAAGAAGCTGATCAAAATAAAAGGCAGATTCACTAAAAAAATAGCCGGCCAGCCACCGATTGTCATCAAAAAGCCGCCAAGTGTCGGTCCAAGCGCCGTCATCGCTGAAGCAAAAATGGACAATACCGCTAACGCCGATGCCTGCTTGTCTTGAATATGATCCCGAATGAGTCCGACACCAGAAGGATAAATGGCACTGCTCCCAATTGCCTGCAATAGCCGGATCACAATCAGCACCGCAAACGTCGGGGCAAACGGCGCACAGATGGCTGAGACCGCCACAAGACCCAGTCCGAATAAAAATAATGTTCTCCGGCTCATCACATGATCCCCAATCCGGCCGCTCACCGGCTGCGTCACCGCACTAGCTAAATAAAAAGACGAAATAAGCCAAGATACAGTCGTAAATGACAAACCGAATTCATGTTGGATTTGATGCAAGGCCAAAGAAATCATTGAGGAATTCAACGGATTTAACATCGTCCCAAAGGCAATAGCAGTTAAAAAGACTTTTCGGTTGTCCCTCCACTTCTTCATACACCGACCCCCTCTTTATGTTCTGGCATGTTTCCTTCCGTTATTATGAGATTCATTTCCCTTTTTTACCCTGATCAATTCAAGTTCTCTCTTGGAAAAGCAAGACATACATTTTAAAAAGGGCGAGTGTTGGAAAAACACATATAAAATTGAGAATATGAGGAACAAATGGTAAGATGCTACACATATTTAAAAGCCTACTTTCTCCTTATATGGAGAACGGCTGAAAAGGAGGAGAAGCTTATTATTAAGAAAAGACGGTTTTGGGTCCCAGCCCTTTTCTCGGTTGCAGTATTACTTCTGTCTTCGTGTGGTTCAAATGAAACAAATGGGAACGGAGATAAACGTAATTCTACAGCGAAAGGGTCGCCAATTTTGGAGGATGGAAAATTTATATTTGCAGCATCAGGTGAATTTCACCCGTTCAGTTACATGGATGGGAATCAGATGTCAGGCTTTGATATCGATGTAGGCAATGCGATCAGTGACAAACTAGGCCTTGAGCCTATACAGAAGAAATATAAGTTCGCAGGCATTGTCGAAGGTGTGAAATCAGGAAAATTTGATGCGGCAGTTGCAAGTCATACCATCAATGAGGAACGAAAAAAACACGTCCTTCTTTCTAAGCCCTACTACTACTCTGGTCCGCAAATTTTCACAAGACCTGAAGCAGACATTCAACATGCTGATGATTTAAAAGGTAAAGAAATTGCTGTTTCAAAAGGCTCGTCCTACGCTGATATTGCAAAGGAACATAGCGGGCAGGAACCAAAATATTACGACAGTGATGTAGTCGCTTTAGAAGCACTAGCCAACGGAAAACACGATGCAGTCGTGACGGATTTCGCCACAGGTGCAGAAGCCATGAAGAAAAAATTAAAGATCGAAGCGCAGGAAAGACTCGGACAAAGCGAGCAGGCAATTGCTGTATCTAAAGAAAATGAACAGCTCATAAAAGAGATCAACGATGCGATTGACGCATTAAAAAAGGACGGAACATTAAAACAAATTAGCGAGAAATACTTTGATGAAGACATCACGGTCAAACAAAATTAAAACCACGATTGTGCGCCTTTTTTAGGCGCACTTTCTTCAAATGGAGATGATTGTTTTGCCTAGCCTATCACATTTTTTTCAGACGCTGATTGATTCAAGAGGTATTTTTTTAGAAGGAATGCTACTCACGTTACAGCTCACTGTGATCAGCATCTTTATTGGCATGTTCATCGGGCTCTTCTTTGCTTTATTGAAAATATCACGCGTGACTGTCTTCGGTTATATCGCCAACGCCTATATCTTCCTTGTACGCGGCACACCACTGATTGTTCAAATTTTCATCCTATATTTTGGACTGACAGAATTAAATATCCCCGACTTCTGGGCCGCTTCCATTGCGCTCGCCTTTCATAATGGAGCGTATATAGCAGAAATATTCAGAGGCGCCATCCAATCGATCGATCAGGGGCAAAAAGAGGCAGGACGCTCTCTTGGCATGGGACGTTTTCTAACAATGAGACGCATCATTCTCCCGCAAGCGATGCGACGCGCCCTCCCCCCTCTTGGCAACCAGTTCATTATCGGCTTAAAAGATTCATCACTCGCCGCCTTTATTAGCGTCAATGAACTATTTAACGTCGCCACGACCCAAGGCTCAAACAGCTTTGACAATATGACCTATTTACTTGTTGTAGCCGTCTATTACTTAGTTCTTGTCCTGCTGTTAACGTTCGCTGTCCAAACCTTTGAGAAGAAACTATCAGTCAGTGACCATTAGGAGGAGAAACATGACAGAATCAAAGGAACTCATTCGTGTTGAAAAACTAAACAAACACTTCGGAGAACTGCATGTTTTAAAGGATATCGACCTCACTGTTTATGAAAATGATGTAGTCGTCTTAATTGGAGCCAGCGGCTCTGGAAAAAGCACCTTGCTCCGCTGTATGAACTTTTTAGAAATCAAAAATGATGGAGAAATCATCATTGATGGCAGCCCTGTTCATCCAAAACGCGATCAATTAAACGAGATGCGGCAAAAAATAGGCATGGTGTTTCAGCATTTTAACCTCTTTCCGCATAAAACTGTGCTTGAAAACATCATCGAGGCGCCTGTTATGGTAAAAAAAACAAAAAAGACTCAAGCTGTATCAGAAGCCAACGTCCTGTTAGAAAAGGTCGGACTTGCGGATAAAGCCAACGTATATCCTTCTAAACTATCAGGCGGTCAAAAGCAGCGTGTGGCTATTGCAAGAGCTCTTGCCATGAAACCAGATGTCATGTTATTTGACGAACCTACGTCCGCCCTCGATCCAGAGCTTGTAGGCGAGGTACTGCAAACAATGAAAAGTCTCGCAAAAGAAGGCATGACGATGGTTATCGTCACACATGAAATGGGCTTTGCAAAAGAAGTCGCCGATCGTGTCGTCTATATGCACGAAGGCCGTATCGTCGAAGAAGGCACGCCATCAAAATTGTTCGATTCTCCTCAAGAGGAACGAACCAAGTTGTTTCTCAGTTCCATTTTATAGGTCAAACGCCCTTTGTTTTTCGTGCTCAATGCACGTTTTTTCTCATATTTCACGAACTTTTCATCCATTTATATTGAATATAACCAAAAACCATGTAAGATTAACTTACACGAATATGTTATATATGACTTTTCTCTCTATAATGAAGAATTAAGAAATCAATTAATTCTGAATGATTCAGGGGGAATGCAGCATGCAAATGGGTGATACAGTATTTATGTTCTTCTGCGCACTACTTGTGTGGTTAATGACACCGGGTTTAGCCTTATTCTACGGAGGACTCGTGAGAAGTAAAAACGTCTTAAGTACAACCATGCACAGCTTAACTTCACTAGCGATCGTCTCTATCGTATGGATCATGTTCGGCTATTCCTTGGCTTTTGCGCCAGGCAATGCATGGATTGGAGGCTTAGACTGGATTGGACTAAAAGGCGTTGGCTTTGAACCTGGTTCCTACAGTGAGACCATTCCACATTCATTGTTCATGATGTTCCAAATGACCTTTGCCGTCTTAACAACAGCCATCATCTCAGGTGCCTTTGCTGAACGAATTCGTTACTCAGCGGTCGTCGTGTTTACACTCCTTTGGGTCACATTTGTATACGCGCCAGTCGCACACTGGGTATGGGGCGGCGGTTGGATTGGCGAAATGGGTGCACTCGACTTCGCTGGAGGAAACGTGGTTCACATTTCATCAGGTGTTGCAGGTCTAGTCGTAGCGATTGTGCTCGGGAAGCGTAAAGAAGCAGCAAGCTCTTCTCCTCACAATTTGATTTATACCCTTCTTGGCGGAGCTGTCATTTGGTTTGGATGGTTTGGCTTTAACGTTGGAAGTGCTCTTACCTTAGACAGTGTCGCAATGTATGCCTTTATTAACACCAATACAGCTGCTGCTGCGGGAATCATTGGCTGGCTGTTAGTCGAGTGGATGATCAACAAAAAACCGACCATGCTCGGCGCGATTTCTGGAGCCATCGCAGGTCTTGTGGCAATTACACCTGCCGCAGGTTTTGTCACACCTTTTGCTTCTATTATCATCGGAATCATCGGCGGCATCGTGTGTTTCTGGGGAGTCTTCTCACTCAAAGCCAAATTTGGCTATGATGATGCACTAGATGCATTCGGGCTTCACGGAATTGGCGGGACTTGGGGAGGAATTGCAACAGGGCTTTTCGCAACAACCTCTGTCAATGACGGCGGAGCCAATGGCTTATTTTACGGAGATCCCAGCTTACTTTGGAAGCAAGTTGTTGCTATTGTAGCCACCTATGCCTTTGTAGCTGTTGTGACATACGTGATCATCAAAGTGGTCAATCTCTTCTTTAAAATTCGCGCAACTGAAGAAGAAGAATCAGTGGGTCTTGATTTAACCATGCATGGGGAAAAAGCTTATCAAGATTAATGAAAAAGGGGTGTCTCTATGAGCAAAATGTATAAAGTGGAGATTGTCACACGTCCAGCCAATTTTGAAACATTAAAGGTGGAGCTTGGAAAGATTGGTGTCACTTCCATTACCTTTTCGAATGTACACGGCTGCGGTTTACAAAAGGGACATACAGAGCTATACCGCGGCGTCAAAAAGGAAAATAATGTGTACGAACGATTAAAGATTGAAATCGTCCTAAGCGAAGTACCTGTCGAACAGGTCGTTGAAACAGCTCAAAAGGTACTTCGTACAGGCGAACCAGGGGATGGGAAAATTTTTATATATGAGATAGAAAATACAATCAACATTCGGACAGGTGAAGAAGGACCTGCCGCACTCTAAACCATCCCCCGCCGAGTGCGGGGGATTTTTTAAAGACAGAAAAAAACCTCTGCATGATTCATATACAGAGGTTTCAAGACTTAAGATTGTTTTGTTTCTTCAGATTGACTGCTGTCTTTAGAGGAATCAGAAGACTTTTCTTGATCAGAGGATTTCCCCTTCTCATCAGACTTTTCTTCAGATTTTTCTCCAGCAGGCTCTTTGGCCTTATCTTCAGCAGCAGGTTCCTTCGTTTTTTCATCAGCTTTTGGCTGAGCAGGTTCTTTTGCTTCTTCCGTCACTTCTTGCGCGGCCTTTTCAATAGTCGAAACAGGCTTGTCAATGAAGCTAAGTGGATTAAGCGCTAAACCTTCCATACGAATTTCAAAATGCACATGGTTGCCGCTTTCAGCACCATAAAGATTTTTACCAGAAGCACCGATGACATCATTCTGCTTCACTTCATCGCCTTCTTTAACACTCACTTGTGACAACGATTGATAAACAGTCGATAATCCATCTTCATGTTCAATTTCAACGACGTGACCGAGAACTGGATCTTTTTTCGCTTGAACCACTGTTCCACTAAGAGCAGCTGTGACATCAAACACTTTGCCATCTTTATCTGCAAGATCAATACCTTTGCTCAAGGTATAGGTGTTATTATAGTTTACAAGTGCTGCTTCTTTTTCTTTTTGATCAGCATCTGCTTCATAGAACTTTTTCACGACAGAAACATTATCAGAATTCTGGACTGGCATGGCAACATTTTCAATTGGCTTTCCAACTTCAACGGCATCATCACGCTGTTCTTGCCCTGTTTGATTTCCATCAGATAGTTGGTCTTTCACATCTTTTGATACAGCTTGATACCAAAGAACGGCTGTTAACACGACCGCTGCGCTGACCAAGTAAATTGCAGGGAATACCCAGCGCTTACGGAAAAATTGCTGAACTTTTGTGATTTTGGAAGTACGTTTCTTTTCTTCCTCTCTCATTTTTCATCACCTCAGCAACATTCTGAACACTTTTCAAAAAATATATACACACGAAATCATTTTTCTTTTTATTTTGCGCAATCGCATCAATAATATGTATGATGAATGAAAAAAAGATGGGGGACTTTAATGTGAAAACTTTCAACCGTATAGCAACAGAAGATGACCTCAAAGCAATCGTTGATATTTACAATTCGACTATTGCTTCAAGAGAAGTAACCGCCGATACAGAACCAGTTTCAGTTGAAGACCGCCGGCAATGGTTTTTGAATCATTCAGAGAAAAGACCTCTCTATGTGAAAACAGATGAGGATGGACATATTTACGGCTGGCTCAGCTTTGAAACGTTTTATGGAAGACCTGCATACAACGGGACCGTTGAAATGAGTATTTACTTAAACCAAGACTATCGAGGGCAAGGCTTAGGATCACTTTTTTTACAAGAGGCCATTGAGTTGGCACCTTCACTAGGCATTCGAACATTACTCGCCTTTATTTTCGGGCACAACGAAGCCAGCATTCGATTATTTAAAAAGCACGGCTTTGAAACATGGGGTCACTTGCCACGCATCGCAGAAATGGACGGCAGCAGGTACGATTTAGACATTCTAGGAAAAGAATTATAAAACGAGCGTCTCTCCAACAAAGAGACGCCTTTTTATGATGCGTGTAACAACTGTTCAAACTGTTTCGCATTTTGAACAGCCTTTCTTTGGAGGATGATGCCATGTTCATCTATCAGAATCGCTTGCGGAACCACAGTTACCCCATACAGCTCCATGATTTGCGAAGAGCGCACATACACAGCTTGATCAGGCAGCAATTGAAGAAGCAATGCATCATCTCCTTGTTCATCTCCATTGATGAAAATGAATTGAGTATCATCGCTAGAAATGTGCTGACGCATATCAGACAAAATGCTTTTGCATGTCATACAAGTGGTATTTACAAATAACAGCATCACGGCTCTTCCGTTCTGTAAATACTCCTTTAAAATAACCTTATCTCCTAAATGTGTATAGCTTCGAAATAACGGCGCAGCATCACCAACATCCGCTTCCTTTAATTCAATCCCATCAAGGGATTTAATTTTACTCATAAATTTTCCGATAAAGCGGGCAAGCAAAAACACGACCGCCAGCTGAGCAATGACAATGAATAACACAATAATTAGTAGAATATCAGTCATTTCACTTGGTCTCCTTCTATAAACGATTCAAATTGATTCATCCATTTTCTTTTGAACATCATGATTGTTTTCCCCACTGCTATAATCAAACAGACAGCCACTGCAATCAGAAAACAAATAATATGAAATGGCCACGGAATTGTTTCTACATAGGGATGTACATAAAACAACCCAATCACAAGAGCCAGCATCGACACATTACGAATCACAATTCCCCAGTGAAGGCGGTCATTTTCAAGCAAACCTCCACAGCCGCATGAAATGTGACGATGTCCTCTCAATAAATTGAAGGTGACCGCTCCAGTATAGATACATAAAAGTGCTGTAAGACCAATCGCAGGTACAAGAGACATGTTCCACACGAACAATAAACCCGTACAAGCCAATTCAACAGTCAAAAACAAATAAAACATAGGCGCCGTGAGCGCAAGAGGCAGCAGTCGATAAGCATTCATCTGCTGAATATGCGCTGTTTGTTTTCTCACTTTATCAAGCCATGAACCTGCAAAGATGATTCCTAATAAATAGACACCTATAAAATAAAAGACACTCACCTTACGCCATCTCCTTTTGTTGAAATAGTTGGGATTGTGCCTCGTAAAGTCTTTTGTACTCTCCATCTAGCGCCATCAGTTCTTCATGGTTCCCCTCTTCAACGAAAGCACCATCTTTCATCACGATAATCCGGTCTGCTAAGCGGGCCGCTCCCATACGGTGGGTGATAAACAAGACCCCTTGATCCTGAGTATGATCGAATAGCTTTCGAATGAGTGAAATCTCCGATAGCGGATCGAGAGCAGAAGTCGGTTCATCTAAAATGATAAAATCACTTTCTCTAAAAAAGGTTCTCGCCATCGCAAGCTTTTGCCATTGTCCCCCAGATAGTTCATGACCTTCTTCAAAAAACCGGCCAAGCTGCGCATCGTATGTTTCTTCCATTTGATGAATTCTTTTCTCTATGCCTGCTTGCCGTGCAGCTGAGATCATGCGCTCTTCCTTATCTATTTCGTCGATACGGCCAAATCCAATGTTTTCTTTCACAGTGAATTCGTACTTCATAAAATCTTGAAAAAGGACGGCCATTCTCGCATGATATGATTTTTTATAAACGGTCGATATCGATTCACCATTGACCCTTTGCATATTCGGCTTGTCTGGATCATATAAACCGGTCAAGCATTTAATCAAGGTCGTCTTACCTGATCCGTTATCCCCCACCAATGCAATGCGTTCACCTTTATCGATATGAAAATGTATATGTTCAATAGCAGGCGTTTTCATATTCGGATAGGTAAAAGAGAGATTTTCTAGCGTAATGGACTGAATACATTCAATCCTACGAAGCGATGCCGTTTCCTCTGTCTGCTCATCAATTTCTTCTTCTCTCTTTTGAAAAGTTCTCATTTCATCAATATAGAGACTCGTTTCATATAAACTAGAACATTCCCTCGTCAAATCCTGAAAACCACTTTGAATATTTTGCACAGCTTGGAGCACAGCAACAAACGTACCCGCAGCTAATTTCTTTTGAAAGATAAGAAAGACAATAAAAAGACCACAGCACACATAGGCAAATGTCATAAGCAATCCGCCTGCCATCTCCCAGCGAACCTGACGTTTTAGTAATTTATATTTTTCATCTGCACTTTTTACATAATGACCTTGCCATTTTTGAAGAAGATAATTTCCAATTCCATATAAACGGATTTCCTTCAATGAATCTCGCTGCGCAACAAGATCAGACACATACATTTCTCTTCGATCATTGGCCGTTAACATGCGGTTTAATTGATACCGTGCACCTCCAAAGAAAAGCTCAATCCACAAGACAGGCAGAGTACATAAGATCAGAATGACCGCCAAGCCCCAATGGATACCAATCATATAAATGAGAAGTGATACAACAGTAATCAATGCGCTCATGATTGTAAAAATACTTCTAACCATACTCAGAACATGCTGATGACTGTTCATCACACGTTGACTTTCATTATAAAAAGACGGGTGTTCAAATGTAATATATGGAAGCCTGATCGCTTTTTGAAGCAATTCACCCTTCAAATGCAAACCAATCAGATTTGTCGCTTTCTGCTGACTAAGCTGAAGAATGAATTGAAGCCCATATCCTAAAATCACAATGACCATTTGCAACCCAAATAACCTTAAGACCTTTTGAATATCTCCTGAAGAAGTCATGAATAAAATAATTTCATTAATCAATGTTTGAATAATCCAGACACTAGCCAAAGGCATAAAGCCAACGATCACTTGGATTAATAAAGTTAATAGAAGATATGATCGACTTCTTTTCCAAGTATAGGAGATTGCATATAAACAATGGTTCACTGTACTCATCAAACGCTCCACCTTACACCATTTAGTATAATTGACATATTTTTGATATTTATATTATGATAGCTCTGCGTAACTTCATTCTGAGAGGACGATATACGATGACTTCAATCTTACTTTTACAGCTAACTCTTATTCTTTGCAGCCTTTTATTGACGATCGGAATCATGATCTATTTAAAACACCAGATGGAATTAATCATCTTATCGATCCAGCATGTTGGACAAAAATTTGTTCATCCGCTACTTGAAAAAACATCACCTATTCAAATAAATGATCTACTGCAAACCAATCACAAGCAGCAGTTGCTTATATTCACTGACACAGCATGTCCGCATTGCATCCCATCACTGGAACAATTCCTAGAAACGAAAAAGCAGGGTCAATTAGACATTTCTTTTAGTATTTTGCTAAAGAATGGGAAAGAAGAGGATCAAGAATTATATCGTGATAACCAAACCAACATGCGAATTATCTCAGTGGACGAACAAATGATAGGCGCCTTTCATATTGAAGAGTTTCCATATTACATCATGGTAGAAGAAGATGAAACAATCTCATATGCAGCCCCTTTTCCGGATGGTCTTTATTCAAGGTTTTCTGCAAAATAAACATAAATGAGGCATGTGAAGATAAAAAACACACGCCTCATTTTTTTATTAGTTTGAATCTGCCTGTATATCCTGATCCTTTTCCCTTGCGGCGATTTCACTCGCTTCACTTGAAGCTGTGGCTTGTTCCTCAGCTTGTTCAAACTCACTGCGAGCCTCATTTGAAATATCTACTTGGTCACCATGCTGATTCACAGTAACGGACGAAGAAGACGATTCTTTTTGAACCTCTTTCTCTAGTTCCTTTAATTTAGACACATGAAGCTCTAAATCTTTTCCTTGCTGAACTAGAGTCAGTTGTTGAAATAATGCCTTTCTCTCTTCTGGAGAGTGGTCGCCTTGAACAATTTTCGCTGCTTGGTTTAAAAAAGAATTGGATGTTTGACTCGCTTGACGACTGTTTGAATTCTGCATAGCATTTGTTAAGAATGAAATTGAAGATATGCTCATGCGTTCACATCCTATTAAATAAAATCCTTGAATTTAGCAGCCACATCTAATGCGTTCTTGGCTAGTACAAATCTCACCTGTATCACGATCCACGTAGTAACGGAAAGTTCCAACACCTTGAAGGAAACAAGTTGGCGCTGATTTGCATGAAGTGACTAATTTTTGCAAAATACATCTTGAAGCTGCAGGTTGAACATTGGTCATTTTGTTTAAGAAGCGATCTAACATATGAATTCCACCTTCCAATTTTTATGGTAATACAACACAATAATAACCAATTACAAGACAACTAACAACATATTTTGATAATTTTACTAATTATTTTTAACTACTAATCTTATTTATGACATAAATTGACGTTAAAATTCATAGTAAATGTTACTTTTTTCTTATTGGAAGATAATTTATTTATCCATAAATAGTAAAGTGAAGATAGAAATTTTTAAAAATTGTTCTACATTCACTCTTCCTAAAGTACTACCTGCTCAAGTATGATAAAGAGTGAATACATAAAGGAGTGAACACCGTTGCAACAAACTGAGAAAATCATTCAATCTCTTCATTCGATCACAAAGTGGGGAAAAGTTGGTAGTATATTTCTCTATATTTCAGGCGGCCTAGCAATTCTTATTGGTTTTTGGCTTGTTCTTCCTGCTGCCCTTGGCGTCTTCCTCATTATGATGGGAATCCATGTACAAAAATCTGTTAACGCAGCTGAACAATTAATTCAAGCTCCTGATACTTCTTATGAAGAGTTATTAGAACAATATGCTAAGTTGATGAAAATGCAGACGCTATTTGCCATATCAAGTATTGTCGCAGCCATTCTCTCATTCATCGCCATTATCCTGATGCTGATATTAGGCGGTCTAGCATTTCTTCAAGAAATTCCTAGTGACATTCAGCACTACGAAGGTGAATACGAAGAAGAGCTTGGTGACTTTTATTAATGGAGAGGGGGTATCAATGAACATTTGATACCCCTTTTATTTGATATTTGGCATTGTTTTACCCTTCTAAGCTTGACATTCTATCTTGATCATTTTAAAATACAAATCGTAACAATTACGAATTAAAGGAGGATCCTATTACTGATGCGTGTAAAAATTACCTTAGCCTGTACTGAAACTGGTGACAGAAACTATATCACAACAAAGAATAAAAGAACGAATCCGGACCGACTGGAGTTAAAAAAATATTCTCCTCGGTTAAAGAAATATACCCTTCATAGAGAAACAAAATAATTTTTTAGGTTCCAAATCGTAATCATTACTTTTTAAGAGAGGCGGAAATGAACATGAGCATTGGCAAAGGGACAGAAGGAAATGAATAAGCGAATACCCGTTACAGTATTAAGTGGTTTTTTAGGAGCTGGAAAAACAACGATATTAAATCATGTACTACAAAATCGTAAAGGGTTAAAAGTAGCTGTTATTGTTAATGACATGAGCGAAATTAATATTGATGCAGAACTAATCAAACAAGGCGGTGAGCTCTCTCGATCAGATGAGAAGCTAGTTGAATTATCTAATGGTTGTATTTGCTGCACACTAAGAGAAGATTTGTTAACCGAAGTAGAGCGCCTATGTAAGATTGGTCATATTGATTATATTGTCATTGAGTCAACAGGTATTAGTGAACCTATTCCAGTCGCGCAAACTTTCTCTTATATTGATGAAGAAATGGGGATAGATTTGACGCGCTTTTGCCGGCTAGACACGATGGTCACTGTTGTAGATGCGAACCGTTTCTGGACCGACTTCCAGTCAGGAGAAAGTCTATTAGACCGTAAACAAGCCGTTTCCGATGATGACGAACGAGAAATTTCCGATTTACTTATTGATCAAATTGAATTTTGCGACGTGTTGATTATCAATAAGTGTGATCTAGTATCAATCTCAGAATTAGACCGACTTGAGCACGTGCTGACCACACTTCAACCAGAAGCATCTATCATCAGAACCTCAAAAGGGCAAGTAAAGCCAAGTGACATTTTAAATACTGGTTTATTCGATTTTGAAAAGTCCAGTGCTTCTGCTGGCTGGCTTAAAGAAATCAACGCTGGGCATTCTCAGCATACGCCAGAAACAGAAGAATACCAAATCTCCTCCTTTGTTTATGAAAGAAGACTTCCCTTCCATACTGGCAGGTTAAATAATTGGTTAGATCAGATGCCAAAGCAAATAGTTCGCGCTAAAGGATTTACATGGCTTGCCACACATCATGATTTAACCATTTTAATTTCACAGGCTGGAAAATCTGTTGCGATTGAACCAATTGCCTACTGGATTGATGCCTTGCCTGAGCAAGAAAAAGCACAGATATTAAAGCAAGAACCAGAGCTTCTTGATGAGTGGGACGCAGAATTTGGTGACAGGCATACAAAACTTGTGTTTATTGGCGTAGATTTACCTAAAGCAGATATCATTCGCACACTTGATCAATGCTTACTCACACCTGAGGAATTTGATCAAGAATGGACTACGTTTGAAGACCCCTTTCAATGGAAAATCCAACATTAAGCCAGGAGGGTTTTAAGTGGCAAAGAAATCTAAAATTGCTAAAGAAAAAAAGCGGCAGCAGCTTGTATTGAAATATGCAGAATTAAGAAAAGAGTTGAAAGAAAAAGGTGAATATGAAGCTTTAAGGAAATTACCTAGAGACTCTTCCCCTACTCGCTTAAAAAACCGCTGTGAGTTAACCGGTCGTCCTAGAGGTTACTTACGAAAATTTAAAATGTCTAGAATTGCTTTTCGTGAGCTTGCCTATAAGGGCCAAATTCCAGGAGTGAAAAAATCGAGCTGGTAAAGATTGAGTTGATCTTATCACAGTTCCCATAAAAGTAAAGCAGTAAAAAATGTTGAAAAATCTATTTTCTAAGCATATCTCAACCTTTTTGAGCCACAAAATAACATTTTAAAAACCAGCAGAGTTTCTGCTGGTTTTTGATCATGACAGGATTCTATGATGAATAGACCCTTTTTCTATAAAAGGATTTTCAACAATGATTATGACATTTTCTCTACTTTTCAAAAAATCATGATCATGATACTTTGTTGTCACTACCCACCGATGTATGACATTTCAACTTTTTTCTGATCTTTCTTCTGCTCTCTCTCAGCTGAATATTGATCATCTCTATTCGACCATAGTTCCTTCAATATGTTCTTTATATCTTCATTATCTTTTGTTGAGCGAATCACCCGCTTCAGATCAAAACCCGATGATGCAAAAAGACATGTAAACAATTCACCGCGAGCAGAAAGTCTCGCTCTATTACATGTTCCACAAAAAGCATCTGAAACAGAAGAAATAATGCCTATCTCTCCCGAACCATCTTGGTAAAAGAATCGGTTGGCTACTTCACCTGGATATTGAGGAGGTTCTGGTTTGATGGGAAATGTTGAATCAATTAGACCAATGATCTCTTTCTTTGTCATGACATACTCTAGATTCCATTTGTTCGTATTTCCGACATCCATGAACTCGATAAATCTGAGAACATGTCCTTCTTTTCTAAAGTAAGCTGCCATTGGTAAGACATCCTGATCATTCACACTTTTTTGAACAACCATATTGATCTTGATAGCAAGTCCAGCTTTTTTTGCAGCCTCAATCCCATCAAACACTTTTTGGATAGAAATATTCCTTCCGTTCATTTGCTTAAAACGGTCAGGGTTTAATGAATCCAAACTAATGGTGACTCTTTGAAGACCTGCTTTCTTTAACTTTTCAGCATATACAGGTAAAAGCGTTCCATTGGTTGTCATCGCAATATCTTCGATTCCTGGAATTTTTGAGAGCTTTTCTATTAAGATAGGCAAATCTTTTCGCATTAAGGGTTCACCACCCGTGATGCGTATTTTCACCACACCTAGGTCCTTTGCAAAAAGAGTAGCAAGCTGTTCAATTTCTTCGAAACTAAGCAGTTCTTCTTTATTCAAAAAAGGATAATCTGGTCCAAAAATTTCAGCAGGCATACAGTACGTACATCTAAAGTTACAGCGATCTGTTACTGATATTCTTAAATCGCGCAATGGTCGATGTCTCCTATCCAATATACTGTCCATACTTTGCCTCCTATTCTGTTATACGCTGATGGTGAGTGTAGATATTAAAAGATTCTCCTCTGACAAATCCAACTGTCGTGATATTTAATTCTTCTGCCATATTAAGCGCCAGCTCAGTAGGTGCTGATTTTGAGATGACGATCGACACTCCTAGTTTTGCTGCCTTCAATAGAACTTCTGACGATATCCGGCCGCTAAACACAAGAATTTTATCTCTAAGTGGAATTTGATGAAGTAAACAGTATCCATAGATTTTATCTAATGCATTATGTCTTCCTATATCAGTTCTAGTGATGAATAGCTTTTCTGTATCACACAGTCCAGCATTATGCACACCACCAGTATGTTGAAACAATTGACTTTCTTCTTGTAAACATTTCATTAGACGTATACAAGTATCAGCAGGAATGTTGATTCGATCAATGGCTGTTTTTGCTGTTTTCACATCTTGGAGAAAATAAAAGTGTCTCCCTTTCCCACAGCAAGAACCAATCACCCGCTTTGTAAAATCTGATGACTGAAATCGGCTTGAGTGAACTAAATCAACATAGGCAAAGCCCATACTTTCATCTATTGTAAACCTTTTAATCTCATTTTCAAATCGAATGACTCCTTCTGAAGCTAAAAAACCGATCACCAATTCTTTCAAATGATCTGGTGAACAAACAAGTGTTACAAATTCCTCTCCATTCACGATCACAGTTAAAGGAAATTCTTCTACAACTTCATCTGTTTTGCAAGTAAATTGACCTTCACGGTATCGGTGTATGACTCGTTTCTTTTTAACAGAAGGATTCATTGTATGACCTTCCTTTCAGCACAAATTTAGTTATATGAACCAATCAAATTGTGATATTATTTTAAAAAGTCATAAAAATGTAACATATTTCTATCTTATCAAACTTTTTGATTGCTTTATATGGGGGGGAACAAAATGAACAAATCGAAAAATCGCTGGCTCATCGCAACAAGTGCTGTAGGAATTCATTTGTCTATTGGGTCTGTTTATGCTTGGAGTGTTTTTACGAATCCTTTACATCAGGCCTTTCAGTGGTCACTCACAGAAATAAGCCTGACCTTCAGTATTGCTATTTTATTTTTAGGATTATCTGCTGCTTTCATGGGGCATTTCGTTGAAAGATATGGTCCAAGGGCATCAGGGCTCTTCTCAGCCATTTTCTTCGGTATCGGGATGACAGGGTCAGGATTCGCTGTCCACATGTCCTCACTCCCTCTCCTCTATTTATTTTATGGTGTACTCGCTGGGATAGGATTAGGGGTAGGCTACATTGCACCTGTATCAACTTTAGTGAAATGGTTTCCGGACCGAAGAGGACTTGCAACCGGCTTAGCTATTATGGGTTTTGGATTTGCGTCTCTTATTTGCAGCCCAATTATCCAATATCTCATTGAAAAAGTAGATATCGCAAATACCTTTTACATTCTTGGAATTTCCTATTTTATGATCATGGTGATTTCATCTCTTTATTTATCACCACCAACACCTGATGACATCAAACAATTTGATGTGTTAAAAACAAATCAAAGAAAAATCCCTCAGGATTTATCACAGCTTACAGCAAATGAAGCGATCAAAACACGACGTTTTTATTATTTGTGGCTCATGCTCTTTATTAATATCACATGCGGAATTGCCATTATTTCAGTAGCATCGCCTCTTGCTCAAGAAAGTGTTGGATTCACTGCAGGTGCTGCAGCTACCCTTGTTGGCATTTTAGGTGCTTTTAATGGTTTAGGACGGATTGGCTGGGCTTCCTTCTCAGATTATATCGGAAGGCCGAATACGTATACAATCTTCTTTAGTATCCAGCTCATTGCTTTTCCTTTACTTCCCTACTTAAAAGAACCACTCGTTTTTTCAATCGTGATGGCAATCATTTATACGTGCTATGGAGGAGGGTTTGCCTCAATTCCAGCCTATATTGGGGATTTATTTGGCACGAAACAACTTGGTGCCATACACGGTTATATTTTGACAGCCTGGGCAGCTGCTGGTTTAGCAGGACCTTTATTTTCATCCTTTATCCGGGATATAACAGGTAACTACACGCAGAGTCTGATGGTGTTCTCTGGCTTATTTTTCATCGCTTTTATCATATCTCTTCTCATACGGAAGGATATTCAGCAGCTTAGAGAAACAAACCTTACTGCTGCTGCTTCTGTCTCATCCCGACCTTAATTTGAATTTGACAGAATCACAATCTAAAGGTAATTTTTAGATATGAAAACGCTTTATAAAGTAATAGGAGGGTGATGATATCATGGGGAAAACAAAACATAAGGGGCCTATTAAGCTTAATAAAAAACCCTCACCAAAGCTATGGGCCTCTTTTGCGCCTATGGGACTTGGAAAAGTAAAGCCGAAACACATTCGAGATACGATGAAAGTGGCTTGGGAGAACAAGGATAATCTCCCCTATGCATATCGTATTTTAACGCAAGGCGTGTGTGACGGCTGTGCCCTTGGTGTTTCAGGGTTATATGACCAAACGCTCGCAGGACCTCATATATGCACCACAAGACTAAATGTACTTCGTCTTAATACAATGCCAGCTATTGATCCAAAATGGTTTGAAGACATTCAACAACTCAAACAAATGGACAGCACTAATCTCCGCAAACTTGGCCGTATCCCTTATCCACTGATTCGAAAAAAAGGTGACAATGCCTTTATGCGTATTTCTTGGGATGATGCATTAGATCAAATCGCAGCTAAAATCAAATCAATTGATAAACGGCAGCTCGCTTTCTATTTAACAGCTAGAGGAATTACAAATGAAGTCTATTATACCGCTGCGAAGGCAGCTCGCTTTATCGGGACAAATCATATTGATAATGCGTCTCGCATTTGTCATTCACCGAGCAAAACCGCTCTTAAGCGATCTCTTGGCATAGGAGCCTCCAGCTGTAATTACAACGATTGGATCGGAACAGATGTCTTAATTTTTTGGGGATCTGTCGCAGCAAACAATCAGCCCGTTTCCACTAAATATATGTATGCGGCGAAAAAGAAAGGAACCAAAATTATTGTCATCAATCCATACAAAGAACCTGCCATGGAAAAGTACTGGGTTCCCTCTATTCCAGAAAGTGCTTTATTCGGCACAAAAATCGCAGATGATTTCTATCAAGTCAATATAGGCGGCGATATTGCGTTTATGAACGGTGTCATCAAACATTGGTTTGACATGGAGCAACACGCGCCCCATTCCGCTCTTGATCATGAATTTATTCAAGCTCATACTACCGGCATACAGGATTTACAGCAGCATGTCGCACAGTTGAAATGGGAAGACCTTGAGGCATCATCAGGCTTATCAAAAGAAAGAATGAAGGAATTTGCCATCCTTCTTGCCAATGCCAATTCAGGCGTTTTTATTTGGAGCATGGGTCTTACCCAGCACCGCTTTGCAACGGATAATATATCACAGGTCGCTAACCTTGCTATGTTACGTGGATTTATTGGCAGGAAACATTGTGGTGTCATGCCAATTCGCGGGCATAGCGGTGTTCAAGGTTCTGGTGAAATGGGTGCTGACCCATTTGTTTTGCCTGGCAGTGATTTTGATGAAGAGAATATTGAAAGAGTCGAAAAGATTTGGGGGTTTGACATTCCGAAATGGCATGGTGACACCATTGGGCAATCCTTTGAGAAAATGGCTCTCCCAAAAGAACATCCGCAAAAACTCAAAATGCTGTTTACGAGCGGCGGGAACTTTTTAGAAACGATGCCAAATCCAGATGCGATCGAAAAAGCATTATCTGAGCTTGAACTCCGTGTCCATCAAGATATCATTTTGAATACCTCTACGCTAGTAGAGGCAGAAGAGACGGTCATTGTTCTGCCTGCTATGACAAGATATGAACAGCCAGGCGGCGGTACATCAACTAGTACGGAACGCATGGTATATTTCAGTCCAGAAATTGAAGGACCTCGGATTGAGGAAGCCAGAGCAGAATGGGATATTTATATTGATCTTGCAAAAAAAGTACGCCCACAAGATGCTGAGCTGATTCATTTCGAAACGGCTGAAGACATTCGCCGTGAGATTGCGATCGCAAATCGAAACTATGATGGCATCCAGCATTTACGTCATAAAGGAGACGTTTTTCAATGGGGAGGTGCCTGGCTATGTGAAGACGGAGAGTGTCCAACACCGGACGGCAAAGGACATCTTCTTCCTGCCCAGCTGCCTCAATACCGAAAAACCGAGGGACATTTTAATATCACGACAAGAAGAGGAAAGCAATTCAACTCGATGATCTATAGTGAAAAGGATGCCTTTAATGGTGGGAAGCGTCATTCTATCTTGATGAATAACGAAGATGCTAAAGAGCTTTATGTCAAAGAAGGTGATCCAGTTGTTTTGTTTAATCAATATGGATCCTACCAAGGAGTCGCTCAATTCGGGGAGTTGAAACGTGGCAATATCGCTGTTTACTGGCCTGAAGGGAACGTTTTAATTCCAAAGGGTGTGTATGAGAGCTACTCACAGATTCCCGAATATAATACGGCGGCTATATTAGAAAAAGCTGAAACCTTTCATGCAAGAAAAGACCAGCACTACGTGGAGAAACGAATTGATGAATTAGAAACCACTTTGAATTGACCTTAAACTAAAAAACAGCTGGGGAAAACAATCCCCAGCTCCCATTCATATCCTACTGACCAAAAGCGCTCGCTGCATTTTGTAGAATGTGATTCAATTCTTCGGCATTTGCAGCCGGTTGATATTGTCCACCACCTGCTTTTGCAACAGACTTTAGACTTTTTGCTTCTTTTTCATTCACGTCAAAGCCGATGATATTAACAATGGTGTCAATTCCGCCTTCATGTAATTCCTTTGCTGCTTGTGAAGGGCTTCCTCCACAAGTTTCTTTACCATCACTGACGACATAGACAATGTTTTTCCCTTCATCCTGGTGATCTTCAAAATCTTGCTTCGTATCTGTTAATGCTTTTGCAAGTGGTGTCCATCCAGTTGGCTTATACACATTCAGTGCTTGCTGAAATGTTGATGACTCATATGATCCAAATCCATAAACGGCTTCAGAGCTTCCACAAGAAATTGCTTTTTCAGCATTTTTATTGGTTCCTTCATGACCAAATACACGAAGAAGGACTTGTGTATCATCTGATAAAATACTTGCGAAGCTTTGAATAGAACGTTTGGCGATATCGATTTTCTTTTCGCCTTCAATTGATTGCGCCATGCTGCCGCTTAAATCGAGTAATATCACCACATGAGCCGGCTCCTGTTTTTTTGTCACAGCATGAGCTGGTGAAGAAAGAAGCAGGACAAGACTAGCCAAAATGGTTAATACAATATTGCGTTTCATTCATAAAAACCTCCCTTTTTACATTTGTACAGAAAAAGAGAAACGAAAGCATACATCAATCGTTTCCCTTTTGTTCAGCAAGTTATTCGTGTAGTTTTAATGATTCTGCTGACAGGATAGAACCCATTTCTTTACCAGTGCTTGCTTGGTAGTAATGGCCTTTACCAGCTTTGGCTACTTGCTTTAATTGACCTTCATAGCCATCGTTAAAGTCTAATCCAATGACATTAACAACAGTCGAGCCTTTTGAGTTATGCAATTCTTTTGCTACTTTTACTGGATCCCCGCCACAAGTTTCTTCGCCATCAGTGATGAGGTACACAATATGTTTTGTTCCATTATTAAGCTGTTCATCCGCTTGCTTTGCATGTTCAAGAGCACGAGCAATCGGTGTCCAGCCATTTGGTCCAAGTCCGTTTAAAGAGTTTTCAAAGCTTTCTTTTTCGTAAGGCTGTACGCCATAAACGCCTCTAATGACTTCACATGATTGAGCTTTACCTGAATTTTTGTTGTTTCCTTCAGAGCCAAACAAGCTCATACGAATTTTAGCGTCTTTTGGAAGTGACTGAGCAAATTTAAATACCTCTTGTTTTGCGAGGTCAAATTTGCGTTCTCCCTCTACTTTTCTTGCCATGCTTCCACTTGCATCAAGTAAGATGGTGACTCTTACATCTTTGTTTTGTTTTTTGACTGTAGATGCTTTTGCAAATACTGGTGAAGAGATTGACATAGATAATGTCAATACAGCTAAGGTTACGAGTGTAAATACTTTTTTCAACATCATTTTTTCCTTCCTCCCTATGTATTAAATTGAAACATCTTAATCGTAAAATATTCTGTCTTGGAATGGTATAGGACTCGGTCCCTTTTTCTCTTTCATCAAAATCACTAAAAATCTGTCAGTTGTCTAGATATATTCACCCAACACATCATTTTTTCTTTTGATTTCTCCTTCTTTCGAGGGGCTTTGTATCGGCCATCGGTTCTTGTCGGGACGTAAATGTTTAAGATTTCCTGAGGTGCGTCTTAAGTCGCAAATTGACACATTCTGTTCAAACCTCTTGGAACACACAAAAAAGATGCCCCCATTTTGAGGCACCTTTGCTTTATTTTTTAGCCATATACGTGTTAAGAAAACGATCAGCTGATTCAATTTGAATCCCTTTATAATAATGTTTCACGATAGCATCTACTTTTTTGCCTGACTGTGCCATATAATGCGCACCGTACTGACTCATTCCAACACCATGGCCATACCCTTTTGTCGTGATGATAATTTGCTGGCCCTGTCGTTCCCATGTAAAGTCCGCTGAGTGAAGCCCTAATGACTCTCGAATATCTCTACCTGACAGTGTTTTACCGTTTATTACGGCTTTCGCCACTTGGTTTCCAGGTGTCCGTTCTACAATCTGTCCTACCTGAGCCTGCTGAGTGAGCGTCACACCTAATTTTTGCTGAAATTCATTCACTGAGATGGTTTTCTTGTTTTGAAATTTTGGCGATTTTTCGTCCCATTTACTTGAGACACTTTTCAAATAGGGGATTTCATTTTTCCAATAAGCTTCGGCATTTTCCGTTTTTCCGTTACTTGTTGAAAAGAATGAGGCATCAATTGGTTTTTCGTCATAAGTGAGCACTTTTCCTTGTGTGCTAGCGACAGCTTCTGTGACTTTTTTTAACTTCCAATTGTACGCTTTTCCCCAAATTTTCTTGAGTTCCTGCTTGTTTTTATAAACTTGGAACATTTGGGTATCATCTACAAGAGAGCCCTTTGGTGATTTGACGGTCTTATCGATGATCATTTGTCTGACGATATACGTTCTTGCGGCGAGTGCCTGTGCCTTAAGTGCTTCCATCTCAAAATCAGCTGGCATTTCAGATGCTACGACACCGATCACATACTCTTCTAAGGGGATGTTTTCTACCTGCTGATGAGCTGAACGATAGACGGGGATAGCGACGGGTGATTGCTTCAATTTGACTGTACCCTTCACTTCTTTTTTAACTGATGGCTCCGCTGATACATGCTGGCTTGCCTCCGGTTTCCCTTGAAACGTCGGCAACACAAGTAAAGTTGGAATCATTAAAATAATGATGCATATTCCTGCGATTGTCCATATCATTGGTTTCATATTTGGCTGCCCCCATTTGTCATTGGATCTCTTTTATCCTATGGGCGGGGACAAGCTAATATGACAGCTTCTTTCATTCAGTGGACAAGTCTTTTGATAAAGATAAGAGGCTCTTTATCAACTGATTTTACTGTTCGTCTTTATGAATAAAATTTAAGATGGTTGGATACACTAATGATAAGCTTTGAAAATAAATCATTCTATGATTCTAAAAAAAAAATCAGCATGCCCCAATGGACACACTGATTTCTTTATGATTACGCGTTCAGATCTGATACAACTTGTTCTTGTGTCACATCTGCTGTTTCATCATTTACTCTTTCAATATCTGCACCGATTGCTGCAAGCTTCTGGTGGAAGTTCACATAACCACGATCGATATGCTTCAACTCAGTGACACGTGTATGACCTTCTGCTACTAATCCAGCAAGTACAAGTGCTGCTCCTGCTCTTAAATCAGTCGCTGACACTTCAGCACCTTGAAGTTGAACCGGCCCGTTGATAATGACAGAGCGACCCTCAATTTTAATATCACCATTCATACGGCGGAATTCTTCTGCATGCATAAAGCGGTTTTCAAACACCGTTTCTGTGATCATGCTTGTTCCGTTCGCACGAAGCAATAGCGCCATCATCTGAGATTGCATATCCGTTGGGAAACCAGGATGTGGCATTGTTTTTAGATCGATTGGCTTGAGCTCAGATGGTCCAATGACTCTTAAACCTTCTTCTTCTTCAATGATCTGAATACCCATTTCTTCCATTTTTGCTACAAGTGATGTCATGTGCTCCGGCACTGCGCCTTTCACAAGAACATTTCCTTCTGTAATGGCTGCTGCCACCATGAAAGTACCTGCTTCAATTCTGTCAGGGATGATGTTGTGTTTTGCACCGTAAAGTGTTTCCACACCTTCGATTTTGATTGTACCAGTACCAGCTCCGCGAACCTTACCGCCCATGGCATTGATGTAGTTTGCCAAATCAACAATTTCAGGTTCTTTTGCTACGTTTTCTAAAATCGTTGTTCCTTCAGCTAATGCTGCTGCCATAATGATGTTTTCAGTTGCGCCAACACTTGGGAAATCCAAATAGATTTTCGCACCTTTTAAACGGCCTTTAACTTCAGCCTCGATGAAACCATTTCCTACTTGAATTTTAGCTCCCATTGCTTCAAAGCCTTTTAAATGCTGGTCAATTGGTCTTGAACCAATCGCACACCCTCCAGGTAATGCAACTCTTGCATGACCTGTTCTTGCTAAAAGTGGTCCCATGACGAGCACAGACGCTCGCATTTTACGGACATACTCAAACGGAGCCTCAGTTTCTAGTGCATGAGATGCATCCACTGATACTTCGTTATTTTCAAAATGTACTTCTGCTCCTAAATGACGTAACACTTCATTGATTGTATATACATCGGAGAGCGTAGGTACATCACAAATTACGCTTTTTTCTGTACTTGCTAACAAAGATGCAGCGATAACTGGTAAAACGGCATTTTTTGCTCCTTCTACTTTAACTGTGCCGTTTAACTTTTGACCGCCGCGGACGATGATTTTTTCCAAGGTCTTCCCCTCCGCGTCCCAAATTCTCTATATTAATATTCAGTCGTTACGATTGGTGTGCCAACCGTAATCGTATGATTTTCGTTCATTTCCGAACTTCTGATGGCAATTTGAACATTCATTTTATCATTTGAAGTCATAATGAACTGTTCCCACTTATCTGTGTAAGCGGAAAGCGACACAAAATTAGACTCAACGAGATACTCAACTGGTTTTGCTTGAAATTCATTTGCTAACATTTCAGCCTTTTTTTGCAAAACAACATCCATCATACCATTTACATGACCATCGAGACAAGTAAAAATTACAAATTTCTCTTGTAATATGCTTTTTGCATGACGTACGAACTGATCATATGTATGCTCCCAGGTATTCAGTGGACGAGCACCTTTTTGCTCATATAATAAATACGACTTTTGATTGGATTTTGTGTCGGTCTTTACGAGTAAAATTTTCGATAATGTATCATTTTTTTCATCTTTGTAAATTCCTGTGACTTTGGTGACATGTTCTTCTTCTTTTTCGGTCCACTCATACTGTCGTAGTTCGTCTTTGAAACGTTTCACTTTTTTTGAAAATTGTTCGGATGAAATGTCTACATTTGTTTTGGCGTGAAGAGTCCATCCATCTACTTCAATTTGCTGGTTTTTTAGACCTTCTGCTATTTGGACGAGCGGAGAAGATTCTTCCGCACGAACACCTTGAATCATCAGAACAAAAAAAAGAATAAACGCAAATAATGGCCAACCTTTTACATACTTTCTCACTTGTCATTCCCCCTTGCTACAAGTGTTGCCGCAAGGAGGTCTATGCATACGTGGAAAAGTCATCAAAGGCCATACTTTTGACACTTCTTTTTAAGTTCCCGCATAAGGTAGTGACCAAACCTTTTACGTTAGAACATATAAGGTATTTGTCTGGAGAAATTTAAGTAATCAAGGAAGAAATTGCTGACTGCAGATGCAATAGCAATGGTAATGAGCATCATCAGCAATCTTGCCTGAATGATTTTCCCTTTTTTAATCAGTGGGTCAATATTTACGGCAAGCAATGCCCACCATGTAACCGCAATAAAAAACAGGTGGATCACAATACTAACAATTGCTTGTTGTCCTACGTCTTCCATACAGTTGAATCCTCCTTTTATTTATTTCTGTAAAGGAAAACTCCCTTTCATTATATCCTCGAAAATCGGAAAGATGAATCATTTGGAAAAAAGAGCTACATTTAGAGTAAATCCCCTCTTATCCTGGTGCCAAGGAGATGATATACTGCGTGTGGAAGGAGCTGAACATATTGAAAGATTCTTTTCCTGACTTTGTTGATTTGTACGGAGAACTGGTTCCCTCATTTGATCATGAATGGGAGGCCATTGCTTTCTACTTTGATTATAGACAGACACAGCTAGAAGAATTAGCGCAATTGTGTCATTTTCATAACATTTCTTTGGATTACTCTGAGGAAAGCCTGAATCAGTTAGAATCACTTTACTTTGATGCATTTACCAAGCAGCTGTTTGCCGAGTGGAAAATGCCAATAGATGCATTAGAAGCGATGATGAGTGTGTATATGGGAGAGGTTGTTCTTCGTCATCATTCAGATGCTGACTGGGTGGTACGGCCTTATATGGACTCTCCGCATCAATATACGCTGGGTTTGCGACGGCACAATAAAACGTGGCATAGTACGCAGTTTTGCGAGCACTTATATCTTGAAAAACAGGATTCTCATCCATATGTGTCAATGTACCAATCCCTCATGTCACTTTAAAAAAATCCTTCTTATCATTGTGATAAGAAGGATTTTCTGTTTTATTTCCCTGCTACATTTAAACGGTTTAACGCCCGTTTTAATGCGAGTTCCGCCCGGCGTATATCACTTTCATTCGGGTGGTTCAAATGCTCTTCAGCACGCTGTTTCGCTGATTTAGCACGATCGACATCAACTTTATCTGATGTTTCAGCGGCCTGAGCAAGAATGGTTACTTGTTCAGGGCGAACTTCAACAAATCCGCCACTTACTGCAACCAATTCAGTTGATCCACTATGTTTTAAGCGAACTGCACCGATTTTTAGCGGAGCAACCATTGGAACGTGGCCAGCTAAAATACCAAGCTCACCGCTTTCTGCTCTCACACTGACCATTTCCACATCCGCTTGATACACTGGGCCGTCGGGAGTAACGATATTGACTTGAACGGTCTTCATGCTTTTACCCTCCTAAGGACCAGATTAGGCCTCTACACCCATCTCTTTGGCTTTTTCAACCACTTCTTCAATGCGTCCAACTAAGCGGAATGCATCTTCTGGAAGGTGATCGTATTTACCAGATAAGATTTCCTTGAAGCCTTTAACAGTTTCCTTCAATGGCACGTAAGAACCTTTTTGGCCAGTGAACTGCTCTGCTACGTGGAAGTTTTGAGATAGGAAGAATTGAACACGACGCGCTCTGTGTACCACAAGCTTATCGTCCTCTGATAATTCATCCATACCTAAAATGGCAATGATATCTTGTAGTTCTTTATAACGCTGCAATGTTTGCTGCACTTCACGTGCGATGGCATAGTGCTCTTCGCCAACGATCTCAGGTGCAAGTGCACGAGATGTTGAAGCAAGAGGATCAACCGCTGGGTAAATACCCATTTCAGTCAGCTTACGCTCAAGGTTTGTCGTTGCATCAAGGTGAGCGAACGTTGTTGCTGGAGCTGGATCCGTATAGTCATCCGCAGGTACATAGATCGCTTGAATCGATGTAACCGATCCTACGTTTGTAGACGTGATACGCTCTTGCAGCTGACCCATTTCTGTTGCAAGTGTCGGCTGATAACCTACCGCTGAAGGCATACGTCCAAGAAGGGCTGATACTTCAGAACCTGCTTGTGTAAAACGATAGATGTTATCGATGAAGAACAATACGTCTTGACCTAGTTCATCACGGAAATGCTCTGCCATTGTCAAACCAGTTAGGGCAACACGCATACGTGCACCTGGTGGCTCGTTCATTTGACCGAAGACCATGGCTGTTTTTTCGATAACGCCAGAATCTTTCATTTCGTAGTAAAGGTCGTTTCCTTCACGTGTACGCTCTCCAACACCAGCGAATACAGAAATACCGCCATGTTCTTGTGCGATGTTGTTGATCAATTCTTGAATCAGAACGGTTTTACCTACACCGGCTCCACCGAATAGACCGATCTTTCCGCCCTTGATGTAAGGAGCAAGAAGGTCAACAACTTTAATACCCGTTTCAAGAATTTCAACTTCTGTAGAAAGTTGATCAAAAGAAGGCGCTTGTCTGTGGATTGGATCTCTTTGAGCTTCCACACCAAGTGGCTCATCTAAGTCAATATTATCTCCCAGTACGTTGAATACACGTCCAAGTGTTACGTTACCAACTGGTACTGAAATTGGTTTTCCAAGGTCTACAGCTTCCATACCGCGCTTCACACCATCTGTTGATGCCATTGCGATGGTTCTGACTGTATTATCACCTAAATGTAGTGCTACTTCTAAAGTTAAGTCGATAGTAACTTCACTTTCACTTTCCGCTTTATGCGAAACTCTGATCGCATTATAAATCTCAGGCAAGTGACCGTCTTCAAAATGAACGTCTACGACTGGTCCCATGATCTGACTGATGCGTCCTGTTTTCATTGCATTCCCTCCTGACAATTATTTCTATTCTAAGGCAGCTGCTCCGCCGACAATTTCTGTAATCTCTTGTGTAATCGCTGCTTGACGAGCACGGTTGTAAGAGAGTGTCAGGCTGTCGATCAATTCCTTTGCGTTGTCTGTTGCACTCTTCATTGCTGTCATCCTTGCAGCATGTTCACTTGCTTTACTGTCAAGAAGCGCACCGAAAATCAAACTCTCTGCATATTGAGGAAGGAGAACTTCAAGAATTTCTTCTTCAGAAGGCTCAAACTCATAAGATGCGGAACGTTTATTGGGTGTCGCTGCGGCCGAAATGTCCGTTAGCGGCAATAATTTCTTCTCTGTTACTTCTTGTGAAATGGCACTGACAAAGTGGTTGTAGAACATGTAAAGTTCGTCAAACGCTTCATCAGAGAACATTTGAACTGTACTGCTTGCTAATTCTTTAATATCAGCAAACGCTACTTCGTCTCCAAGCCCTGTGACTTCAGAAATAACTGGAATACCGCGCTTTTTGAAGAAGTCGCGTCCGATTTTACCAATCACAATCACCGTATATTCATCAGCGGATTGATGACGAGATTGAATGGTTTGGTAAGCGGCACGCAAAATCGAGCTGTTAAAAGGTCCTGCAAGTCCTCGATCAGATGTAATGACGAGATACCCTGCTTTCTTGACAGGTCTTGAAAGAAGCATTGGGTGCTTAGCACTTGTTCCAGTTGCGATTGCAGCAACGACTTCCTGGATTTTCTCCATGTAAGGAACAAAAGACTTCGCATTGTTTTCAGCACGATTCAGTTTCGCAGCTGATACCATTTGCATCGCTTTTGTGATCTGACTCGATTTTTTCGTTGACGTGATCCTTGACTTTATATCGCGTAATGAGGCCAAAGATTTCACCACCTTTTTTCAGGAATCCGTGTTCATTTACGTGAAAAGAGAGAAAAAGAGAATCTTTTTCTCTCGGAAAGATTACTAATTAGTTGCTTGGTGCAAACGTACGTTTAAAGCCTTCGATTGCTGTATTCCACTCTTCATCAGCAGGCATGTTTCCTGTTTGAGAGATCGTGTCAAACAAGTCTTTATGGTTTTCTTCAATGTACATGAATAATTCAGCTTCGAAACGTTTGACATCAGCAATCGCGACATCGTCTAAGTATCCTCTTGTAAGTGCATAAAGAATCGCTACTTGTTTTTCAACTTTAAGCGGTTTGTTCAAGTCTTGTTTTAAGACTTCAACTGTTCTAGCACCACGGTTTAATTTTGCTTGAGTCGCTTGGTCTAGATCAGATCCAAATTGAGCGAATGCTTCAAGCTCACGATAAGAAGCAAGATCCAGACGAAGTGTACCTGCTACCTTTTTCATCGCTTTGATTTGTGCAGAACCACCTACACGGGATACAGACAATCCTGCGTTTACTGCTGGACGTACGCCTGAGAAGAAGAGGTCAGATTGTAAGAAAATCTGTCCATCTGTGATTGAAATAACGTTTGTTGGGATATATGCAGAGATATCGCCAGCTTGCGTTTCTACGAAAGGCAATGCTGTGATAGAACCGCCACCCTTTTCGTCACTAAGCTTCGCTGCACGCTCTAATAAGCGAGAGTGAAGATAGAAAACATCACCAGGGAATGCCTCACGACCTGGAGGACGACGAAGCAATAATGAAAGCTCACGGTAAGCTGCCGCTTGTTTAGAAAGGTCATCATATACAACAAGTACGTGCTTGCCGTTATACATGAATTCCTCACCCATCGTTACACCTGCATAAGGAGCAAGGTAAAGTAGCGGAGCTGGCTGTGATGCAGAAGCTGTGACTACAATTGTGTAATCAAGCGCACCATGCTTACGAAGTGTTTCAACAACACCACGAACCGTTGATTCCTTTTGTCCGATCGCTACATAAATACAGATCATGTCTTGATCTTTTTGGTTTAGGATCGTATCAATTGCAACAGATGTTTTACCTGTTTGACGGTCACCAATGATCAATTCACGCTGTCCACGTCCGATTGGAATCAAGGCATCAATTGCTTTAATCCCTGTTTGAAGCGGCTCATGTACAGATTTACGATCCATAACGCCTGGTGCTTCACTTTCGATTGGACGAGTTTTGCTTGTTAAAATTGGACCTAGTCCATCAACAGGCTGACCAAGTGGGTTCACAATACGTCCGATTAACTCTTCACCTACTGGAACCTCCATGATACGACCTGTACGTTTTACATCATCACCTTCGCGGATATCTTTGTAAGGTCCTAAAATAACGATACCTACGTTAGACTCCTCAAGGTTTTGAGCCATACCCATTACACCGTTAGAGAACTCAACCAGCTCTCCTGCCATAATGTTGTCAAGGCCATGTACACGCGCGATACCGTCCCCTACTTGAATGACTGTACCGACATCTTTTACTTCAATTTCAGATTGATAGTTTTGGATTTGCTGCTTTATCAGCGCGCTAATCTCTTCAGCTTTGATACTCACTAAGGTTTCACCCCTTCTAACGATTTTCGCCTGCAAGCTGACGTTCAATGCGGGAAAGCTTTCCGCTGACACTGCCGTCATAAATGCGGTTTCCGATACGGATTTTCACTCCGCCTATTAGATCCTTGTCAATCACATTTTCAACACGCAGTGATGTGACTCCGGCTTTTTTGGCAAATACTTCAGATAAAGATTGAATTTCAGCGCCGCTCAGCGGTTTCACTGAATACACGACCGCATCGTCTATTTGTTTCGTGCGGTTTGCCAGTTTCACAAACTCAGACGTCATTTCAGAGAAAATATTCGTGCGCCCGCGGTCAATCAATAAATACATTGTGTGCAATACATGTGTCGAAACACCTTTGAAAGCTTCTGCAATCAAATGTTTCTTTTTGTCTGCCGTAATCTTTGGATGAACAAGAAAGTCATTCAATTCTTGGTCAGCCTTTAGAACTTTTTTGATCTCATTCAGCTCTTTTTCAGTTTCGTCTACTGCCGAAGAAGCAAGAACGATGTCAAAAAGAGCAGAAGCGTAACGCTTAGAGACAATAGTCACGCTCATCGGCTTTCGCCTGCCTCTTTAAGATACTCTTGAATCAATTTCTCTTGTGCTTGCTCATCAAGTTCTCTTTCAATCACTTTAGATGCAATAAGTACAGATAGTGATGCAACCTGCTCGCGCAGTGCAGCCACAGCTTGTTCTTTTTCTTTCACGATTTCAGTTCTAGCAGACTCTTTCAAGCGCTCTGACTCTTGACGTGCTGCTTGAATGATCTCTTCTTTTTGCTTCTCACCAATCTTTTTCGCATTTTCGATGAGTGTATGTGATTCTTCGCGTGCTTCTTTCAATAAGGCACGTTGTTCTTCAAGAAGCTTTTCAGCTTGAACGTGCTTTTGTTCAGCACTTGAAATTTCATTTCCTATATAATCTTCACGCTGTTTCATAATCCCTAATAAAGGCTTAAGCGCAAATTTCTTTAAAAGTGCAAGCAAGATGAGCATAGCGATCAACTGGAATATCATATCCCCAGCGTTGAAACTTAAGCCACCTGCTCCTAAAACCACTGGTAACTGAGACATTTAGTACGGCAACTCCCTTCTTTAAATAATATGTTAAGAAACAAAACATAAAGGAATGGCGAAGTTTCGAACTAATCTGATCTTCGCCATTAAATTTCATATTAGAACGCTTCTCACATATTAACCAAAGAATGCCAAGAATGCGATAACGACAGCGATAATTGGAAGTGCCTCAACTAAAGCAACCCCGATGAACATAAGAGTTCTTAGTTCTCTACCAGCTTCTGGCTGACGAGCGATTCCTTCAACTGTTTTAGATACGATTAGACCGTTACCAATACCTGCTCCTAGTGCTCCCAAACCGATTGCAATTGCTGCTGCTATTAAATTCATTAAAAAGCTCCTCCTTTAAAATAACGTCCTTTTTGGACTCTCAATTTTTTAGTGTTCGTCGCTGACTTTATGAGAAATGTACACCATTGTCAGCATGGTGAAGATAAATGCTTGGATTGTACCGACAAACAAACTAAATGCCTGCCATACAATCATCGGCACGATGGCACCTAATGTACCAACGATACCAAGCGCAATGTTTTGCGTGTAGAAATTGGTCGCAAGTCCTGCAAGCAAACCAAGAAGAATCTCTCCAGCAAAAATGTTTCCATAAAGACGCAAACCAAGTGTTAGCGTGTTTGCAAATTCTTCAATAAGTTTCAATGGTACTAAAAGCGGAATTGGTCTAAAGTAGTCTTTCGTATATTCCTTGACTCCTTTTGCCTTGACACCGTAATAATGTGTCAATCCCATGACCATAATCGCTAGTGTCATTGTGATTGCAGGGTCTGCTGTTGGTGATTTCCACCACAAGTTGTGATCGACCGTAATCGCAAATGGCAGTCCTAGCATGTTTGAAACAAATATGTACATGAGTAATGTAACGCCTAGCGCTAGAAATGGGGCTCCTGTTTTCATGTCCATCGAACTACCTATGATATTTCGAACAAAATCAACAATCCATTCCATGAAGTTCTGCGCCTTTGTCGGACGAATAGACAGAACACGAGTAGTCAGCACCGCTATGAGAAGAACGATGATACTAGCAATCGTAATCATGAGAACATTAGATAAGTTGAACGTTAACCCTAAAAATTCTGTCGTTTTTGAACTGTGACCCAAAGAGTATTCACCTCTCTTCCATAGTAGAACGTTTAAGTTGAATGAAGGAATCTATCATAATGACAGGATATATTGTCATTAATCCTATAACAACACCTGCCAGATGAACTTCATTAGGGTAACGCCAAGCAATCGCTACAGCGAGAATTGCGTTGGCCCACCTGGCTGTACTTCCCATTGAACGAATGGATTTTCCTTTTTTAACCGCTCGATCAAAAGCATGCATTCTCCGTATAAGTAGGAATAAATTAAAGAAAGCAAAAATTGTGCCGATAATCAAACCAAGAAACAGTGGTTTAAAACCAGGCATGGCATAGCCAAACACAAAAATTGCCAATAGATAGAACATGTATTTACTCTGTCTGCGGAAAATCGCGTTTGGATCGTTCATTCATCTGACTCCCGATGAAAAATATTGTAAAAAAGGTGATAATTGGTGATGAAAACTGCGTAGAAGACGCTTATGATAAGCAGTCCTGTTCGAAAAAAATCAATCACCCATCGGTCTAATTGCACAATCAGACTTGAAATCTAAAGATCTATGGGATGTTGCTTCATTCGCTGATACAAACCCTGATAATTAAAGGGTTCACAATGAGGATTAGTAGAGTGCTATAGGCTATGAAAACCTTACCATAATACCCTCGTTTAGCATACAATAGCGTCTATGATGTGTCAATCCGTTGAAAGTTAAAAAACTTTTCTATAATGATAGAGCACACAAAATGTTCACAATTTCATCAAACTTTAGGAGACACGTGACATTCATTGAAAAAAACAGCTAATGTTCAGTATACATTGATTTTTCTAAGAACGATATCACCCGTTTGTCATATATTTCAAAAAGCCCACATGCACGTTTGCATGTGGGCTTTTATTAAAACATGTTATTTTGTTCCATACATACGGTCACCAGCATCACCAAGGCCTGGGATAATGTAACCTTTTTCGTTTAATTTCTCATCTAATGCTGCAATGTAGATATCAACGTCAGGATGATGCTTTTGCATTTCTTCTACACCTTCAGGAGCAGCAATCAGACACATGAAGCGAATGTTTTTTGCCCCGCGTTTTTTCAAGCTGTTCAATGCTTCGACTGCTGAACCTCCAGTTGCAAGCATTGGATCTACTACGATAAATTCACGCTCTTCCACATCAGATGGAAGCTTCACATAATATTCAACAGGCTTTAATGTTTTCGGATCACGGTATAAACCGACATGTCCCACTTTAGCAGCTGGAATGAGTTTCAAAATCCCGTCCACCATTCCAAGACCTGCTCTTAAAATTGGCACAACACCGAGTTTCTTCCCTGAGATCACGTTTGATTTCGCTACTTGTACAGGTGTTTCTACATCTACCTCTTCAAGCGGTAAATCTCTTGTGATTTCAAATGCCATTAATGTTGCGACTTCATCCACTAGCTCTCTAAATTCTTTTGTTCCTGTATGAACGTCACGAATATATGTAAGTTTGTGTTGAATAAGCGGGTGATCAAATACATAAACCTTTGCCATTGCTTGCTACAACTCCTTTTCTGTCATCTTCCGGTGAACTTTGCACACTTCCTACAATTCTACATAAAAAGACATCATCTTTCAATATGATTCGCAAATCCTACAAAAAAACCCACATGCCAAAAATAGGCAAATGGGTCTGCTTTTAATAATCTAATTCGTTATATAGAGGGAAGCGGGCAGTTAGATCAGATACACGCTTTTTCGCTTCTTCTAATTTCGCTTCATCTTCATGATGTTTTAGAGCAAGCGCAATAATGGAACCTACTTCTTTCATCGCCTCTTGATCGAAACCGCGGCTTGTCACTGCTGCTGTACCAACACGTACACCACTTGTGACAAAAGGTTTTTCTGGATCATAAGGAATCGCATTTTTGTTCACTGTAATACCGATTTCATCAAGAACATTTTCTGCAATTTTTCCTGTAATGCCAAGAGAACGCAAGTCGATAAGAACAAGATGGTTATCCGTTCCACCGGACACAAGCTGAATATCTTCAGATAAAAGGGTTTCAGCTAGCTGCTTTGCATTGTCAATGACGTTTTGTGCATACGTTTTAAAATCTCCGTTCAATACTTCACCGAAAGAAACAGCTTTTGCAGAGATGACATGCATCAGTGGTCCACCTTGAATACCAGGGAAGATCGATTTGTCGATCTTTTTACCAAACTCTTCACGGCATAAAATCATTCCGCCGCGAGGTCCACGCAATGTTTTGTGAGTTGTCGTTGTCACAAAATCTGCATAAGGAACTGGATTTGGATGAAGACCTACTGCAACAAGACCTGCAATGTGAGCCATGTCGACCATAAAGTAAGCACCGACTTCATCCGCAATCTCACGGAACTTTTTGAAATCAATTTGACGTGGGTATGCACTTGCACCCGCAACAATTAGCTTTGGCTTATGTTCACGTGCTTTTTCAAGTACATCTTGATAGTCGATATGCTGCGTTTCTTTATCAACACCATATTCTACAAAGTTGTACTGTACACCACTAAAGTTAACAGGGCTTCCGTGTGTTAAATGCCCGCCATGTGATAAGTTCATACCTAGCACTGTATCGCCATGCTCAAGAATGGTAAAGTATACGGCCATGTTCGCTTGAGCACCTGAGTGAGGCTGTACGTTCACATACTCAGCGCCAAAAATTTCTTTTGCGCGGTCACGTGCGATATCTTCTACAACGTCTACATGTTCACAACCGCCATAGTAGCGTTTACCAGGGTAGCCCTCTGCATATTTGTTTGTTAATACAGAGCCCTGCGCTTCCATGACTGCTTCGCTTACAAAGTTTTCTGATGCAATTAATTCAATTTTGTCTTGCTGGCGTTTCCGCTCTAGTTGAATTGCCTTGAATACTTGTGCGTCTTGCTCAGGTAAATGTTTCATCAGCGAAATCCTCTCCAATCTATTTCCATTCGATGTTTTCACCATCTCATTGTACACGGTTTTTGAGTGAAATGTAAAAGTTTTTTTGGGAAATTGACTTCTTTTTTTGCGAAAAACCGAATGTTCAAGTGGTGAAGCGCCTTCATCATTCAACATTATATTAGAAATATATCTAAGCTAAGATCTTGTATAAACCGCTCGTTCTCCGCCAATCAGCTTCGGACGCGTTTTCGCAAACGTCACATGTGCATGTCCTAATTGATGACGACTAAGGCGAACAGGTACAGCGACTCTCTTTAGATGCATCCCAATTAATGTATCACCGATATCGATTCCAGCATGCGCCTCGATGGATTCAACTAACACAGGATGTTCCATGTGCTGATACGCATGAGCCGCCATAGAACCACCCGCCTTTCGGACAGGTACTGCCACCACAATCTCTAGGTTAAGCCGGAAAGCCACTTCTTCTTCCACAACAAGAGCACGATTCAAATGCTCACAGCACTGGAAAGCGAGGTCAATACCGGTCTCTCGTCTTAGCTGATCCAATTCTTGATAAATGGACGCAGCTATTTGCTCATTTCCTGCTGTCCCAATATGCTCACCAGCCACTTCTGATGTACTGCAGCCGATCACTAAGATTTGCCCAGCACGCAGTTCGACCATTTGATGAAACTCTTTTAACATTTCAAGCCAATCTTGACCAATGTTCATGTTAAGCGCTCCTTATAGGTGCTTTTCTTCGTAATCAGCAATCTTACCAATCCGTAAAGCATGTCGTCCTGCCGTAAATTCTGTTGTCAGCCAAATATGTGCAATCTCACGTGCTAATCCAGGTCCAATGACTCGTTCTCCCATTGCAAGGACGTTTGTATCATTATGTTCTCTAGTCGCTTTCGCACTAAATGTATCATGCGCCAGCGCACAGCGAATTCCTTTTACTTTGTTTGCCGAGATACTCATACCGATGCCTGTCCCGCAAATTAAAATGCCGCGGTCCACTTCTCCGTTTACCACCATATTGGCTACAGGAAAAGCATAATCTGGGTAGTCTACAGAACCTGATCCACATTCACAACCCATATCAATGTATTCAATCTTCAATTCATCCATCAGTTGTTTGATTTCTTCACGAATATTCGTTCCGCCGTGATCGGATGCAATAGCTACTTTCATCGGGCAATTCCTCCTAAGGGTGAGTTGATCTGTTAAGCCTTACATTTATTTTTTATTTACAGTTATATTTTAACCTCTGCTTAGTCATTTGCAAACAAAAGCAGAAAAACCGTTGTTGCAACGGTTTTACAGGTTGTCCATTATGAGGATGTCCGATCCTTTTTCAATTTCTCAGCCAGCTGATGGAGCAATGCTTCAAGTTCATCACGTGTTTCCTGATAAACAGACAGGCTTCCTCCAAATGGATCGGAAACATCGCCTTCTGTTCCTGTCGCGAATTCCTTTAGAGTGAAGATCTTGTCTTTTACATGTGCATATTGCTCCATAATCAACTGTTTATGCTGCATGGTCATGGTGAAAACGTAATCAGCTTCTCGCAGAAGATCCTCTGTCAGTTTTGCTGAAGAGTGATTCAGCGGAATGCTTTTCTCAAATAACGCTTCGACCGCTTGAGGAGAAGCCTTCCCAGCATCTGAGGCAAAAATGCCCGCTGATTTAACAGTGACCTCTAAACCTTTATCATGTGCAATTGAAGCAAAAAGGGCTTGAGCCATCGGACTTCTGCATGTATTTCCCGTACAAACAAATAAGATTTTCATCTTTCGCCCTCCTTTTCTTCTATTATATAGTATTTCATTCTACATGTTATGTAAGGAGACTGACTAGAGCGGAAATAATAATTTGATACCAAAGGCTAGTAAAATGATTCCGCCAAGCGCCCCGCTATATGATCCCACCCATGATCGAACCTGTTTACCGAGAAATAATCCAAGCCATGTGAGGATCATACTAAAAAAACCAAACAATAAAATGGTCATCCACACGCGAGAACCGTAAATTCCAAGGCTTAAACCAACGGAAAAACTATCTAAGCTGACACTTGTTGCAAAAAGAACAAGACCAGTGCCCACAGGTGCGATAAATGGTTTATCTTCTTTGCGAATAGAGGCAATGATCATTTGCAGCCCGAGCACCAAAAGCAGCGCCCCGCCGATATAGGTGGCAAGGAGACCGAGCCAGCCTGATAAGAGCTGACCTGTTAACATACCAAAAAGCGGCATAAACATATGAAATATCCCAATGACAAGTCCAATATAAATGATCTGGCGGAACCTCAGCTGAATCATTCCCATGCCAAGTCCAACCGAAAAAGCATCCATCCCCAGTGCAAAAGCCATGATGCTGAGCGTCAGCAATTCGCCAGCTAGTTCGTACATGTAAATCCCCCTTGGACACGCATTCTCCTTTAACCTATGTTTGTCCAAGAAGGGTTAGAACTATTTGAATGAAGAGAGGATTCGGCCTCCTGCCGCTTTTTGCAGACGGTTCATAATTGCTGAACCAACCCCCTGTTCTGAAAAGGCTTCTGAAACAATAACATCTACATCTGTCTCATCAAATTGTCTCAGTACACGATATAAGTTCGCCGCTATCGTTTCAGGTTTTTCTCTCCATCCACAGCTGAAAACAACATCTGCCGCAAACAACGATTTCTTTTCTTCTGTTGTCAGCACACCAACTTTTAAACCTTCTGCTTGGTATGTTTGAATGTGAAGCTGCATCTCTTCATCACTTCCAAGAAAGAGGTACATTTTAGCTTCAGGGGCATAGTGTGTGTATTTCATCCCTGGCGATACAGGCGCCTCGTCCTTTTTTGTCAGCCCTGGGTCAATACTGACCGTTCCTACTACCTCTTCTAAAGCTTCTTTTGTAATTCCGCCCGGTCTTAGGATGACTGGAATCTCGTCGACACAGGATACAACTGTTGACTCAACGCCAATACCAGTTGAACCACCATCGACAATCCCAGCGATTCTTCCATCGAGATCACTCGCTACATGGTCAGCTTGTGTTGGTGATGGTTTGCCTGAACGGTTGGCACTTGGTGCGGCAATCGGCAGGCCAGCCGTTCGGATAAGCTCCAGCGCAATCGGATGGTCAGGCATTCTCACACCGACCGTGGATAAACCTGCCGTGACCTGCTTTGATAAAGCGCCCGGCTTACACGGAAGAACAATGGTTAAAGCACCCGGCCAAAAGGCATCCATCAATGCCTTTGCTTTTTCGCTTTCTATTTGTGCAAATTCATGAAGCTGCTCAATCTCCGCAATGTGGACAATCAATGGATTATCACTTGGACGCCCTTTCGCTTCATATATTTTCATGACAGCTTCTGTGTCTTTCGCATTAGCCCCTAGTCCATACACTGTCTCTGTCGGAAAAGCGACCACTTCGTTTTGCTGCAATAACAACGCTGCCTGTTCAATTTGTGGATAGTATGTGGATAAATCCTTTTCTAAATCCACAGACCACCTTTTTGTATTTAACATCATACAAACTCCTTTTAAAAAAGATAAAACTGTTGATATATCTCAATTATCCTTTTGAAAGTATAAAAGATGATGATCAATAAAACAAGCGTTGTCCACAATTTGTGGATAACGCTTGTTTAACAGTGGATAAGTATGTGTATAAGTTCAATATATTGTGATTAACTGGCTTTTTTTTGAAGAACCACAGCCTGTTCTTTCGCTAAGATCTCTTTTGCATGTGCAGATACCCACATGCTTTCTGGAATATCCTCTAAAGCCGTGAAGCCCATCAATGCCAAAAAGTCATGCGAAGAGGAGTGGTTGGCAACGACATAAAACGTATCCACACCTATTTTCCCTCCGAGCGTTTGAACACTTTGGAACAAAGACACGATGTGTCCTTGACCTAGTTTATCTGATATGACAAGAGACCGGAGCAAGCCCTCTTGTTCACTAAGCTGTTCAAGACCTAAACACCCTGCCAGCTGACCTTCTGCATCTTCCATGACAACAAATGTCGTACGCTCTGCAAGCGTGACGCCGCCTTTCGCTTGTCCTTTTTCAAGAAAAGCATTGATCGCTGGGGCATCTTCTTCTGTGGCTATTCTTAATTGATAAAACATGCTTTCACCTCTTTTTGATCTCTTACTTCAACTCTATGAGGCAAAAACAGATTTATACCTTTTTTAGGAGAAAAGACTAGAGACCCATTCGAATAAAAAGAATTTCACTTCACCCTTCTCTTCTTTCTCGTCTTTGACCACTTCATTCACAGATTCATCTGTTTGCTGTGCTGTCACTTCGTTATCCTCATCCCCCTCTGGCGATGCGATGGCTTCTCCATTTGAAAAATCGATAAAGCAGAGCGGCGGGAATAACACACACCACCAATTGGCTCCATCCCCTTCTCCAAGCGTAATTAAAATGGCTTCATATTTCCCTGCAGGATAGACGAAATTTCCATAGAGCTTTGTTGGAAATGAGGCTTTTTGAAAACTGACTGATACGGATTGATCAATGTGCTGCTCCTTCAATTTCGCTTTGGCAATACGATTGATTTCTGGCAGCTTGGACCGAATCACACGTCTTGCTTCTTCGATGGATGTAAGGTCTTTGACCCATTCTGTCATATTAGCATTGACTTCGTCTCGAATGCTTCTTTTCACATCCTGATCTGCTGAACGATCACTATTTGCTAAAATGCGTAATCGAATGGCTTCGTCTGGTATCACAACAGGCTGATTTGCAGAAGCAGCCGCTGTCTCCTCTCTGCCAAGGTTTGCAAAAGCACCGCATAATAATAGAAACATATAAAGACAAATCATCATTTTACTTTTAAACATGATGTGTTCCCCCCCGCTTTTTCTCTTCGCTACAAACATTGTGTCCAGGAAACCCATCTCATAAACAGGAAAAATGATTTTTTTAATAGATTATGAGTCAAATGAAAAAAACCGTTCCATTAAGAACGGCTTTGGAGTGAGGATTGGTAATCGGAAGGGTACAGTCTTCCATCCCAATCTCGGCTGATTTTTAACCCTGCATCTGTTTTGATGACAGTCATTGCTCCTTTTTTCTTGATTTCTTTTTTGACTTTTCCGTTTTGATTAATAAATTGAATCATCATTTCATAGTTAAATTCAATTCTGTCATCGCTTTCATCTGAAGGCGTAAACGTAATTTTCTTCAGCTTAATTTGACAATCTTGATCCTTTGCTGCTTCTAACACGCTCGGGAACATGCTGTCTTGTGTATATTCTTGATATTCATGCTCGGTTAAATAAGACTTCAGCTTCTCCTTCATATCAGTTAGGTCATCTGTTCGATTCACTGTGTATTGTGCTTTTTTATAGCTTTCTCCAAATGCTGCTGCTTCTTTTTTAAAGCTCGGTTTGCCACAAGCACTCACAATCAATAGTACACTGACGATGACCAACACCATCGCATACCTTCTGTTCACACCATTCGCTCCTTCAAAACAAATTTATGTAAAAAAATCATGATCAGAATGTTCATTCTTCTATATATACGTTTCTCTTTTACCATAAGTTTCATCTTTACATAATAAAATAGTCCGACTTTATTCAGCCGGACTTTCCGTTTTGAATGTGTGCGCAAACAGCTCGGTCTTTCCCATTAATATCCTTGACGATGCGGACATCTGCCGCGGGAAATGACTGCAAGAGAAGTGCTTTTACATCTTGCCCTTGCGTATGTCCAATTTCAAAGACAACGACCGCCTGTTTATGAAGTACATGGTGAAGATCACGAATGAGATGCTTATAAAACCACAGACCATCACGTCCATCTGTCAGCGCATTTACTGGTTCATGCTTCGTAACCACCTCTGACAAGCTGTCCATTTCTTCTGCCGCAATATAAGGTGGATTGGAAATAAACAGATCCACTTTGATGCCCTGATCTTTGATAGGTTCGAGTAAGTCCCCTTGTAAAAAATGGACGTCTGCACCTAGCGCTTGTTGATTCCGCTTTGCTACCGCAAGTGCTTCATGTGAAATATCCGTTGCTGTGACAGATAGTGTTTCTTTTTCAAGAGCGAGCGTAATCGCAATTGCCCCGCTTCCGGTGCCAACGTCTACTGCTTTGAGCGGCTGATCGTGCGGGAAGATGTCACTCATCAAATTCAGCGCCGCCAAAACGACCTCTTCCGTTTCAGGACGAGGAATGAGAACATGTTTGTTCACCTCGAATGGACGGCCGTAAAAGAATTCAATACCTGTTAGATGCTGAACAGGAACGCCTTTCTTGTGCTGCGTGACAAACTCGCTGAACAACCGATCTTGCTCCTCTGGCAGCTGATCATGAAAACATGCAAGAAGTTCACTTCTGCTTAGGCCCAGTACATGCATCAAAAGGAGCTCTGCTGCGTTTTGGTCTCTACCGGCTTCCGTTAACAAAGAAGAAGCCCATTTAAGGGCTTCAAAATTGGTTCGCTGATTATTTTGCATTTTGAAGCTTTCTTGCTTGGTCTTCCATAATTAATGCATCTATGATCTCGTCAAGTTTTCCTTCTAAAATTTGATCAAGCTTTTGAATCGTTAATCCGATGCGGTGGTCTGTTACACGGTTTTGTGGGAAGTTGTACGTACGGATACGCTCTGAACGATCCCCTGTTCCAACAGCAGATTTACGCGTTTGATCATATTCAGCCTGTGCTTCACGCTGGAATTTATCATAAATTCTTGCACGTAACACTTTCATGGCTTTTTCTTTGTTTTTGATTTGTGATTTCTCATCCTGACAGGATACAACCACGCCTGTTGGTAGGTGAGTTAATCGAACAGCAGACATGGTTGTGTTAACACTTTGTCCGCCAGGTCCGCTTGATGTGAAAGTATCTACACGGATGTCTTTTTCGTGGATATCAATTTCAACTTCTTCAGCCTCGGGCAAGACAGCAACTGTCGCTGTTGATGTATGAATCCGTCCGCCTGATTCCGTTTCCGGAACACGTTGCACGCGGTGTGCACCGTTTTCAAACTTTAGTTTGGAATATGCGCCTTTCCCGCTGATCATAAAGATAATCTCTTTATAACCGCCAGTTCCAGTCACACTCGCTTCCATTACTTCTGTTTTCCAGCCCTGCATTTCAGCATAACGGCTGTACATACGGTAAAGGTTTCCAGCAAAAAGCGCGGCCTCTTCTCCTCCTGCTGCACCACGAACCTCAACAATAACGTTTTTGTTGTCATTCGGATCTTTCGGGATCAGCAAGATTTTCAGCTCGTCTTCTAAGCGTTCCGTTTCCTCTGTGAGCTCTGAAATTTCTTCTTTGACCATGTCGCGCATCTCGGCATCCAGCTTTTCTTCCAGCATTGCTTTCGCTTCGCTCAACTGGTCGTATGCCGCACGATATTGTCTATATACCTCAACAGTTTCTTGAATATCAGATTGTTCCTTTGAATATTCACGAAGCTTCTTAGGGTCGTTCACCACTTCAGGGTCACTTAAATATTCATTTAGCTTTTCATAGCGTTCTTCAATTGATTTTAAACGGTCTAACATGGTCTTCACCTCTGTTTTGTGCGTAACAGTCTAATTATAGTATAGCGGGGTATGACAGTCAAAAAAATTTCCAAAACAATTGATTTTCTGCAATTTTTCGCTAGAAAACACGATCTTTGGCGATTGGTTACTTGTTTTGTCTAACGTGAAGGAACAGGTCCTTCTTGAAGAGAATGGTACTTATAATTGAAAAAAGGGAGGGCATTTGGTTTGAATACAAATGAGGTTGCAAAAGAAATTGGCGTTTCTTCAAAAACGATTCAGCGTTGGGTCAAACAGCTCAACATCCCTGTCGCCCGGAATGAACTTGGACATTATGAATTTCATGAAGATATTGTACAGCTTCTCAAAAAAGTCAAACACCAAATGAGTGAGGGTGTGATCCTTCAAGACATTCGATTGCCAATCCACGCGGAAACCGTTCAACAGTTATCGCCTGCTGCAGAAACTGATGCCTCCACAAAGCGGATTGAAGCATTAGAAAAGCAAGTGAATCAGCTCATTGAGCAGCAATTACACAGCACTGATGTAGAAAAACGACTGCAAGAACTCGAACGGAAACTGGCTAAAAAAGCAGATGAAGGTGTATCATATCAGCTGCTCCAGCACCGTAGAGAAATTGAAGATCTCACCACTAAACTTGAGCATCTTGCTGGGAGCTTGAAACAACCCTCTCAAATAGAAGAAAAAAAGGAAATCACGCACACTGACATCAAAAAAAAGCGTGCGCTCTTCCCTATGTTTCATTCATTTCGCTAAAAAGGCTGCCTCGTTAGGCAGCCTTTCTACTTTATTTATGAGGTAAGTGCAATAATGATCGGTAATGAAATTAATGACATGATTGCACTGATCACAAATGCGGATGCAGTTTCTGCTTCTTGTTTTTCAAATCGGGTTGCGATCATGGCTGCAACAGCTGAACCTGGGAAGGCAACAAGTAATACAGCTTTTGTAATTTCATCAGCCGAAAGACCCATGAAAATGGCGATAAAATACATAAGCAATGGTTGTACAGCTACTTTTAGCAATGCGATACTGAATGCTGGTAGGCTTAATTTAATTTTACGGATACCAACAGTGACACCGACTGCAAATAGCGCAACCCCTGATGTAACACTTCCAATTTCCTCTAACATTTCATGTCCAATTGCAGGAAGTTTAAATCCTAAAAGAACAAGAATGATACTTGCTAGCGGTGCAAGTGCAAGCGGCTCTGATAAACCGTGCAAAATGGCTTTCGTCGTCATTTTAAGGAAACTTTCGCCATTTTTGGCTTTTCCTTTTGTTTTTTCACCGACAGTTGACACAATAATCGCAATTGGATCAAGCATTGCATTTACAACTATTCCGGTAATTGCAATCGGAATTGCAACTTCTTGAGCCCCAAATAAACTGCCTAGGACTGGAATACCCATAAATGCAAAGGTCGGTTGAGCTGAGTTTAACGAGAAAATAGATGAATTTGTTAAATCGTATTTAAAAGCAAATTTCGTAACAAGAAGGATAATGATATAAAAACCAACGATTCCTAAAATCAATGCAACGAAAAATGGAATTTGACTATAGAATTTATCTTTTGGTGTTGACAGAATGCTGGCGATAAAGTGCGCTGGCAAAGCATACTTTGTCACAAGTGTACTTACACCTTTCGCAGATTTAGCGTCATAGCTACCGAAGTGTCCTGCGAACCAACCCAGCGCGATAACGAAAAAAATCGGTGCTAGGAGGATCAAAATATTTAAAAAGTCCACCTTACTCTTCCTCCTTAAATCCTTACAAGTTTCTATTTATTGCGGCATTGTTTAAATTACCCTAAACAATGCCGCGTTACACAATTTATTATGCTCTTACAATTTTTTTATATTCAGGAATCCACATTGCATCTTTCACAGCTTGTTCGATGTCTTCAGGCGTTCTTCTTGCGACACCATCTTTAATTGCTGCTTTTGCCACTTCAATGGCCACTTTGATAGAAACTTCTTGCAATTTATCAATGCTTGGAAGAAGACCAGCACCTGGTTTATCATGATCAACCATTTCAGCAATCGCATCCGCAGAAGCAACGAACATGCCTTTTGTGATGATTTTAGATTCCGTTACGATTGAGCCAAGACCAAGTCCAGGGAAAACGAACGCATTGTTTGATTGTCCAATTTCATGTTCAATTCCGTTATACTCAACGTTTTCGAACGGACTTCCTGTTGCAATCAGTACACGGCCGTCTGTCCATTTAAACAGATCCTCTGGCACTGCCTCAGCAAGTGGTGTTGGGTTAGACATTGGCATGATCACTGGACGCTCTGTATGAGCTGCCATTTCTTTAATGATTTCTTCAGTGAATGCGCCGCCTTGACCTGATGTACCAATTAGAATCGTTGGCTTCACCCTGCGAACAGTTTCAGCAAATGAGATTTGCCCTTTTTCATCACGAGCCCAGCCTTCTACTTCATCAGAAGAACGAAGGTATGGTTTTTGGAAATCAAGCACTTCATCTTCAAATTGATCTGTTAACAACCCTCTGTAGTCTAATGTCCAGAATGCATTGTTTGCTTCTTCTTCAGTCAGACCTTCAAGTACCATTGTGTCACGCACTTGATCTGCGATTCCGATACCAGCTGATCCTGCTCCGAAAATCACAATACGGTGATCTTTCAATTGTGTACCAGTTTTCTTGACAGCTGCAAGTACACCCGCTAAAGTAATGGCACCAGTACCTTGAATATCATCATTGAACGTTAGGATGTTATGATTGTATTTTTTCATGATGTTACGCGCGTTTTTGTTTCCAAGGTCTTCCCAGTGAAGTAATGCTTTCGGGAAGAATTTAAGCGCTGCTTTTACATATGCATCAATGAATTCATCGTATTTTTCACCTTGTACACGTTTGTGATGGTTTCCGATGTATAATGGATCATTCAATAATTTTTCATTGTTTGTTCCAACATCTAATACGACTGGAATCACGCGGCTTGGATCAATACCTGCAGCAGCCGTGTAGACAGCTAATTTACCAATTGCGATGTTGATACCACCAACACCCCAGTCACCAATTCCAAGAATGCTCTCAGAGTCAGTTGCTACGATAAGGTCGATATCTCCTGCTGTGGCATGTAAGTTTTCAAATGCTTTCTCAATGCCGTCAATGTTGTCGATTGAAAGATAGACACCATGAGGTCTTCTGTATTCATGGCTGTATTCTTGAATCGCTTCACCAACAGTTGGTGTGTACACAACAGGAAGCATTTCACGAAGCTTGTCTGATATAAGCTTATAGAACAATACTTCGTTACGGTTTTGCAAATCACTTAAGTATACGTTTTGACGAAGACGATCTGGCTGTGCTAGAAATTGCTTGTACGCTCTCTCCGCTTGTTGTTCTAAAGTGAGAACAGTTGGAGGAAGTAAGCCTTCTAGTCCAAGCTCTTGTCTTTCTTCTTCAGAGAAAGCAACGCCTTTGTTCAACGTTGGAATCGATAATACATCTTTACCTGTCAAAGTGGTTTCGAGGTACCCTTCTTTTGTTTTCTTCACGTTGTTCATCAAAAACTACCCTCTTTCTAAAATATAAATAAAGTGAACTATTAATTTAAAGAACGATTAAGGAGAATAATCCTTAATCAAAAAAATTATGACAAGAAATCGAACTTTTCGTTAAAATGCTTTACACTACAGTTAGTCATTTTATGCCTGCTTATACTAAAACGCAAGCGTTGAAAATTAGATAATTTTTTCGTAGCGTTATTTAATTTATTTAAGTACAAATGATGGGTGTTCAGCCAAAATCTCGAAAAACGAAACACAGCGGCATTTGCTATTTTTTTAATTGTCAAGTGTTGTACCAACGTCAAGTCTTGATACTTCATGGTGATGTCTGCATCGTGCTTCGTATGATTCCTGCGCACCTACTAAAATAATGGGATCATCATAGGATGCGGGTTTACCGTCGATCAAGCGTTGTGTTCTACTCGCTGGGGAGCCGCATACCGAACAAACTGCTTGAAGTTTTGTTACAAGCTCTGCACATGCCATTAAATGCGGAACAACACCAAATGGCTCTCCTCTGAAGTCTTGATCAAGGCCTGCAACAATGACTCGGTAACCTTTATCAGCCAATTGAGTGACAATGTCAATGATTGTCTCATCAAAAAATTGCACCTCATCTATGCCAATGACATCGGTTCTTTCTGATATGTGCGTTATTATGTCTTTTGGTGAGGCTACTGCAATCCCATCGACCGATGAACCGTTATGTGAAACAACTGAGCTTGTACTATACCGGTTATCAATCGCTGGTTTGAATATTTTTACTTCTTGTTTGGCAAAGGTGGCCCTTTTGGCTCTCCGAATCAATTCTTCCGACTTTCCAGAAAACATACTTCCGCAGATGACTTCAAGCCAACCGCTTTGTTTCATCACATACATAAGGTCTTCTCCCCCGTTTTAAAGTTCCATCAATCCACGTAAAAAAACAGGCAAGAACGGATTCCTGCCTGTTTATTGTATCTATTATTACTTAAGACCGTATTTTTTGTTAAAGCGGTCAACACGTCCATCAGCAGAAGCGAATTTTTGACGGCCTGTATAGAAAGGATGGCATTCAGAGCAAATCTCGATGCGTACCTCTTCTTTTACTGATCCAGTTTCAAACTCATTTCCACAAGCGCATTTGACTGTAGCTTTTTTGTAGTTAGGATGAATTCCTGTTTTCATCTACTGTCATCTCCTTCCGCCCTGAATCCAATTCGGAAACAGAGTTAATATCTCAGAATAAATTCTGAAACGCACATGATGAAATTATAACAGTGTGAGTCTATGATTGCAAATGTATTTTTTCAACAAACTATCTTCTTGATGCAGACATGTTCGCTTGTTTCCATTCTTGCGTTAAAATATCAAAAAACTCTTGGTTTGTCTTTGTTTTTCTCATTTTGCGCATGAATTTCTCAGCAAAGTCAGGTGTATCTGACATCGATTTTCTCATCGCCCATAAACGATCAAGATGCTCTTTTGGTACAAGCAGTTCTTCTTTTCTCGTACCAGAACGACGAATGTCGATCGCTGGGAAAATTCTTCTTTCTGCAAGAGAGCGGTCCAAATGAAGCTCCATGTTCCCCGTTCCCTTAAATTCCTCATAAATCACATCATCCATACGTGATCCCGTATCAACAAGCGCAGTGGCTAAAATCGTCAAGCTTCCGCCTTCTTCAATGTTACGCGCAGCACCAAAGAAGCGTTTTGGACGGTGGAAAGCCGCTGGATCAATACCACCGGAAAGCGTTCGGCCGCTTGGCGGGATGACAAGGTTGTATGCACGAGCAAGCCTTGTGATGCTGTCCATTAAGATGATGACATCTTTCTTATGTTCAACAAGACGCATCGCACGCTCTAATACAAGCTCTGCTACTTTAATGTGGTTTTCCGGTACTTCGTCAAAGGTTGAACTAACAACATCCCCTGCAACAGAACGTTCGATATCTGTTACTTCCTCCGGGCGTTCGTCTATCAAAAGGACAATCAGCTCTGACTCTGGGTGATTTTCAGAAATGCTGTTGGCAATTTCTTTGAGCAAAATGGTTTTCCCAGCCTTAGGCGGTGCAACAATTAAACCACGCTGCCCAAACCCAACTGGCGCCATCATATCCATAATTCTAGTAGACAGGTGATTAGGCTGTGTTTCAAGAATCATTTGACGATCAGGGAATAGCGGCGTGAGTGCAGGAAAGTGAACACGTTCCTTAGCTGATTCTGGGTCGTCCCCATTTACCGCTTCGACATGAAGGAGGCCATAGTAGCGTTCATTCTCTTTTGGAGGTCGTACCTTTCCAGACACCTTATCTCCGTTTCGCAAATCAAAGCGTCTGATTTGTGAAGCTGAAATATAAATGTCTTCAGAACTTGGGGAGTAGTTAATTGGTCTTAAGAAACCAAAACCCTCAGACTGAATAATTTCAAGAACCCCTTCCATAAATAAGAGATCCTCTTGCTCAGCGTTCGCCTTTAAGATGGCAAAAATTAATTCTTTTTTTGTTAGTTTGCTGTAATAAGAGATTTTGTACTTTTTTGCTAACTCATACAGCTCTTTTAATTTCATATTTTCCAAAGATGAAATCGAAACATCTTTCAATATGGACACCACACTTTTCTAGTCAATGTATTTCATTACAAATGCATGACCATTGTATTTGATTAGCTTTTAATTCCGTTTTTGTTGGAATGACCTCGCTCTCATGGTAACGCTCCCACTCGTTTTATCGTAAAGATAGGAACAATGTGAACTCGAGCTTTGTCAACATAGAGAAGGATAATGAGTATATCGTCATGATGCGGCAGTATTTAAACTTGTTGAAGCTTAAAAGAAGTAAATTCGCAGAAAATTTCGCAGCACTCTTTAGTTTTACCTCATTTGCAGAGAATATTCAACTTTAAAAAGAAAATGATATACATTTGACACCTATATGAAAAGCGGGTAATGAATACCCGCTTTCAGATTACGGACGAATGACAAGATTCGGTTTTTTCTTTAAGCTATGTCTGCCGTCTACGAAACGAACTGTACCTGATTTCGCACGCATAACAACACTATGTGTTGTTCCAACAGAGCCTTTGAATTGAACACCTTTTAATAGCTCACCGTCTGTTACACCAGTCGCTGCAAAAATGGCGTCGTCGCCTTTCACGAGGTCTTCCATTCTTAGGACTTTGCCAACATCCAGCCCCATTTTCACACAGCGTCTCAGTTCTTCTTCACTTTGAGGAAGAAGCTTTCCGTGGATTTCACCACCAAGTGCCTTTAACGCAACAGCAGAAAGGACACCTTCTGGCGCTCCGCCTGAACCAAATAGAATATCAACACCTGTATGATCAAATGCTGTATTAATGGCTCCTGCAACGTCACCATCATCGATCAGTTTGATTCTTGCTCCTGCTTCTCTCAGTTCAGCAATGATTTTCTCATGTCGATCTCTGTTTAAAATCGTTGCAACCACATCTTCAATATCTTTGTTTTTTGCTTTTGCTACAGCACGAAGATTGTCAATGACAGGCGCTTCAATGTCGATGCAGCCTACCGCTTCTGGACCTACTGCGATCTTATCCATGTACATATCAGGTGCATTCAGCAAATTGCCATGATCTGCAACCGCAATAACAGCTAAGGCATTCCAGCCGCCGCTTGCCACAATATTTGTTCCTTCTAATGGATCAACAGCTACATCCACGCGAGGTCCGTATCCGTTCCCAAGCTTTTCCCCAATGTAAAGCATTGGTGCTTCGTCCATTTCCCCCTCGCCAATGACCACTGTTCCTTTCATCGGAATGGTATCAAATACATCACGCATTGCACTTGTTGCAGCATCGTCCGCTTCGTCTTTTAATCCTCTTCCCATCCAACGAGCAGATTTTAATGCGGCTGCTTCTGTCACCCGTACTAGTTCCATCGATAAACTTCTTTCCATTTTTGTCCAAATCTCCTCTCACAGTCAAAGCCTTATGAATTTTGAAGTTCTTCTATTTCTTGGTCACTCAGCTTTTCACGCCAGATGGTTGCACCCAAGCCTTCAAGCTTCTTCTCAAGCAAACTATATCCTCTGTCTATATGTTCAAGCCCTGTGATTTCGGTCACACCGTCTGCCATTAGCCCTGCAACGACGAGACAAGCACCTGCACGCAGGTCACTTGCTTTCACCTTTGCCCCTTGAAGCTGCGTTTGTCCAGTGATAATGGCAGATCTTCCTTCGACCTTCATGTTTGCCCCCATTCGGCGTAATTCGTCAATGTGCTTAAAGCGGGCTGAGTAGATCGTATCTGTGACCACACTCGTGCCTTTCGCCTTTGTTAACAGCGCCGTCATCGGCTGCTGAAGGTCCGTCGGAAAGCCCGGATACACAAGGGTTTTGATATCGACAGGCTTGAGTCCTTCGTTTCTGCCAACGATCAGCATCTGATCGTTGCTTGTTTCAATGGTGAACCCCATCTCTCTAAGTTTCGCCGTAATTGATTCTAAATGAGTTGGGATCACATTATCAAGTACAACTTCATCTCCCATCGCAGCACCAGCAATTAAAAATGTGCCTGCTTCTATACGGTCAGGGATGATGGAATGCTTACAGCCATGAAGAGATTCTACACCTTCGATTCGAATCACATCAGTACCCGCACCTTTGATTTTGGCCCCCATGCTTGCAAGCAGTGTCGCTACATCAATAATTTCGGGTTCTTTTGCGGCATTTTCAATCACCGTTTTTCCTTCAGCCAGTACGGCTGCCAGCATGATATTGATGGTCGCACCTACACTGACCACATCAAGGTAAATACGGGCTCCGACTAATTTTTCAGCGCGCAAATAAATGGCACCCTGCTCGTTTGTCACCTCGGCTCCGAGTGCTTCAAAGCCTTTAATATGCTGATCGATCGGCCTAGGTCCTAAGTGGCACCCTCCTGGCAGCCCAATGACAGCCTGCTTGAATCTTCCCAGCATAGCGCCCATTAAATAATAAGACGCACGCAGTTTCTTCACTTTCCCATTAGGAAGCGGCATACTGATCATGGAAGCAGGATTGACGACCATTTCACCTTTTTCAAATGTGACCTTTCCGCCAATCTCTTCTAACAGATCTCGTAATGTGTCAATATCTGAAATATGCGGAAGGCCCTCAATCGTTACTGGAGAATCAGCGAGAATCGTGGCAGGAATCAGTGCCACTGCACTATTTTTCGCACCACTAATATGTACGGTCCCGCGTAAGGGGTCACCGCCGGCAATGTTTAACTTTTCCATATTTGTCTCCCTTCTTAAAGAAGATCACTGTTGGAGTTATACTGTTTGTGGATGTCGCGCTTTAAAAGGTCTTGTCCAAAATTTAGCCAATATCAAGAGAAAGAATACAGGTTAAACGAAATTTGTCGGAAGAAAAATAATCGAAGCTTTGCGAGGCTGTGATGTTCTCTTCTTTGCACAAAACATTTCTTAGCGTTTTTAAGGAAAACTGCGGCAAGCAGGAGACAATCCCGCCTGCCACAATCACTTATTTATTCCAGTCAGCTAAAAATTGCTCAATGCCCGCATCCGTTAATGGGTGTTTCGTCAGCTGCTTGATGACTTTCAGCGGCATTGTGCCGATATGAGCACCTCTAAGTGCAGCTTCTGTCACGTGCTGCGGATGACGAATGGATGCAGCAATGATTTGTGTATCTAAGCCATGAACATCAAAAATGGTTTTCACTTCACTGATGAGATCGAGACCATTTTGGCCAATGTCATCTAAGCGGCCGAGGAATGGAGAGACATACGTCGCACCAGCTCTAGCTGCAAGAAGTGCCTGGTTTGCACTAAAAATCAAAGTGACGTTTGTTTTAATTCCAAGGTCTGTTAACGCTTTGACAGCTTTAAGACCATCTGTTGTCATTGGGATTTTAACCGTGATATTTGGTGCAATGGCAGCAAGCTCTTTTCCTTCTTCAATCATTTCTTCTGCTTTGAGGGAAATGACTTCTGCACTGACAGAACCTGATACCACGTCAGTGATTTCGCGAAGACGGTCGTGGAATGATACGTCCTTTTCTTTCGCTACTAAACTAGGGTTTGTTGTGACGCCTGCTAAAATGCCAAGCTCGTGCGCCTCTTTGATGTCTGCGATATTCGCTGTATCTACGAAAAATAACATAACCGTGCCACTCTCCTATCAATAAATTGTCTGAAATGTAAATTTTGATTGCGCTTTCTCAAGATATGGAGAAAACCGCCTGTGACTCAGGCGGCTTTCGGTTCTCATCAAATTATGCTTGGTTAGAAGAACCAAATTCACGCATTTTGCCGATAACAGTCGCTTTAATTGCGTCACGAGCTGGTCCAAGATATTTACGTGGATCATACTCTTCTGTTTTTGCAGCAAGTGTTTCGCGTACTGCTTTCGCAGAAGCAATTTGGTTTTCAGTGTTTACATTGATTTTTGCTGTACCAAGTGAAATTGAGCGCTTGATGTCAGCTGTTGGGATACCTGTTCCGCCATGAAGAACAAGTGGAAGACCTGTCATTTTACCAATTTCTTCCATTTCAGTGAAACCAAGGTTTGGTTCACCTTTGTATGGACCATGTACTGAACCTAATGCAGGTGCAAGGCAGTCAATACCAGTGCGTTCTACAAGCTCTTGGCACTCTTTTGGATCAGCATAAATAACGCCCTCAGCGATGACGTCGTCTTCTTGTCCGCCAACAGTTCCAAGCTCAGCTTCTACAGATACACCGTGGAAATGTGCAAGCTCAACTACTTTCGCAGTTGTTGCTACGTTCTCATCGAATGGATGGTGAGAAGCGTCGATCATGACAGAAGTAAATCCTGCATGGATCGCTTTTGCACAAGATTCAAAGCTTGAACCGTGATCTAAATGAATCGCAACAGGAACTGTTACATTATATTCTTCGATTAACGCTTTAACCATTGCGACAACTGTTTTGAAGCCGCCCATGTAGCGTCCTGCTCCTTCAGATACTCCTAAGATAACTGGAGATTTCTCTTCTTCAGCAGCTTGTAAAATCGCTTGCGTGAATTCTAAATTATTTAAGTTAAACTGTCCAACAGCGTAACCTTTTTCCTTTGCGTCTTTCAACATTTCTGTCATTGAAACTAAAGGCATGATGAAAAATCCTCCCTATGTAGCTAATTTGCTTACTAAAAAAAGCTCTCCACCCTAGCATGACCAGAATTTCTCGCCATATGTAAACTTTCAAAGTCAGATCGCTTTCTTCTTCTTATCTAGGATACCAATTATTCGACAAATCGGCAACAGAATGACTCGATTCAATCATTTCCAACTACCCATTTGTTTCGAGCGGCAAGTATTCTTTGACAGCATCTCGGATCTCATCAATATCAAAAGGTTTTGCAAAGTGCGTCAAAGCACCGAGTTCTTTGGATTCTTGGATCATGTCTAATTCGCCATAGGCTGTCATAATGATGACGCGGATGTCTTCATCAATTAATTTCATGCGTTTTAAAATTTCAATTCCATCCATTCCGGGAATCTTCATATCAAGCAGCACAAGGTTTGGTCTATGATTTTTCACAATATCTAACGCCTGAAGTCCATTGGCTGCTTGGAAGGTTTGATAACCTTCTTTATGAAACACTTCATTCAATAATATTCTAATACCATATTGATCATCGACAATTAAAATTTTCTCATTCATCTGTTACACCCCATTGCTTTCATTTTTCGCCATAAAAAGAGCTGTTGTTAAATAATTCTGTTTGATTTTCACATTTCCTTTATTTATAATAGTTTACTTTACGACATTTTCTGAGCATTTTTCCTAATATTCTCTTTATATTCTATTATAAAATGATCTGACCGAAGGAGGAAATCAGTCTTGTTAAAAATTTTCACGACCCAATTATCAGGTATTTTTTCACGTATTGGAGAAAAGCAGGCTGAAGCGATCGAGGATGGTGCACGCCTTCTTACACAAGCCGTTGTCAGTGGACATGCTGTTTATTTTCATGGGAAGAATGAACTGGCTGCTGTAGCCATAGAGGCAACTGAAAGCAAGGAGCCATTTCCAGGTGCGAAAGTGCTGCCGCTTGATCAAACGGAGCGCAGCTTGCTTCATCCAAGCGATAGAGTGCTGCTATTTTATTCAGACCCAGAAGACGAAGAGATTCAATCTCTTGTAAAAGAGCTTCACGCGCAAGGGACGCCCGTTGTCGGTGTCGGGCCGGCACAAAAGGAGTCGTCCATGATTGAAGAGCATTGTGATGTCCACATTGATTTCCAGCTCAAGAAACCGCTTGTGCCTGCTGATGACGGAACAAGGTTCGGTTATCCTGCTTTAATGACATGCTTATACGTCTACCACGCTCTATCGTTTACTGTGAAAGAAATCGTTGAGGAATATGAATAAAAAACTGCCGAGAAGATGATATTCTCGGCAGTTTTTTTGTTTTATTTTGATTCAGATGCTTGCAGTGAAGCACCAACGAAATCTCTAAATAATGGCTGAGGTCTTGTCGGTCTTGAGACGAATTCTGGGTGGAACTGAGAAGCAAGGAACCAAGGATGATCCTTCAGCTCGATAATTTCAACAAGACGTCCGTCTGGGCTTGTACCAGAGAAGACAAATCCTGCAGCTTCCATTTGCTGCCTGAATTCATTATTAAACTCATAGCGATGGCGGTGGCGTTCGTAGACCACTTCATCATTGTATGCAGCAAATGCTTTGGAGTCTTCATCTAATTTACATGGATACAGACCAAGACGAAGTGTTCCGCCTAGATCATCTACATCCTTCTGTTCTGGAAGAAGGTCAATGATTGGGAACGCTGTTTCAGGATCAATTTCCGCTGAATGAGCTCCCTCAAGGCCTAGTACGTTTCGTGCATATTCGATTGACGCAACTTGCATTCCTAAGCAAATTCCAAAGAAAGGCACTTTGTTTTCACGGGCATATTGTGTAGCAATGATTTTCCCTTCCACTCCGCGGTCTCCGAAGCCTCCAGGAACGATGATGCCGTCGACATCTTGCGCGAAATCAGCCATATTTTCTGCTGTCACTTCTTCTGCATTGATCCATTTGATTTGAACGTCTGAATCAAATGCATAACCAGCATGGCGAAGTGATTCAACGACAGAAATGTAGGCATCTTGCAGTTCAACATATTTTCCTACTAAACCAATTGTGACTTGTTTTGAGAGGTTTTGCACTTTATCGACTAGCGCTGTCCACTCCGTCATGTCTGCATCTTGACAGTCAAGTTTCATATGTTCACATACAAGCTTGTCTAGTCCTTGTTTTTGTAAATCAAGCGGAATAGAGTACAGCGTGTCTGCATCCTGACATTCGATAACAGCTTTTGTATCAATATCACAGAATAACGCAATTTTGTCCTTCATGTCTTGGGTCATTGGCATTTCAGTTCTAACCACAATAACGTTTGGCTGAATACCAAGGCTGCGAAGTTCTTTTACACTGTGCTGTGTTGGCTTTGTTTTCAGTTCACCTGCTGCTCGGATGTAAGGAACAAGCGTACAATGAATGTACATCACGTTTTCACGACCAATGTCACTCTTCATTTGACGAATCGCTTCAAGGAAAGGAAGGGATTCGATGTCTCCTACTGTTCCTCCGATTTCTGTAATGACCACATCTGCACCTGTTTCTTTTCCGGCACGGTACACGCGGTCTTTGATTTCATTTGTAATATGGGGAATAACCTGTACAGTTCCGCCTAGATAGTCGCCGCGACGCTCTTTCTTCAGAACAGTAGAGTAGATTTTACCAGTTGTAACGTTGCTGTACTTATTTAAGTTAATATCAATGAAGCGCTCATAGTGACCTAAGTCAAGGTCTGTTTCAGCACCGTCATCTGTGACGAAGACCTCACCGTGCTGATATGGACTCATCGTCCCTGGGTCTACGTTGATATATGGATCGAATTTTTGAATGGTGACATCCATCCCTCTATTTTTCAGAAGGCGGCCTAACGAGGCAGCCGTGATCCCTTTTCCAAGTGAGGAAACAACTCCTCCTGTTACAAAAATATACTTTGTCATTTCGTATGCTCCTCTCTTTTTTACCCTTGCATGACTAGACATGCACAGCTTCATCCTTTTTAGAGTGTATCCCTAAATCTCTTGAAAAATAAGAAAGCTCCCTTTCAAATAAATGAAAGGGAGCGTAAATGAACGTATCTTTACGTACTCTTTTTAGAGAGCCCAAAATACATACTACATAGTTCGCTCTCGAAAGTCAAGACGGTTTTATCCTGTTTTGAGGACCGGTTTGTGAGGGTTATTTCTCTTCCTTATTATCGTCTAAATCGTCTTCGTCAATTTCTGTTAAGCCATCATCATCTTCGTCATCGTCTTCGTCGAAGTCTTCTATATCTTCCTCGATTTCCTCATCATCGTCTAGGTCGAGATCATCGTCGTCTTCAACAAGATCAAGTTCTTCTTCAAGCTCTTCGATTTCCTCTTCCTCTTCAATTTCATCGAAGTCTTCTTCAACGACAGCTGCTTTTGTTTTTTTCTTTTTCGCTTTTGTTTTCACAGCTGGCTGAACTTCTTCTTCGACTTGATCAACTGGATACCAGCTGCGAAGTCCCCATCTCTGATCACCTAACGAAATAAAGCGGCCATCTATATTTAAGTCTGTATAAAATTGAGCAAGGCGATCATCAAGATCAGATTTTTGTATTCCTTGTAAACGGACCATTTCATCTATTAACTCGGAAAACGTAATCGGTGTTTTACTGTCTCTGAAAATTTCATAAGCAAGTTCAACTAAAGACATGTGCTTGAGCTGCTCCTGTGAGTATTCTTTCAAACTCAAGGTCAGACACTCCCTTTCTATTACATGTATGTATCCATTTATCAGTGAAATAATAAGTGTTTATCCCTTATTTTTACGACAAACCATACCTCTCATTATAAACAAATTAGGGGAGTTTATGCCACCTTTAATCATGTTAATTTTTGATTTTTTCTCAAGGGGAGCAACTAATGGTTCATCATTTAGGTGAAATGGGTCTAGCTTTTGTGTCCGGCCTGCATTTTGTAAACCGTTTTATTCATTCCAAACGAAAAAATGGGAACAATCAGGCAGCAATGGTGAATGAATAAATTTTGGCTATCATTCGAACGAAGTGATTGTCCATTTTTTATAAAGCGTATAAAAAGGTACACACCAACGGGTTCAGTTGGCGTGTACCTATAATGAAAAAAATTGTATAACACCTTTTTTCTCAAGTAACCTTGAATTCACTTTTATGCGAATACCGTTACTTCTTTTCGCAAGAGTTCATGCTCTATTTATTATTCATTACAGTACAGCGACTATTTCTTTTCCTAAGGAAATGAAAGCATCTATAATAAATGGTGCCGCAAAGAGAATCGAAGCTTTCCAGTTCGCTTTTTTGTATTGAAAAAAGAACAAGATCAACACTGCTCCTATGAGTGCCGTGAAGAGGTACAGCCATAAGCTTTGTATTTGCAAGATCCCCATACATATTACATTAATAAACATAATGATAATCTTAGGAATTAGAGCATAAAACAAATGACCCTTAACCTCTGGAGCAAAGATGATTAATAGGAATTTTGCGATGAGATACTGAACTAATAGGCTGATGGTGGTTAGAATTGTTGTAATGACAACAATGAGATTCAGCATCGTTTCATAGGACATATCCTCTAACAAAGCTCTTAAATCATCTAGTTGCGAAATGTAGCCATTCAAGTCAATAGCAAAAGTAACGAAATAATAATTGGCCATAATAAAAATGACCAATGATATCAATGATGTTATTCTTGGACGTTGTTCCATAATAGCCTCCCATCCCCTATACTCACAATGCTTGAATGATCGTTTAAGCGTTTATTTACCATGCTATGGGAAACATATATGATGGTTGAAATTTTTTTAATAGAGAGATTCACTAGCCTCTCAGATAGCATCTCTATACTTTCTGAATCTAGAGATGACATGGTTTCATCAATTAGAATGGTTTCCCAATCTTTTACGAATAATAAAGATAATCCTACCTTCGCTTTCATACCCGTAGATGCTCTGCTATACGAACCATCTAGGTTACCATCGAAAAATTCATTCACTTTCCCCATTTGTTCTTCAGTCGGCACAATTTTAAACGTATTCCACAGAATCTCTAGATTTTCTCTAATTGTAAATGGGTGAATACCAATAGGATCCACATTTAAATAAAGAGTCGATTCTTTGTTTGCCTCAATATCTCCTGAGTATCTCTTATCTAAACCAGCTATCATTTTAAGGAGAGTGCTTTTACCTGCACCATTTCTCCCCACTAAATGAAAGAGACCTGTTGGAATTGAAAAATTCACTTTATCTAGTATGGTATTGTTTTTGAACTTCTTCGTACATTCTACAAATTCTAATCCCACTTGAATCCCCTTCTCTGTCGTATAGAGTCTTCAATAAAACCATCTATGATTGATCATGATAGAAAATAATAAAGAATCATACCCTTCAATAAAAGCAGCTATTATTAGGATGACTAACGATAGTAGATAATAAGGAATCATTTTTTTCATGACACCTAAAGCAGCTTTAATTGATTTCGTATAAATTAGTGTGAAAAGCACATACTGGCTGATTCCTTGATAAAACAACATATTTGGAAATTCTAATAGCCCATGAGGAATTAGTTTACCTAAAGCTTCTTGTGCTCCTAGCGTTCTAAAACCCATCGTAATGACGAAGGACGAACCTCCAAAATCCATTATTTGAAATAACGGCGACAACAAGAAACCCAGTAAATACATCGCAAAGTTCGTTAAGTTATGTGTCAGGACTACAGACATAAATTCCTGGCCCGAAGTTGGTGGTGCGGCTTCAAATAAATCTTTGTTGACTATATTCCCTAGATAAATCCCTGTACCTATCAGCAATATACAGTAAATAGAGTAGTACCACAGAAAATACTTCAATCTTTTATGTATCATTTTCCTCCTCTTTTCATGAAGTAATCGTGAAAATAGTAATGCATATGAGTAATAAAATAGGCAAGGACAGCTTCAATAACTTATGTTCATAATCGTTGATTAATAGCTCTGTTTTTCTGAAATATACGACCCCAATAAAGATGATTAAAGGCAACGATAACGTATTTTTAAGAATGATTGAGATATCGGACGTGTTGATCATTACTCCGACTATTCCACACACACTGACAAAAATCAGTACAAGACATAGTAAATATATCGTACTGGATTTAAATCTCTCGTACGGACTCACAATCAAAGAGGATTGCAACGTCTCGATTCTTGCCCTATCAAGCACAATCTCTTCCTTTTTCGACCCTATTAAGATTTCTAAGATCGTAATAAAGTTAATATAGACTAAAATGAGCGCAGGCAAATTTTCTATTTTCGTTAAAAAGGATTGGACGAAATAAGTAAGCATTGATACTAAGGCACCTATTAAAATGATCAATATTTTATTACTAGTGATATATGACAAAAATAAATACAGAATATTTCCAGACCTATATTGCTTATTCGCACTTTTTAGGAAGGAAAGTCCAGTTGTCAAAGGTATTCTATGAGAATTACTTATGTAAATGTAAATAAGAAGAGACTGTACTATTTGCAGTATCATCACTGCTTCAAAAACGGACGTTATGATATACCAAAATTGCAACAAAAGGAGTATTCTGTTGATGATATTGAATAGACCTGACAATAATTGAGATGCAAAAGAAAGCATCACGACAATAAATGCTAGTATCATAATGAAATATTGATTTTCTACTAACAAAAAGGTTAAAGCAATGAAACAAGCCAAAAGTAATTGAACTGAATATCCTTTTTTAATTGTAAAGAATAAATGTTTCAACAACAATTGTTTAGAGACAAAGACCACGCCTGGCTGCTGTCTTCTATACGGTAATACACAACGATTAATATTAGCTGTAGCTACAATGTATATTGAAATAAAAACAAAGCTGTTTAGGTAAGTGCCGGGAATCTCACCCCGATAGAAAATCAACGCTACCATCACAATGAAAGAAAAAAGAATCATCCCAATATAATTGAGGTACCCCATTATACTTTGATCATATATTTTAAATAGTTTATTTGTTTTATGCATAAGTCATTTTAAAAAGCAGCAGCCTTGGCTTTTCCTTGTTTTTTAAGTACAAACAAAATAGCAGCGGCAGCCTCAGTACTAACACCTAGATTGGCTACTATCTTTGAACCATTTCCAACGACTAAAGATGCGACTGTATCTGCAAATAACAATAGTGAGAATGAGCCAAGATTTTTTGCTTTTATCATAAAATTTCCTCCTAATTAATGTTTTATTACAAGCCGGATGGGCATAAAACGTTAAATTAGTTTTTAAGTCCCTGTCTATTGAACGTTGTTTCATCTGATATCAATTCACTTTTGAAAAAAAATCATCTCAATAAAGATTGAGATGATTTTTTTTTAGATTAAAAAGCAGCAGCTTTCGCTTTTCCTTCTTTTTTAAGAATAGCCAAGATAGCAGCAGCTACACCTGAACTAATTGTGCCTACGCCAGTGAAAACACCAACGATTGTAATGACAGTTGCTACTGAGGACCAAGTATCTAAGAAATTCACTACTGTTGCCGCAGTTGCAGTACTAACACCCAGATTTGCTGCAATCAAAGAACCATTACCAATCACTAAAGCTACTAATGTTACCGCAAGAAGTGACAGCGATAATAAAGCATAAAACTTAGAATCTGTTGCTTTCGTCATAATATGACCTCCTTCGATTATTTACTACTTCTTTAGTCTAGCAAGAAGTAAATTACATTTCAATATTTTTTGGAAAATTTGTAATATTTATTTAATTAACGGTATTTGTAATCAGTTTTTATCAGGATTTACGTTCATTTTCCATTTTTACCGGGCACTTATGTAATAGCATAAAATGCTCTGATTCATTTAAATCTAGTCAGAATTTCTGATAAACACTATCAAAAAATCAATTCGTTTCAAATCTTCAATGCCTTCTTTTTAGAGACAGGTAAACTTTTATGATGAATTTTTTTAAGAGATGCTCGTTTCCTGTAGTACTTTGATTATTACTGAGATATTCTTCAACAATCGGAGCTCACCTTCGTTAAAGACAGAGACCAAGTTCAAAAAATCACTGAAAGATCATGTTATAGATGTGGAAAAAGAGTTGATTTTATTTTGAATTCAAGAGAAATGATGAATGGAATGGGAAGTAAGTTATACACATTGACCCTAAGGAGAGAAGAACCGTATCCTGTATTAGGGAGCGATTCATTTTTGGAAATATATCAGTATCTTTATACATTTCAGTTCCTATCATAGCTTTTGAAAAATTGTAACATTTAGAAAATGTGATAAACATACTATTCTCTAAAACACAACATAAGTCCCTACAAATCGGAGTCGAAAAAGAAGAAAATGGATTAAATTGCCTAGTTAAATTGAATCAATTTCCTCAATTCCAAAAGAAATCGAGACACTCATATTGAGTTGTCTCGACTTCGATTTGATATCAAAATAGATACCCATTATTCAAATCTTTGAACGTATGATGAAAAATAATGGCTGCTTTTTGCATGAATCGTCTGTATAGTCATTTCTGTATTTTCTTTAGATCCAGATATTCGGGCAAAAAAAGCATTGCTCCTTTATGTAGGCAGAATCATAACCATCACGTTAGAAATGAGGCTGAACCCTGACATTTCTGCAAAGTCTAAACACATTAGTGAATGAGATGAACTTGTTATCTAGTTCTCAAGCATTGAAATATGCTTTCATAACGATACACTTTTATCGTTTATTTTAAGGCTAGAGATTCTGAAGTAATGAGATGACTACTGCTATGGTCAATATGATGCCTGCAAGCATTAAAACAATTAATTTTCTACGGCTATTTTCTTTTTCATTGTGATCTTTCTTTGAAGACTTCGAAAGTTCTGCGGAAACCATGATCCATATCACCAAAGTCACAATTGCTAAAATGGTAGTAGTTGTGGTCATAATAACCTCCCATATTTTTATTTTCTTAATTTTAACATAATGCTAATATAATATGGATCGATACTGGAAATCATCTTAAATTCAGGAAAACCTGACTATTACCTTGTATGTGGGTTATAGCTATATCATTCTTGAGGTCTAATTCTTTAGTAGGTATATTGCCAATTCACATGTACCAATACTCACTACTTCACCAGTTACAAATCACTCATACGTTAAAGCTGTTTCCTGTTGCCGACACTATCCTTTTACAATCCTAAAATAAAAAAACTTTGGATGATGCTAGTGATTAATGCTTCATGAACCAAAACAGACCACCTCACATCAGGTGGTCTTTGCTTTGTTTCTACATATCTAGCAGTTTGCGCGAGATGACTAGGCGCTGGATTTCCTGTGTGCCTTCATAAATTTGGGTGATTTTCGCATCACGCATGTATCGTTCGACTGGGTAATCTTTTGTATACCCGTAGCCGCCGAAGATTTGGACGGCTTCTGTTGTTACCTTCATGGCTGTATCTCCAGCAAAGAGCTTGGACATAGCTGATTCCTTTCCATACGGGAGCCCTTTCGTTTCGAGCCATGCTGCCTGATAAGTGAGCAGCCTAGATGCTTCAATTGCGGTTGCCATATCTGCGAGCTTAAAAGCGATTCCTTGATGCTGAATGATTGGTTTGCCGAATTGCTTTCGCTCCTTCGCATAATCGACTGCCGCATCAAGAGCGCCTTGTGCAATCCCAACAGCCTGTGCAGCAATACCGTTTCTTCCGCCATCGAGGGTCATCATCGCTATTTTAAAGCCTTCTCCTTCTTGTCCGAGCCGGTTTCTTTCATGAATCCGGCAATCTTCAAATCGAATTTCGGTCGTTGGCGATGAGCGAATGCCCAGTTTGCTTTCCTTTTTGCCGACCGAGAAACCCGGTGTCTCTTTTTCTACAATAAAGGCGGTCGTATTTCGAGATGTAGCTTCTTGGTCTGTCACAGCAAACACAATATAATAATCCGCAATGCCTCCATTTGTAATAAAGATTTTCGCACCGTTCAGGACGTATTCATTGCCTGCCTTTACTGCCGTTGTCTTCATTCCGCCGGCATCTGAACCCGAACCGCTCTCAGTGAGTGCATATGCCCCTACCTTCTGTCCTTCTGCAAGCGGCTTTAAATAGGTCTCTTTTTGTTCATCTGTTCCGAAAGTATAGATAGGCCACGAGGCGAGAGAGGTGTGGGAGGAGAGGGTGACGCCTGTAGAGGCGCACACTCTTGAAAGCTCCTCCACTGCGATGACGTAGGCTAAATAATCACTACCGATCCCGCCTACCTCTTCCGGCCAAGGAATGCCCGTTAAACCGAGCTCCGCCATTTGACGAAAAATAGCTGGATCATACGTTTCTGTCTCGTCCCGCTCTGCTGCTGTTGGCTCTACTTCATTTTTCGCAAAATCCCTCACCATTTTTTGAATCATTTCATGTTCATCACTTAATTGAAACTGCATCATGAGCCACCTCGTTTCATATTAGCTGTTTACAAATGACCAGCCTTTGAATTTCACTTGTTCCTTCATAGATCTCACAAACTTTCGCATCACGAAAGTAACGTTCTGCTTGATAGCGATTCGTATAACCGTCCATGCCGAGTAAATGGATCGCTTCTGTACTGATCTCAACCGCCGTTTTTGACGTAAATAGCTTTGCCATGGATGCTTCCTTTGTCACCGGACGATTCGTCTCTTTATAAAAAGCCGCTTGATAGACTAATAGCTTGGCAGCTTCAAGCTTCGCTGCTAAATCACCCAGCCGAATGGTCGTTTCTAGACCTGCCGGGTGCTGCTTTAAATAAGTCACTGCCTCAGTTAATGCGGCTTCAGCTATACCGAGGCTTTGAGCCGCGATACCAATTCTCCCCGCATTTAAACTAGACATGGCTATGTGAAAGCCCTCTCCTTCTGCACCGAGCAGCTGCTGTTTTGGAATCCGCACAGCATCAAAATGAAGCGTAACGGTTTTTGACCCATGCAGTCCCATCTTTTTCTCATCTTTTCCGATCGTAAATCCTGGTGTACCTTTCTCGACAATGAATGCCGATATATTTTTTTTCGCAGAAGCAGGATCTGTCACGGCAAAGACAAGATACAGTTCTGCTTCCCCGCCGCTTGTGATAAACATTTTTGTACCATTTAACACATAATGGTCGCCCGCCCGCTCTGCTCTTAACTGAATATTGGAGGCATCTGAGCCTGCCTTCGGTTCAGTCAGGCAAAATGCTCCCAGTTTCTGCCCGGATGCAAGCAGCGGAACATAGGATTTTTTTTGCTCATTCGTTCCAAAAGCCAAAATAGGCATCGTCACAACAGATGTATGAACGGACACAATGACACCGATGGTCGCACTCACTTTAGATAATTCATGAATGGCGATGATATACGTTGTAAAATCTGCTCCTAAGCCTTGATACGAAGCTGGTATTGGAATCCCCAAAAAGCCTTGTCGTCCCATTTCTGCTAAAAGTGTTCTTGGGAACTGACCTTGTTCCATGGCTTCCACTTCAGGGAATACACGCTGTCTTGCAAATTCTGCTGCCTGTTCTCTCCAGAGTCGCTGTTGATCCGTAAGCAAAACATCCATTTTGACTCCCCCTATGAGTGGTCGTGGTATGTGTAAAAACCTCTCTTTGTCTTTTTGCCCAGCCAGCCTGCATTCACGTATTTTTTCAAAAGAGGACAAGGTCGGTATTTGCTATCCCCAAGTCCCTCATGAAGGGTATTCATAATAAATAAACATGTATCTAGTCCGATGAAATCAGCGAGACGAAGCGGCCCCATTGGGTGATTCATTCCAAGCGTCATGACACCGTCAATACTTTCTGCATCTGCCACGCCTTCATAAAGGGTGTAAATAGCTTCATTGATCATTGGCATCAATATGCGGTTTGATACAAACCCTGGGAAGTCTTCCACTTCAATTGGGGTTTTGTTTAAATTCTTTGCTGTTTTACAAACGAGTTGATACGTGTCGTCACTCGTTTGCAGCGCTCGAATGACCTCAACGAGTTTCATGACAGGCACCGGATTCATAAAATGCATGCCAATCACTTGCTCCGGTCTCCCCGTAACAGCTGCTAATTCTGTGATCGACAAGGAGGATGTGTTTGTTGCAAATATCGTCTTCGCCTCTGCAAATTGATCGAGTGTTTCAAAGATTTGTTTTTTCACACTCATTTGTTCAGATACAGCTTCAATCACTAAATGAGCCTGCTGCACGTCCTTTAAATCTGTAGATACGGCAAGCCGCTGTGTAATATCTCGGACTGCCTGATGGGCTAGCTTTCCTTTTTCTGCTCGTTTCGTCAGTTGTTTGGTCATGAAGGAAATGGCTCGATGAATCTGCTTTTCAGATCCATCATGCAGCAGGACTGTGTAGCCAGACTGAGCAAAAACTTGGGCAATGCCTGATCCCATTTGACCAGCTCCAACGACCATGACGGTTTCTTCTGTACTCATGACGATGAACGCCTCCCTTTTAATCTACCTTTATCATGATGGCATCTCCTTGACCGCCTCCACTGCAAATCGCCGCAATGCCAATACCGCCGCCTCTTTGTTTTAATGCATGAATCAAAGTCAATATGATACGTGTTCCGCTTGCCCCAATGGGATGACCAAGCGCAACTGCACCACCGTTGATATTCATTTTCCGCCGGTCAAGCCCGATTATTTTTTCACATGCCAGCGCCACAGCTGAGAAGGCCTCATTGATTTCAAATAGATCAATATCCTCTAGACGCTTGCCTGTTTTCTGTAAAATTTTCTCGATAGCAAAGGCTGGTGTTTTCGGAAAATCCTTTGCCTCTACAGCTACCTGCGTATGACCAAGCACGATTGCCAATGGCTTGACGTCATGCTGCTTTGCATATGTGTCTTTCATTAAAAGAAGCGCACTTGCTCCATCATTGACACCTGGTGCATTTCCAGCGGTAATGGTACCCGTTTGATCAAAAACAGGCATGAGCTTTGACAGCCGTTCATATGACGTATCACGACGCGGGGATTCATCTTCTGTCATCAGCCGCTCTCCCGTTTTTGTCTTGACGGTGACGGGAGTGATTTCATGCTGAAAAAAGCCGTTTTTCTGCGCTTCGATCGCTCGTTCATGACTTCTTAATGCCCAAAGGTCTTGCTCTTCCCGCGTGATACCGAGCTCCTTCGCAGCCATGCTCCCATACTCACCCATATGAACGCCTGTAAACGAACAGGTTAATCCATCTAAAATCATCGCATCTTGTACCGCACCATCTCCCATTTTGTAGCCCCATCGCGCTTTTTTTAGCAAATAAGGGGCGTGTGACATGGATTCCATACCGCCCGCTACGATGACCTCCGCATCTCCAGCTCGGATGATTTGATCTGCTGTGCTCACACTGCGCATTCCTGATGCACAGACTTTATTGATGGTTTGCGTCGGAACGGACCACGGAAGATCAGCATGTCTTGCTGCTTGCCTTGAAGGAAGCTGACCTTGTCCTCCCTGCAAAACACTTCCCATGATGACCTCATCCACATGATGTGAACCCGGCACTCTTTCCAGCGCAGCCTTGATTGCCACTCCGCCTAGTTCTGCGGCAGTCAATCCGCTGAAAGCACCGCCTAGTTTTCCAAATGGTGTTCTTGCTCCAGATACAATGACTGTCTTACTCATGTATGTCCCCTCCCTTTTGTTACCGCTTACATATTATCTGAACAGCAGATGTACAGCGCCATTTATAAGCCGATGAACATTCTATTCATCGGCCTGTTTTGTTTACGAAACCTGCTTTCCAGCCTCGCCAAACACTGATTTTTCAAGAAGCTCTGCGACATCAAATGTACCTACCTGCTCTTCTACTTCTTTCGCTTTCGTCCCATCTCCCAGCATCGTTAAGCAATAAGGACACCCTGAGCTAATGATGGACGGCTGCACTTGTAACGCCTGCTCCGTTCGGGCAGTATTAATCCGGGTACCCGTCTCTTCTTCCATCCACATTAAGCCCCCGCCTGCACCGCAGCACATACCAGTTTCACGATGCCGTTCCATTTCTCTCAGCGTCACACCAGGGATGGCTTTTAAAATGTCTCTCGGCGGATCATACACTTCGTTATATCTGCCTAGGTAGCAAGAGTCGTGGAAGGTAATCACCTCGTTCACTTCATGTACAGGCGTTATTTTTCCTTCTTTCACTAGCTCTGCCAGTAATTCTGTATGATGGTACACTTCTGCCTCAAGCCCGAAGTCTGGATACTCATTTTTAAATAAATTGTAGGCGTGCGGATCAATCGTAACGATCTTTGTGACACCGTTTTTCTGGAATTCTTCAATGTTTTTTGCGGCAAGCTCTTGGAATAAAAATTCGTTTCCAAGCCTTCTTGGTGTATCACCTGAGTTTTTTTCTTTATTGCCTAGGATGGCAAAGGACACACCTGCTTCGTTGAGAAGCTTTGCAAAGGCAAGCGCAATCTTTTGGCTTCGATTGTCGTATGCCCCCATTGAACCAACCCAGAATAAATAATCGAAGGTTTGGTCTGCTTTTTTCAGCTCTTTTACTGTCGGCACGTGCACATCTTCGCTCAGTTCACGCCAATTTTCTCTTTCTTTCCGGTTCAATCCCCACGGGTTCCCTTGGCGCTCTATACTTGTCATGGCACGCTGTGCATCTGCATCCATTTTCCCTTCAGTCAGCACAAGATATCTACGCATATCAATAATTTTGTCGACGTGTTCATTCATGACAGGGCATTGGTCTTCACAGTTTCGGCACGTCGTACATGCCCAAATTTCTTCCTCTGTAATGACTTCACCAATAAGAGAAGGATGATACATCGAGCTAGCAGCCGATTCCTCTGCACCTGCTCCTCTCGCCTGAAGCGCCAGCTGATTTCCTGTTGTCTGCCTGAAGGCAAGCTGCGGAACCCAAGGCGTCTTTGATGTAATGGCGGCCCCTTTATTGGTTAAATGATCTCTTAGCCTTAAAATCAAATCCATTGGAGACAGCATTTTCCCTGTACCTGTTGCTGGGCACATATTTGTGCAGCGCCCGCATTCCACACAAGCGTAAAGGTCGATCAGCTGTGACTGACGGAAGTCTTCAATTTTTCCCACACCGAAGGTCTCTTGTGTCTCATCTTCAAAATCAATTTTTTGCAGCTTGCCTGGCGGGTCTAATCTGCTGGCAAATACGTTCACCGGTCCTGCAATGAGGTGAGCATGCTTTGACTGCGGGACATACACTAAGAATGTCAGCAAAATCAGGAGATGCACCCACCATGCGACATAAAAAACGACCGTTGCCGCAAGAGGTGAAATACCGCCCAGCAAGAAAGCAACACTGGATGCGATTGGCTCCGTTGGTGATAAAGAGTGTCCATGCCAGATGATATTCATCCCGTTCCCAAGTAAAACGGTCAGCATCAAGCCGCCAATAAATAAAAGCACTAGACCGGATTTAAAGCCACGCTTTAAACGGACAAGCTTCTCCACATACCTTCTATGGAACGCCCAAACAACAGCTACTAAAATGAGAAGTGTGACCACCTCTTGGAAAAAGGTAAAGACACCGTAAAGCGGACCTAAAGGGAGTCCGCTGCCTGGAACGAGTCCCTTCATAATAAAATCAAAGGCTCCGAACTGTACAAGGATAAATCCGTAGAAAAACAGCACATGAATGATGCCGCTCTTCTTGTCCTTTAACAGCTTCTTTTGCCCAAATACATTGACCCAAACACGCTCTAAGCGTTTTTTCACGTCTTGTTGGAACTCTTCTTTTTTACCAAGACGAATGTACGCTGCTCGTGTTCGAATGAGATAAATAAACAAATACACAGCGTAAGCGGTCACCGCCGCAAATGCGATCATGTTCATGATTAAAAGGCTATTCATCTTGCTCCCCCTTTCATTCCCCAAAACCCACTTTGTTCCGTTTCCATGTTGTACCTCTATCATAAATAATGAATGAGTATTCAGTCAATATTTTTTACACGTTTGGGTACACTATTGAAATATGCAAAAAAGGAGGAAGCTTCATGATCGCATTGATCATCCTACTCGTACTCATTGTCATCGTTTGTCTCATATTGTTAGACCTTTATATGGGAAAGAAATATTTTTCCACCCGCGCTTTTGAACGATCTTTTGATCAAACAAGCGGTGATGCCGCCTTTTATCATGATGGCGAACCACTCTTTGAACAGCTGATCACCGATATTCAGCACGCCTCTTCTTCTATTCATATGATGTTCTTTATTGTAAAGAACGACAAGATTGGTCAAAGGGTGTTACAAGCTTTGAAAACAAAAGCGGAACAAGGGGTTTCAGTCTTTTTACTGACCGATCGATTAGGGTCCTATCCGTTTGATCAAAAGTCCATTGATATGCTGGAGAAAAGCGGCATCCAATTTTACTTTTTAAATAAGCCTCGTTTCCCTTTTTTGATTTATCGGTTAAACATGAGAAATCATCGTAAAATCACGGTAATTGATGGAAAGATTGGCTATATTGGCGGTTTTAATATTGGTGATGAATATGTTGGAAAAAAGGGTCGGTTTGGCATTTGGAAAGATTATCATTTGCGCATGACAGGGCAAGTTGTCGCAGATCTCCAGCATGTGTTTTTGAATGATTTATACCGGACATCTGGCATTCATCAGCTGCAATATGAGGTTTTTCCTGCTTTGGAACCGGGAACACTACAATGCACAACACGCGCGACTGCTGGTTTTTCTTTAGAAGCTTTGTTCCTCAAAGATATTCAGCAGGCGAGGAAACAGATCATCATCTGTACGCCTTACTTTATTCCATCTGCTCCTCTTCTGAGTGCACTGCTTGATGCACGAAAGCGAGGCGTCACGGTTGAAATCATCATCCCAATGAAAGCAGATCATCCACTCGTCAAAGAGGCTGGATTTCATTATTTGAAGGACCTCATTGCCTCTGGCTGCCTTGTTTATCGTTTTTATAAAGGATTTTATCATGCGAAAGCCATTCTAATTGACCAGAGACGCTGTATGATCAGTACGGCAAATTTTGATAAACGCAGCTTGTTTTTAAACGAAGAAGTTGACGTCGCCATTGATGATGTCGACTTTACTGCACACGTAGAAGAAAAAATTCGCGAGCACATAGAAGTGTCTGAGCTTATGACAGAGGAGAAATTGACACAGCGTCCGCTTTTGTCACGTCCGCTGGAATGGGTTGGCGCCATGTTCTCGTACTTTTTATAAAGGAGCTGACCTATGCGTTATCGATTCGGTTATGTATCCAATGCCGTCACCTTGTGGGAGGCTTCTCCTGCCAAGTCGCTGACCTTTGCAAGATACAGCAAGCTCTCAAAGGAAGAGAGAGAAGAGGCTTTATTACGAACAACAAAGGCCAATCTCGTGAATACATTAAGAACGCTTTACTTTGCCATTGCCCATGATATCCCGCTTTACCGTTTTTCGAGTTCGATCGTCCCGCTTGCGACCCATCCCGAGGTACGCTGGGACTTTGTGACACCTTTTCAAAAGGAGTTTCTTGAAATTGGCGAGTTGGTGAAACGGCATGAACTGCGTGTGAGCTTTCACCCCAATCAATTCACCTTGTTTACTAGCCCCAAGCCTTCAATCACAGAAAATGCCGTGATTGATATGACGTACCATTATCAAATGTTTGAGGCGATGAAGCTCGTGAAGGAAGGCTATATGAACATTCATGTGGGCGGTGCGTACGGTGATAAAGATTCGGCGCTTCAACGTTTTGATGACAATATCAAACAGCTACCAGCGCATATCAAGGCGAGGATGACGCTTGAGAATGATGACAAAACGTATACGTCGTTAGAAACCCTTGATGTATGTGAAAAGCACGGTATTCCATTTGTTTTTGATTATCATCATCACGTGGCCAATAAAGATGATGATGCCGTGCTTGAAGACATCCTGCCAAGAATGTTCAACACTTGGACGAGCACTGGCATTCCGCCTAAAATCCATTTATCCTCACCGAAATCAGAAAAAGCCATACGCAGTCATGCAGATGGTGTAGATATGTCCTTTGTCTTACCGCTTTTTCATGCATTAAAACCGTATGGGCGTGATGTAGATTTTATGATTGAGGCGAAGTTAAAGGATCAGGCACTGCTCCGACTTGTCGAAGAGCTGTCTGCGATAAGAGGCAACAAGCGAACCGGCGGAGGAACCATTGAGTGGAAATCATAGATAAAGGTTTATCTCTGTTCAAACAGGGGTAACAAAGCTATTGTGAGAAAGTTATTAACAGGAGGATATGAAGATGTCTCAAATCTATTCAATCCAAATCGCTGCGAAAGCATTGAATTTACATAAGCTTATTTCTCTTTATGAAAAATGCCACCAGGCTCAACATCGTCTATATGTGTATTCTAAAAAAACAATGTGCAACATCAAGAACATCGTAGAGCTTGAAACCTTCAGGCTCACTCATTTAGAGTCTGACTACTTAATTGTCGTAGAGGGGAAAAAAGCGCAAGATCTCTTGCAGCCTTTTGAAAAAGAGCATGTTTCATAAAAAGGAGCAGCCCTCAGGCCGCTCTTTTTGTTAGATCCACTCTTTCGTCAACCACACTTGTTTTGAAGCTGCATCCATTTTCACTTGTGCCCCGATTGGCATCGTAAGCATCGGGTGCGTATGAGCACAGTCAAAATCTGCGATGAGCGGTCTCTTTGTCTCTCCAAGCACCTCAAGTAAAATCTCGTAAGGTTCTTTTCCCGTTCCCTCATCATCAAACAGCTCATGTTTTCCCAAAAGAATACCTGATACTCGCTCAAACACTCCATTTACTTTCAATAAAGAGAAGTTTTTTTCTACAACCGAAGCGGTTTTCATGCAATCTTCAATGAGGAGAATGTCTCCTGTTTGGATCGCTGGCATGAACTCACTGCCCCATATGCCGTACATTGCATTCAGGTTCCCGCCGATCAACCTGCCTTCTGCCCGTCCTTCTATGACGCACAGCCAATCGTTCGGACGCTGCTCTTTATCACGCGTCTTTTCTTCCCAATTGATTCGTTCATCCGTCCAAAAAGGTGGTTTTTTGATCTGATAAGGAATGGGTTGAGGATGCATCAGGATGTCTTCGAACGACTGATACGTATAAGCGACGAACGGTTCAAACTCTCCAAAAGATGGGACAAGCGCCGGTCCGTAGAATACAGGCAGTCCCGTTCTTTCGTAAGCGGCTAAAAGAATCGCTGTCGCATCTGAATAACCGATCATGATCTTCGGATGTTGATTCAGCAGCTCAAAATCAAGATAAGGGAGCAAACTATTTGAATTTGTCCCGCCAATCATTGACATGACGCACGCCAAGTCTTCCCTAGCCATTAGCTCATTCAGCTCATCTGCTCGTTCTTGAATTGTACCTGAACGGTAGTGATCCTCTTTCCCTGTTAATGATCCTGGTACCACAATGAAACCTTTTTGCTCAAGCCACTTCTTCGCCCGCTCATACCTAAGAGGCGAGGTCGCTGATGCTGGACTTGAAGGTGAAAAAATACCGATCTTATCGCCCTTTTGTAATCGCCGAAGCCTCTTCATTCCATCAGATCCTTCCTACACGAGTTTTTTCTATCCTAACAAAAAAAGCCCCTTATCAAAAGGGCTTAATCTTTAATGACCAAACTGCGCTTCGTGCAGTCTGCTATATACGCCGCCCATTTGAATTAAATCTTGGTGGCGGCCTTGTTCTTCAATGCCTTCCTCTGTTACGACAATGATACGATCGGCGTGTTTAATTGTTGCAAGGCGGTGGGCTATGACGAGCGTTGTCCTGCCGACAGCTAGTTCACTCAGTGCATCCTGTATGGCTTTTTCTGTTTCTGTATCAAGTGCTGACGTGGCTTCATCTAGAATGAGAATGGACGGGTTTTTCAGGAACATCCGCGCAATCGACAGACGCTGCTTTTGACCGCCTGACAGTTTGACGCCGCGCTCACCTATGACGGTATTTAACCCTTCTGGGAAACGCTGTACGAGTTCCTCTAAATGCGCACTTCTTACAGCCTCCCAAATCTCTGCATCGCTGGCTTCTAAGTTGCCGTACGCAATGTTTTCACGAATGGTGCCTGAGAATAAAAAGACATCCTGCTGCACAATACCGATCTGCTGCCTTAAAGAAGACAATGTCATCGACTTTGTGCTTATACCATCAATCGTGATCTCCCCTTCATTCACATCATAAAAGCGAGGCAGCAGACTGCAAATGGTTGATTTCCCCGCTCCTGAAGGCCCGACAAACGCAACCGTTTCTCCTTGTTTAATCTTTAAATCGATATTATTCAGCACATGACTGTGTTCATCGTAGCCAAATGTTACGTTTCGATATTCAATTTCACCTTTTAGTCCGTGTACATCGCGTGCTCCCTCTGTATCCTTCACATCCGGCTCTGTTTCTAGCAAATCGACATAGCTTTTAAAGCCCGCAATGCCTTTCGGATACATTTCAATGACCGTGTTGATTTTATCAATCGGTCTAAATAAAACATTTGTGATCAGAACAAACGCGATAAAGCCACCTGCCGTTAATTGACCTTGCAGGACAAACCATGTACCTGCGAGAAGGACAAACAGTGTCACAAGACGTGTGAGAATGTAACTGATCGATCCATTGACCGACATAATTTTATAGGAAAGAAGCTTCGCCTTTCGAAAACGGTTGTTGTTATCAGCAAAACGTTTTTTCTCAAAATGTTCATTGGCAAAGGCTTGAACAAGACGAATGCCGCCGATATTGTTTTCAACCCTTGCATGAAAGTCTCCAATGTCATTGTTCAGCTGTGTAATCGCATGCGTCATTTTCTTATTAAAATGAAGGGCAAGCCAGATGATGACCGGCATGATCAGGAAGGTTAAAATGGCCAGCTGCCAGTTAATCATCAGCATGACTGCAAAGGCACCAAGAATCGTCATAATCGCTATAAACAAATCTTCAGGACCATGATGCGCCACTTCTCCAATGTACATGAGGTCGTTTGTCATCCGTGACATGAGCTTACCCGTTTTGTTGTTGTCAAAGAATTTAAAGGATAGGCGCTGAAAGTGATCAAACAGCTTCTTCCTCATATCTGTTTCAATATTGATGCCAAGCATATGCCCCCAATACGACACAATAAATTGCATAACCGAGCTGAGGGCATAAATGACAAACAGCGCAAATGCGGTCCAGACAATGACTGTCCAGTTCCCTGTTGGCAACAATGTATCAATAAAGTAGTTCACGATAAGCGGGAAACCCAGTTCCATTAACCCAACGGCGACAGCGCAAAAGAAATCTAAAAAGAACAGACCTCGATAGGGCCTGTAATAGGCGAAAAAGCGTTTTAGCATATGTAAAAGAACCTCATTTCCTCTATAATTGATAATCATTTTCAATTATAGAGGAATCCTCTTCAAAATACTAGATTAGGAAATGATTTCTTTGACTAGAAATCCTCATAGAACGCCAGAAAACAACCGAGCAAATGATTCCTTTAATCGTTCTTTTAAGCCTCTTTTATAAAAATGAACAGGTCCCATCTGCTCACATTCCATCATATCTTCCTCATAGTGTGCCATCAGCTGCTCAATGGGCTTTTTCGCGGCTGTAAAGACATTGACCTCAAAATTGAGCTGAAAGCTTCTCATATCCACATTTGCAGTGCCGACAGAGGCAAATTCTCCATCTGCGATCATTACTTTTTGATGCATGAAGCCCTTTTGATAGTGATACACCTTGATGCCCTCTTTTAGAAGCTCAGAAAAATAGGATCGTGTGGCGTATTGTGTGAGAAAGCCGTCATTGATCTCCGGTACCATCACCCGGACATCCACCCCTCTTGTAGCAGCAATTTTCAATGCTGTACGAAGGGATTCATTAGGGACAAAATAAGGTGTCGCAATCCAGACAAATTGTTTCGCATTTGAGATGAGTGCATCATATAAATCACTCATACTTTCTTTCATATCGGGTCCAGTTGGTACAACCTGAATGACATCCTCTCCCGTCACAGGATGCGGCGTATGATATTTCGGATCATCAATTAATACTTCATCTGATACATACTCCCAGTCGAGCATAAAAACAGAGTGAAGGGTTTGGACAGCCTCACCCTTTAACATGGTATGCGTATCACGCCAAAAACCGATATTTTCATCACGTCCGACATATTCTTTTCCGACATTTAACCCGCCGACAAATCCTGTCTTCCCATCAATGATCACGATTTTGCGGTGATTTCGGAAATTGAATTTTTGATTAAAGAAACCATATTTTAAAGGCAGAAATGGAGCAACCTTGACTCCTGCCTGCTTCAAGCGTTTAATATCTTTTCGGGAGAAGCGAATGCTGCCAGCCGCATCATAGATGAAGCGAACCTCTACCCCTTCTTTCACTTTTTCTATCAGAATCTCCATCATCCGGTGCCCGAGGAAATCTGATTTGAACATGTAGTATTCTATATGGATGAACGATTTTGCCTTTTTTAATTCTTCAAAAATACGGGGAAACGTCTCCTTCCCATTTTTTAAAATGTCCATATCACTATTTGTGTTCACATGCATGCCTGTTGCTTTTTCTGTGTAATGAAAAAAAGTCCGCTGATTTTCGGTTAGACGCGATTCATCCGGCTTGCTCTCAAGCTCAGATATTCTGCGTAGTTTTTCACGGTTGTACATTCTCTTTGATTTGAATAAATGACCTTTCACATAGAGCTGTCCTGAGAACAAATAAAACATATAGCCAATGATCGGGAAAAAGATTAGCACATACATCCATAAGAGTGTGTGCTGTGATGTACGGTTCTCTAGCATGAGTGAGATGATACTAAATAAAATAATGGCGATATAAACCGCTGCGTACAACTGAACACTCCACGCTGGAACCGGCCACCAATACACCACATATGCCCCGAATATCATAAAATATAAAAATAAAAATTCCAGTCTCCTCTTTTTCACATTCTCCGCCCTCATTCGTTTCTGTCTTTTCTCTTCCATACCCTTTGCACAGCTTGTATGAAACGCACGACCTATGCCTTTCTTCTAGCTTTTACAGGCTTGGACCATTTGATCCGATATAATGGATAAATATGTGATGGAAAGGAAGATTTGTTTATGTATACACCCTCTCCTTTAAAAAAGGGCAGCCATATTCGCGTCATTGCCCCAAGCCGAAGTGCCAGCATTTTATCAGAAGAAGGAATCGCTCAAGCAAAAAAGCGTTTAGAGATGTTAGGCTTCACCGTCTCTTTTGGACTACACGCGTTTGAATGTGATCTTCATTCCTCTTCATCTATTGAACACCGCTTGTCTGATTTGCATAAGGCGTTCACAGATGATGAAGTCGACGGTATTTTGACAGCCATTGGAGGCTTCAATTGCAATGAACTCTTGCCTTATATTGATTACGACTTGATTCGTCAGCACCCTAAAGTTCTTTGCGGCTACAGTGATATTACCGCACTCGCAAGCGCTATTACTGCAAAATGTGAGATGGTGACATACTCAGGCCCTCATTTCTCCAGCTTCCAAATGGAGCAAGGACAAGAGGAACAGACCGCTATGTTTCAAGCCTGCTTGATGAATGACGGTGAGTCTTTTGATGTGATCCCTTCGACAAAGTGGAGTGATGATGCGTGGTATCTTGATCAAGCGAACAGGCAATTTCATCCGACAAAATGGGGAATATATCAGGAAGGAACAGCTGAAGGCACCTTGTATGGCGGTAACATTTGTACACTGAATTTACTGCAAGGGACGTCGTTTATGCCTCATATCAAGGATGCCATCTTATTTGTGGAGGATGATGATTTGGTTTTCCCTGAAATGTTCGCCAGAGACCTCACATCCCTCTTGCAGCATGCAGAATCAATCAAAGGACTGATCATCGGACGCTTTCAGAAGAAATCCGAGATGACAGAAGAACATTTAAGATTCATTCTAGATAAGCACCCAATGCTCAAACACATTCCAGTGATTTACGATGTCGATATTGGACATACGCAGCCGGTTTTCACCTTACCGATTGGTGGAAATGTAAAGCTAGCGTGTAAAGATGGAGACGTGAAGCTGCGCATTCATTCATAACTAATAAAGGCTAAAAAAGCACCCGAATATGTGGTGCTTTTTTCTATGCCACCATCTTTTTTAAAAATTTTTTAGAAAAAGTGATCCAACCCTCCAAACCCTTCGTTAAGTAGATGTAAAAAGAAAAGAGAGGAGGCAAAAACATGTTCTCTGATGTACTTAACCAATTATTCGATTCTATCTCTAACATTATTAATACACTTGGATAATTCTAATTAACGCACACATACTACATGCTTACCGAAGGGAGGATGCACTCTATGTTTTCTGATGTACTTAGTCAATTATTCGATTCTATTTCTAACATTATTAATACGCTTGGGTAATGTTCAACATCCGCTGTCTCTAGTAGATAGCGGATGTTTTTATTTAACAGATTCTGAATGGCGCCATTTAAATAACTATAAGGAACCTTGTTTGATTATCATCAATTCAAAAGACCCTTTATGAACTGGTTTCTTTTAAACAATTCAAACAAGTCCAATTGGATGTTATGATCTATTTAAGGAATATACTAACTATATAAAGGAGATATAATGATAAAACGTTTGATTGGTTTGCTTTTTATTACTCTTTGTATTGTTGGATTAAGCTTCACTTCAAAAACTCTCACCCTTTCTGAAGAGGAATTAGATGAAAAGGTCATCCACGTATTGGACTCATTATGGGAAGAGCATGCATTGTTTAACTATCAAATGATCAAGACAGATCCCACAATTTCCATCGGCATCGATACTTCAAAAGATATGGCAAGTTTGCAATCTATCTTAGAAAAGAAACTTCCTAAACAAGCATTAGAGGATTATGAAATTGAGATTTTTCAGAGAAATAAAAGTGATCTAAAAGCTGGATGAAAAACACGAAGAAACCCACTCTCGTTCCGAGCGGGTTTCTTCGTGTTCTTACATCTTTTCCGGAGCCGATACGCCAATTAGTTTTAATGCATTTGCAAGCGTAATTTGTGTTGCTTTCATGAGTGAAAGACGTGCTGTTGTTTTTGTTTCGTTTTCTACATCAATGACCTTCTCGGCATTGTAGAAGCTGTGAAGGGCTGATGCAAGGTCATAAATATAGTTCGTTACACGGTGCGGAATACGCTTTTCAGCTGCTTCTGCTACAACTTCTGGGAAGCTGCCAATGATTTTGAGAAGATCGTACTCTTTTTCCGATTGAATGTGAGAGAAATCTGCTTTTTCAAGGTTTGGCTCGTAGCCTTTTTCTTCCCCTTGACGCAGCATGCTGCATATTCTCGCATGCGCATATTGTGCGTAGTACACAGGGTTATCGTTAGACGTAGATATCGCTAAGTCTAGGTCAAAGTCCATATGTGTTGCCGCACTTCTCATCGCGAAGAAATAACGAGTGGCATCTAGACCTACTTCTTCAATCAGATCACGCATGGTGACGGCTTTTCCTGTACGTTTACTCATCTTCATCTTTTCACCGTTTTTGTATAGGTGAACGAGCTGAATGATTTCTACTTCAAGCTTGCCAGCAGGATATCCAAGTGCTTGGATCGCCGCTTTCATTCGAGGGATATAGCCGTGATGGTCCGCTCCCCAAATGTTAATGAGCTGATCAAAGCCTCTGTCCAATTTGTCTTTATGGTATGCGATATCTGGAAGCAAGTAAGTGAAGCTGCCGTCTTTTTTAATGAGCACGCGGTCCTTGTCATCGCCAAAATCAGTTGAACGCAGCCACGTTGCGCCGTCTTCTTCAAAGACATAGCCTTTAGCGCGAAGGGTTTCCAGCGCTGGTTCGATTTTTCCGTTTTCATATAAAGAGGTTTCTGAATACCATACATCAAATGGGACACGGAAATTCTCAAGGTCTACACGTAATTTCTCTAACTCATATTTTAAGCCGTATTCACGGAAGAACATCATACGCTCTTCTTCTGGCTCATGCACGAAACGGTCACCAAATTCATCTGCCAGCTTTTGCCCGATGCCTTTGATGTCTTCTCCTCTATAGCCGTCTTCAGGCATCTCTTTTTCAAGACCGAGCGCCTCAAAGTAACGTACCTCTACAGATAAAGCGAGGTTATTGATCTGATTGCCTGCATCGTTGATATAGTATTCACGGCTCACTTCGAACCCTGCTTTATCAAGGATGTTGCAAAGAGAATCACCTACAGCTGCTCCGCGGGCATGTCCAAGGTGAAGGTCACCTGTTGGGTTGGCTGAGACGAATTCAACTTGCACCTTTTGGCCGCCGCCTGTATTCGTTTCACCATATGCCTCTTTTGCTTCAAGGACAGCTGGAATGAGCTTTGTTAAATACTGATTGTTCATATAAAAGTTAATGAACCCTGGACCTGCGATATCCAGTTTTTCAATAGAAGCTTTCCCTTTATCAAACGCTTTGACAATGTCCTCTGCGATTTGGCGAGGTGCTTTTTTTGCAATGCGGGCAAGCTGCATCGCCATGTTGGTGGAGTAATCACCGTGAGTTTTGTCTTTCGGCACTTCTAAAAGGACATCTGGTACCTGGCTTTCATCAGCAAGTCCTGCTTTGACGACTGCCGCAATAATTTCTTCTTTTAACGCATCTTTGACCTGTTCTGCGATATTCATGAACGTAAATCCTCCTTATACGAAATCGATAATGTATGTAAATGCTTTTGATCTTCCCCTGTCAGCATATCGTACGTAATGTGCAGCAGTCCCTTGTTCACATCCAGATCAATGCCATGTGTGTGTACATCAAGCTGTAGTGTACCGAATGGCATCGTGTAATGTGTGACGGTCGTTTCCCCAATGAGAAAGCGCTGCTTCATTTGAATGGCCCCTGATCTCATGACAAAAATTTCTTTTTCACTCATTTTCACAACGGTTTTTACTTGACCCATTTCATGTTCTTCATGGTAAGTGAGATACGTTTTGTCATTCTTTTCTTGATACGTTCCAGTCGTGCGGAATTCGATCGTTTCAGCCGGCTCCGTCTCTGGTTTCATCACTGACTTTACATGAATTGAAATTTGGTTTTGTGTCATTTTGCACTTCCTTTGCTAAGACCCGTTTAACTAAAATAGTATACCATATTCATGATCGCCTATCATACCATCATTTCTCTTCTTCACTGCGATTAAACTTCGTTTTTATCTTACGCCATCCCTTTAGAAAAAAAGAAACAGGAAACTGACTAATACCACCAACACAGCCTTTACGCCCATGTCTTTTCTTTTGATTAAATAAAAAAGAGCTTGTACGCCTGAACTTGCCAAAAATACCTGAAAAAAATCAAATGGCACGATCTGTGCTCGCTTAAATATCACCTGCATGAATAACGCAATGGCCGTCAAATAGAAAAAGCCTCGATCTTGAAACAGCCCCAACATCTCTTCCTTTGCTTCCTTTTTCGAAGCAAAAACGGGCGGCGCAGCTGCGAGCTCTCGTTTCAGCGTGAGAAAACCCGCCGCTAACACACAAAAAGCGAGAAGCACCATCAATATAGAAGAAAACATGAACTGCCTCCTATATTTTTTGATCCATGTAAAAAAAGAGCTTGTCCACATGAGATGACAAGCTCCTCTATCAAGGTGTTATTTCACAAATCCAAGCAGCATTTCGCGTAAAAGCTTGCTCGCTGTATTCGCTGTTTGGTCGGAATGATCGTATACAGGTGCTACCTCTACAAGGTCTGCACCGACTACTTGAACCTCAGATCCTGCAATGGCATGAATGGATGCAAGCAGCTCTTTTGATGTAATACCGCCAGCATCTACCGTGCCTGTACCAGGTGCATGAGCTGGATCGAGTACATCAATGTCGATCGTCACATAAACTGGACGCCCCTTCAGCTTTGGCAATACTTGCTTCAACGGCTCCAGCACTTCAAATTTAGAAATGTGCATGCCCGCTTCTTTTGCCCATTCAAATTCTTCCTTCATCCCAGAACGAATCCCAAAAGAGAACACATTCTCAGGTCCAATGAGTCCTGCTACTTTACGAATCGGTGTTGAATGAGACAGAGGCTCACCCTCGTATTCCTCACGAAGATCCGTATGTGCGTCCATATGGATAATCGCCAAATCAGGATATTTCTTATGCATCGCACGGAAAACCGGCCAAGACACAAGATGCTCGCCGCCCATTCCTAATGGAAACTTCCCTTTTTCTAAAATGCTGTCGACATACTCTTCAATTAAGTCCAAGCTTTTCTGAGCATTTCCAAAAGGAAGCGGAATGTCACCGGCATCAAAGAATGGCACCTCGTGCAGTTCACGATCTAAATAAGGGCTGTATTCCTCTAATCCAATCGAAACTTCACGAATACGGTTTGGGCCAAAACGTGAGCCTGGTCTATAACTGACGGTCCAATCCATCGGCATACCATATAAAATGACTTTTGCATCTTCCCATGTCGGATGACTTCCAATAAACACTTTTCCTGAATAAGCCTCGTCGAATCTCATGCAAGATTCCTCCTTTTACGCTTCAAAAAATGCGCAAACTGTTATTTGCGCATTTCCTCTTCGCTTGATTTATTTGATTAAGTCGCTCACAAATTTCGGCAGAACGAATGCCGCTTTGTGTAATTCTTTTGTGTAATATTTCGTGTCAATATCAAAGAAACGGCTGTCTTCTACAGCAAGTGGATCATATTTTTTTGAACCGATGGTAAATGTCCAAAGACCACTTGGATACGTTGGAATATTTGCTGTGTAAAGCTTCGTGATTGGGAAAATCTCTTTCACATCACGCTGTACATTTGTAATCAGCTCAGGTGTGAACCAAGGATTGTCCGTTTGTGCCACGAAAATACCGTCTTCTTTGAGTGCTTTTGAAATTCCTGCGTAAAATCCTTTAGAGAACAGGTTCACAGCTGGTCCAACTGGTTCAGTTGAGTCCACCATGATGACATCATACTCGTTGTCAGCTTCAGCAATGTGCATAAAGCCGTCTCCGACTTTGACATCCACACGAGGATCGTCTAGTTTTCCAGCAATCGAAGGAAGGAATTTTTTCGAGTATTCGATGACTTTGCCATCAATATCAACAAGTGTCGCTTTTTTCACACTTGGATGCTTCAGGATTTCACGAATGACACCGCCGTCTCCTCCGCCTACGACGAGAACATTTTCCGGGTTTGGATGAGTGAAAAGAGGAACATGTGCCACCATTTCGTGGTATACAAACTCATCTTTCTCAGACGTCATCACCATACCGTCTAAAAACAGCATATTGCCAAACTCTTCTGTTTCCACCATTTCTAAATGCTGAAAATCTGTTTGTTCTGTGTGAAGGGTTTTGTTCACCTTCAATGTAATACCAAAATTCTTCGTTTGCTTCTCTGTATACCAAAGTTCGCTCATTGTCCATCTTCCTCTCATCCAATAATAAACAAACATCTATTGTTAGCGCCTTTATCGGCTATGACTATATCGATTGTCCAAGAAAAAAGTATAGTGGATTCATATCAAATTGTAAAGAACCGCATGACTTCTCTTCAATTTTAATGCACGCTCTTTCAATCATTTGTTTAAAACGGTTTTCTTTGTTCCATACTGATAAAAAACCGTCAAAATGGGGGCTTTGCATGGACACAATCATGAGTAATAAAAAAATCCGCATGACCGTGAAAACGATTCGAGCCTGTTTTTTTATTGGTTTGCTCGCTTTTCTATTTGCAGGCACTGTCTTTTTGACGATTCTTTTAATAGCCAAATGGCAAGGCGCCCCTTCTGTTCAAGTTCCCCAATCTACAACCATTTATGCAGCCGATGGTTCAAAGCTTGGAGAATCCAGCTTTGGAGAAAAGAGATATTGGGTGCCCTTAAAGGACATGGCACCTCATATCAGGCAGGCAGCTGTAGCTGTTGAGGATAAAACCTTTTATGAGCATCATGGCTTTGATGTGAAACGGATGGCGGGTGCTGCAGTGGCTGATATTCGTGCCATGGCTAAGGTACAAGGCGCCAGCACGATCACCCAGCAATATGCACGAAATCTGTATTTAGATCATGATAAAACGTGGAAGCGGAAGTGGAATGAAGCCTTTTACACGATTCGCTTAGAGCAAAACTATACAAAAGATGAGATTTTAGAAGGATACTTGAACACCATTTATTATGGTCATGGAGCTTATGGCGTGGAAGCAGCGTCCCGTCTGTATTTCGGAAAAAAGGCAAAGGATTTGACCCTCGCTGAATCTGCCTTACTTGCCGGTATCCCAAAGGGCCCTTCTCTCTACTCCCCTTATGTGAATGAAGAGAAAGCCGGCGCAAGAAAGAATATGATTTTGAGGCACATGCAAGAGGACGGCATGATTACGAAAAAGGCAGCCGCTGAAGCCGCGAAAGAAAAACTGTCCTATCGCCCTTTGCAAAAGAAGCAGCTGCAAGCAAAGCAAGCCCCGTATTTTTATGATGATGTGATTCGTGAGTTGAAACAAAGCTTGGGGTTAACTGAGGAACAGATCGAAACCTATGGCCTTCATATCCAAACGACTTTAAATCCAGAGTTACAGAAAATTGCTGAGAAGACGTTAAAAAGCACAATCTATTCGAAATCAGACATCCAAATCGGCTTTACCGCTATCCATCCCCAAACTGGTCATGTACTCGCCCTCATTGGGGGAAGAGATTATGAGAAAAGTCCATTCAACCGGGTGACACAAGCGAAAAGACAGCCCGGTTCAACAATGAAGCCTCTTCTCTATTACATTGCCTTGCAAAATGGGTTTACACCAGCAACCGTCATGCGCAGTGAAGAAACGGTTTTTGAGCTCGATGATCAAGGAAGCGGCGCTGCTTATTCACCAAGCAATTATCATGGCTATTACGCCAATGACGGCATTACGATGCTTCAAGCCTTGGCGCTGTCTGATAATATTTATGCCGTGAAAACCCATCTATTTTTAGGAATGGAGCAGCTTGTACGTGCTGGCAAAACATTTGGCATCAACGAAAAACTAGATCAAGTGCCATCACTTGCCCTAGGCACGTCTCCTATCAAACCAATTGAAATGACCAATGCTTACGCAATGCTTGTCAATGGCGGAAAACGAGTCAAACCCACCTTTATTACAAAAGTAACGGATGCTAAAGGCAACGTGCTTTTTGAAGAAAAACAAAAACGAGAGCAAGTCTTAGATGAAAAGGCAGCCTTTGTCACCACCGACATGATGTCAGGAATGTTCAATGATCAGCTAAACGGCTATACGAGTGTCACAGGCCGCACCATTATGAAGGATCTCACGCGAACATACGGAGGAAAATCGGGAACGACAGGAGCCGACAGCTGGATGATCGGCTTTTCTCCCCAGCTCGTCACAGGTGTGTGGACGGGCTATGATAAAGGGCGTACCATTGACTCGGTCGAAGAAACAGCCTATGCAAAAAAGATATGGGCATCCTTTATGGAATCAGCCCTCTCCAAACAGCCAGCGTCCTCCTTCATGCCGCCAGACGGCGTAAAAGGTGTGTATATCAATCCAAAAACCGGCGATCTCGCAGGCCCAGGATGTGAATCAAAGGTATTCACCTATTTTATAGAAGGAACAGAGCCGACAGGTGTGTGCTACGGCGCTGAGAATAAATCTTCTGAGCAAGATCCGGTTCAAGATCAAAAGCCAAAGAAATGGTGGGAAAAGTGGCTGAAACGTTAAAAAGGACATGAAAAACCCCGAGATCTGCATCTCGGGATTCTCCATGTCCTAGCTTTAACACCAGTTTACTCAAAAATCAGCTGGAATTGGTAGCAATTCGCCATTCTTCACAAAAATTTCACAATTATTCAGGGACAGCCAATCCTTCTTTTAATTCATCTGTAGATGCTTCCCATAGTGCTTCATTATGACTCTTCAAGAAATCAGCCAGCACCTTTTTCGATACATCATCCATATGACTGACGACGATATTTCGCTTCATTGATTTATCCATGAAATTCACATGCTCTGGAAGCGACTTATACCCGCGGCGGATTGAACGGTCGACGGTCATTTCGCAAGCCGTCACACCCGCATAATAAGGGCCTTCTTCTCTGCGGTCAATGGTCACCCATACGAGCCAATACGGCTTTCCGTTCGGTACCTCTTCTTTTGTTTTCAAGAATTTAATGCCTTTTTCCACGGCACTTCTTGCATGCATCGCACCAATATCAATGACAGCTTCCTTTTCCTCTACGTCAATGATCACCGGCGAAATGTTATCTAGGCTGAGCGCACCAGCTCCAAAGCCTCCGTGTCCGTCGGTTGCATCTGTTTTTTTAATGATGTTAAAACCAATTGGTTTCTTCTTTTTACCTTCCATTCATTAAACCTCCTAAAGCAGCGGCTTCAAAATAAGATTAAACCATTGAATGATTTGATCCCGCATTCCGATCAATGGACCAAAAACAAACTGTCCTAGCGGCGTGATCACGAATATGAGAAAAATAATGATCCCATATTGTTCGAATTGCGTCATTTTCGCCCGGATACGGGGGCTGACGACGTCCTCAATAATACGATACCCATCCAGCGGCGGAAGTGGCAATAAGTTAAATAGGAACAAAATGACGTTCAAGTTAATAAATATCCGGAAGAAATGATCAACTCCCGGCTCAAAGCGCATGAGCGACTCCCCGCCAAATTTCTGAAGAAGCACGTACACGAAAAAGCCTAGAAACGCCAACACTAAGTTACTTAAAGGGCCAGCAATCGAGACGCAGATTCCTGCTAAGCGCGGGTTTTTGAAATGGTAACGATTGACCGGCACAGGTCTCGCCCAGCCAAACCCAGCCACAAAGATCAAAATCGTCCCAAATACATCAAGATGCTTCAGTGGATTTAATGTGAGTCTCCCTTGGTTCTTAGCTGTCGGGTCGCCGAAACGATACGCAACATATGCATGCGCCAGCTCGTGTATCGTAAATGCAACAACAAGCGTAATGGCGACATATGGGATGAGTTCTAATGGATACACAAGAAATTGGTTCAAAGGCATGAATCCCTCTTTCTTTCTATACAATGATTTACTTCATTCAGTATACTATAAGAAGTCCCTTAAACTAAAGGGAAGCGTAGCATGAAAGGAAAAAGGAGGTTTTCGCATTGCCGATTGTCACCGTACAAATGCTTGAAGGAAGAACAGACGAGCAGAAAAGAGCTCTTGTGGAGAAAGTCACTGATGCTGTTGTTGAAACAACAGGCGCAGGTGCAGAAAAAGTCTCTGTTATTATTGAAGAAATGAAAAAAGAACACTATGCCGTAGCAGGAAAGCGAATGAGCGACCTGTAAGCATAAAAAAAGGACAAGCACATAGATGTTTGTCCTTTTTTCTCTTATTTTATCTGTACCACGCTTTGTTACGGTTCACTTGATTTTTATGAGCCGCATCAAAGAAATCGACTGTGTAGGAATAATCATAATTCATTAAGCAGACAATGCCGCTGCCTTGAGGGTCATGCGGTAAGCCAAAGTTATGGCCGTATTCATGCGTAGCCGCTTTTGCTGTATTCGCTGTTCCTTGATCAAGGTTGACGGCGAATGCACTTCCGCGCGGTGCACTATTGTATACATAAGCGATTCCGCCCGCATCAAAGTTTGGATTTGCTGTAAATCCAGTGACAAAATCGTATCCTCTGCCATCAAAGCTGCGCGAAAGGTTAGATAAGATTTGCTCTGCATTTGATCCAGAAGATGTCCAAGATCCTACTGCTTGTACGACAAAGTCCACATCATGATCACGGTTAAAGGTGACGTCCGCTTGCTCGATGATGCTGACAATTCTCGTCTGCCAGTCACTATATTTCGCACGATACTGCGCATCTGCTACAGCATAGACCGTTACTTTTTGACTGCCTGTACTTGCCTTTGTTGAAATAGAATCTCCTGTATTCGCCTTAAAGGTTCTAGAGCCTACCTGCTTACCAGACTCATCTAATACCTTTGTTGTCACATCTCGTTCAATTGGAGGTGCTTTCGTCAAATCTTTAAAATCGTTTGCCTTTGGCAACCCCTCACCAATATGTGTTTCGAACGGCGCATGACCATGATCATGCCCATGACCAGCACTCGCGACTGGTGCTGAAGCTGAACTTACTCCCGGTAACAAACTACCTACCAATAAAAATGACAAAAAGACTGAACGCTTTTTCATTCCTATCCCTCCTTTGATTTTCACAAAGTTATATATTCACTGAAAATTCACTTTTTTCCTTCTATTCAGTCAAAAACAGGGAATTAGATACACAGGAAGAAAGTCGAAATACGTCATATTCACTAATTTTCCGGATCCTTCAGCACACATTTCATCGAAAAATAGCGCTTTTGGTCTGGGTCTTACAAAACAAAAAAAAGCCCTAAATGCTGGGCTTTTGCGAAACTAGTTCAATTCCTTCAACTGATCAATATAAGCAAGAGCATCCTCAAATTCTTCGTCCGTATAGCGCAGCTTGCTTTTAATGGTGAAGACCTTTTCCTTTACCTCATCTTCTGGCAGATCATCAAAGTATAAAATCGTAGAGACGAGCTCTAGGAAACGAGACGACTGCTCGTTCATCTGCTTCGTCAGCACTTTGAGATCAGGCATGTCCACTTCACACTGATCGAGAAACTCTTTCCCATTGTCCGTCAGCGAATAGCGATATTGATAGTATCCGCCTTTTTTTTCCTTCATTTCGTCCAAGAATCCAAGGTTGCACAGCTCTTCAATTCTGAGCGTCAACTCCTCTGAATAGGGGCCATAAAAGTGAAAATCGTATTTCTCGTAAAAAGGCAAATCTAGCTTTTTTGCTATGTAAATCATCTTTTGCAGCTTCTTCCGTCCAACGATTTCCCCGGATTCAGAGAATACCTTCATCAACTTTGCATGCTCTTTCAACAAATTCCCGACATCTCCTTTTTCAGTACTTCCTTATCCCAATCCAAGCAGCTTCATGATTGCCTTCTTTTCTTCAGCTTTTTCCGACATATCTACAATTAAGTCCATCGGGAAATAAAGTTTATGATCGGTTCTTCGTTTACCGGAAATGGCATCAACAATATCTGACTGTCTCGACAGCTCTTTAATATGACCACTTTGCGTCAAAAGGTGGATCGGCAGTCTCTCTTCTTCCTCCCCTGGTCTGTAGAAGTCGTATGGCAAGTCAGAGGAAGAGTCGACGACTAAATAATAGTCAGGATCAATGCCTGCCTCCTTAAACAAGGCGGTCAGCTTGAAATATTTCGTCATTTCTTCATTCGGATTAAACTCTGTATATTGGAACAATCGGCGGTTCATAAAACGGCGGCACAAATCAGCCAGCACGTGATCTTCTTCGTCTTCCCACGCCTGAAAATAAAATAAGACAATGGATTCATCCAGTTTAATATAGTCCTCTGTGGTGACATTCCCCTCGAAAATCGAATAAAAATGAACAGGGGCATGCGTGAAAATATAGCCCGTTTCATGCAGCTCTTTTGCACGGTGGAGAATTTTCGTTAAAATGACTTCCGCACTGCGTGTCACTGGGTGGAAATAGACTTGCCAATACATTTGATAGCGGCTCATAATATAATCCTCGACCGCATGCATCCCGCTCTGCTTCATCACAATCTGATCTTCTCTCGGACGCATCACGCGCAAAATACGCTCCATATCAAAATGGCCGTAGCTGACGCCTGTATAGTAGGCATCACGCTGCAAATAGTCCATACGGTCGGCATCAATTTGACTTGAGATCAAACTGACCACCTGTTTGTTTTGATACGTCTTGGCAATCACTTCCGCCACATGCTTCGGGAAATCATCACTCACCCGGCGAAGCACTTCATTGACTTCGGTTTGCCCTAAAATAATATCTCTTGTAAACGATTCATGATCTAAGTGGAAGACCTTTTCAAAGGAATGAGAAAATGGTCCATGTCCGAGGTCATGAAGCAAGGCCGCACTCAGGACAAGCTCGCGTTCTCCCTCATCCCATTCCGGCCGTCCTTTGAATACATCATCCACAATCCGTCTCACAATCTCATATACGCCGAGTGAATGATTGAAACGGCTGTGTTCTGCACCATGAAACGTCAAATAAGTGGTTCCTAGCTGTTTAATTCGGCGCAGGCGCTGAAATTCTCTTGTTCCTATTAAGTCCCATATTAATGCGTCCCGTACATGAACATAACGGTGCACAGGATCTTTAAATACCTTTTCCTCAGATAATTTCCCTTTTGGATACGCCATCGTTTCGTCCCTCTTTTTTTAAGACGTGTTTCTATTATATCGGGTAACTTTTCCCGAAAACATCCTTGAATTTGCTCGTGAATGTGTTCTCAACGATTGCATGGACGTAAAAAGCCCGACCTGACAGGGACGGACCTCTTTTTAGGTCGACTGAACACATTCAGTGACATTTATTTGACTTTTTTTTGAACCTTTTCGAGTAACTCATCTTCTGTTGGTGCGGATAATGGGCGATTGTTCACAAACGCAAAAGCCTTTTTTCGTCCTGGACCACAATAGGATTGACAGCCAATTTCAATTTTTGCATCAGGGTCAACCGATTTGAGTCGAGGCAGCAACGTCTTTAGGTTCGTCGCATCACAATCGTCACATACGCGAAACTCATTAGCCATGGTCTTACGCTTCCTTTCAATGATGAACTTCATTTTATATGAAACAGTTGGACAACCAAGAGTCATAATATACCACCCAACATTGTACATCGAAGCGGCTGGACTTGCAAGACGCATTGTAAACGCTGAGACGCGCTCATTAAAAAGCTAGTATTTTCCACTATCCTTTTAGCAAACTTGTATAAACCTTCTTGAACTTGGCTAATCTAATACCATCAAATCATATGGGGGTTTAAACATGTCAAAACAAAGACAAGATGCTTGGTCAGAGGAAGACGATCTCCTTTTGGCAGAAACCGTCTTACGTCACGTCAGAGAGGGCAGCACACAGCTGAATGCGTTTGAAGAAGTAGGAGACAAGCTAAATCGCACCTCAGCGGCATGCGGTTTTAGATGGAATGCTGTTGTGAGGCATCAATATGAAAAAGCTCTAGCCCTTGCCAAAAAGCAGCGGAAACAACGGATGCGCGCACTCGGCAATGGTCAGCCTGCAAAGAAACGATTACTCTATCAGCCGCAAGTAGAAGAAACGGTCATGCAAGAGGAATTCTCACAGGAGCTGGAACCAGCGCAGGAAGAAACGTTTGCACCAGCATCTGAAACAGCCGAGCAGCTCCAGTTTGTAGACCAAAGCTACAATGAAGAGTTAGCTAGTTTATCACATTTATTGTCACAGGCTTCTCATGTCGCAGAGAAAAAGCCAGAAGCCAATCCTTTTAGGCAGCAACAGGATTTAACCATCGAAGATGTCATTGATTTCTTGCGCCGCTATGAAGGCGATGGACAGCAATCCTCTGCCTTACGCATGGAAAACAGCCGGTTAAAACGAGAAAATAACGAACTTTCACATAAAGTCACACAGCTAGAAGCAGAAGTGAAAAAGCTTGAAAAGGATCAGCTCACGATTCAAGAAGATTATGAAACACTCGTCAAAATCATGAACCGTGCAAGAAAACTAGTTTTGTTTGAAGAGGACGACACTGCCGCTCCAACCTTTAAAATGGACCGAAACGGCAACCTCGAAAAAATGGCAGAATAACAAAAAGTGCTCCCCATCTGCGGGAAGCACTTTTTTAAATGCCTAAAAATAGCATCACACTAAAAAGAACATTAATCAAAAAGACGAACATAAAAATATACCTGACTTGTCTCACCTGAAAATCACCAAATATAAAAAGATAAAGACCTGCGATACCAAGTGTCAGGACAGGCTGAAGAAACGGCACCAAAAGCGAAATGCCGTAGCCGGCTCCCATGATAACAGGAAGCCATAGTAAATAGAGGTAACTGCCGTTTTTGGATTTCATCAGAACCCTTCCTTTCTTTTTACGAAAACACCTTTTCATTCCGCTCAATCATCCGCGTCATGTTTTTTTCAAATTCAAGCTGTTCTTCTGCGTTTAGTCCTGACGCTGTCAGCTGATCACTGAGCTTTTGAAGCTCTTCTAGTAAAAGACGCATAAGAAGCGCACAATCAATTGGTTCTCCAGTTAATTCTGATAAAGACGCCATCGTATCAGGTTGTATATCAGGAAATACTGCCTTCACTTCTTCTCGTTTGTCTTTTAAGGCGGCGTCATAAAAACGGCGGATCAAGTCGGCACGTTCCCGCCCGCTTCCATCTGCACACAAATAAATTTGCACAGCAACTCCACCGCGTAATCTACGCTGAGAAATGCCTGCAAATTTCTTTCCATTGATGCTTAGATCATAGCTGCCCGGACAATAAGAGCCGACAATCTCATAAGCTTCAATGTCCACCTCATACTTAGACAGCATCCGGCGGACCAATTCCACCATCGCATCATACCCGCGGTCAATATCAATGCCCTTCTTTTGTTCCGCAAAGATTAACGACACATTTAAGACACCTTCATCCAGCACCACAGCAAGACCGCCTGAATTGCGCACAATCACACGATAGCCCTCTTCCTCAAGCAGCTTCACACCATCTTGAAGAAATGGAAGCCTTGTATCCTGAATTCCAAGCACAATTGTATTGTGATGCACCCAAGAACGCGCAGTCGCTGGTGAGAGTCCCTTCCCGACCGACGCACAAAGCGTATCATCCATCGCAAAGGATTGCTTCGGGTCCACATAAAGACCAAGGCTCGATTGATCTATGATTCGCCATTTCGGCTGTGTCAGTAACTCAATAGGTTCATTTTTCATCTCCTGCATATCCTCTCGTTCATAAACTGTGTTTATTATAACATGGAAGGAACATGGGATGAATGGAGGGAAAATGAGGGACATGGCATTTGTTCATTTCAAAAAAGCTCTATGACATTGGGCGTCACAGAGCGTTTCAGTTGGATGATTTGGATTTCTTGTTCTTGGTTTTCATGATGAAATAAACAGTGGCGAACAAAATGAAAGGTACCCCAACCATGAGGCCGGCAGCGATCAATGTGTTCCAAGGCAAATCGATCATCTCCTTTATGGATCATGTTTCTATGATACAGCCATCACTTACCCATTTCATCAAGTTTTCGGTCATCATCTCCGCATGCTGAGGGTCCATTACACCAGCATCCACAATCCACACCTTTTTCTCCTCTTCAGCCTGCTGCATGAGAAATACTTGCCCGCCGCCATCATCGCCAATCGCCACAAAGCCGTTTGCATAATGATGGACCTCCCACGTTGCATTGCGTTCCGCTATATCCCCCGTCCCGTATAGTAGGACATCGCCTCCAATGGAACATCCATTTGTCTGTTTCAGCAAGTTCTTATAAGCATCAGGCAGCACCATGTTTAATTGGGATTCTGCCTCTTTGATGTGTTTGTCACTTGCTGGTTCAGGATTGTTAGGATTTTGAGAGAAGTTGATCATTTTGGAAAGCCTCCTAAAGGGTTGAACTAGCTTTTAAACAGCTAATTTTGTCATGATCCTTTTATACATCCACAGCAGCACCTTTAATAGAAAATGATGAGATCAATTTTCAATACTTTCTAACCATCTATTAAAATTAATGTTCCAATTAAAGAACCGCACCTCATGATTAGTCTTACGACTTTAATGAGTAAACGAGTTCGTTCATGTTTTTATACAATCTGCCATGTAGATAAATCTAAAAAACATTTAAATATCAATTAAATTAACTCAACACCCACTTGATTGTAAAATTTAACTTTTAGAGTTTCTTCCTCATTCACATACACAATCAGAGTCCTGTCATTTCTTTTTATGCTGGTTACGTGAGAGAACTCACCTGAAAAAACTACAAAATCATTAAATGTAATACTTATACTAATTGTTTGTTTATATACATCAAGGGATAAAATTAATTTGAAATTCAGATCGTCTTCATAAGAATAAATGTACTCTCCATCATCTAAATTGCCCGTAATACTAACTGGCTCACTTTGAAAAAGTTCTAATAAATCATATTCATCATATTTTATAAACATTTCCATTCACCCTTTTACTCATTATTTAGGGATAACTGTAATAACATCACCAAATTCATTTATAACAACTCTTACATCCTGTGTATCGTGAACAAAAGTTCCTTTTCTATGGCCAGGTATCTTATTGGTATTCTTTATAGCATCCTCAATAACAGAAGGCGGAATATCTCTTGGATCTACATATTTTTTTATAAAATCATTGAAGTCCTTTGTTTGCGGCTGATAACCTAATTCATCAGCTTTTTTTAATGCTCTTCTTGTTAAGGTTGCCCTTACTTCAGGAATATTTGGTGCCATTCTTTCTAGAGCATGCTGAGAATATTTTCTTTGATTTATTATTCCTCCGCCCTTTGACAAACTCCAACCAACTTGACCTGTAACGCTAGTCGGCTTCTCAACCTTCTTGACCACTTTCTCCCCTTGATCAATTTTAAAAACATATTTCCCGCCCTTAATGATTTTCATAAATGGGATAATAGAAGCTGCGGACAGAGCTTGGTCTGTGCTGCTGATGTTTTGGCTGGTTTCGGGGTTTTTGCCGGTGACGGCTCGATAACCGTCGTAGATTCCGCTGTATTCTAGGATGATGTTTTCGGTTGTTGAGACAACTTCACCGTCTAATATGCGCTTCGCGTTGCCTCGGCTCCGGCTTTCTGGGATTTTGTCTACTTCTTCTATTCTTACTACACCGTTTGCGATATACGTTCGGATGATTTGTTTATTGGCGTAAACGGTGTATCGGCCGCCAATAAAATCAATATCGGATGAGTCGGTGACAACTTCATCTGCGATATCGAATTCTTTTAATTTTTTAATGCCTTTGACGTTGTATAGTTTACCATTTATGACCCTGATGTCTCTATGAATCTTGTTTTTCCCGTTCACGGCTTCCCTTTGCAATGTCGTAAGGGATGGGTCGTTGACTGTGACTTGTTTGTTGATGTATTTATGTGTGTCATCCAGAACAACCGTCTCCACATCCGTCCGTTCTTTCTCTCTCAGTTTCTTCAGCATGATCATCATCGGGTTGTCTTTCAGGTTGTCTATTTTGTCATTCAATCCACCGACGTTGCTGCTTATTTTTTCTTCTTTTCCATTTTTGAAAATAGACCCTTTTTGATAGGTGGTGATGTCAATTTTTGGGCCGGTGAACATGGTGCTTAACGTGTTGATGAATTGCTTCATTGTTTGAAGGGAGCTTTTGGTTTCATTTAAAGCACTCGTTTGTTCTCTGTCAAATGCATGAAGCAGACCAATAGTTCTTGAGGTCTCGAGCCAGGCTTTTTGATAGCTCTGCTGAAAAGCTGATTCGTCTACATTTGGCAAATGAACAATATGACCAATTCTGCCGATGGCATGGTTTACATCCGTTACAATCTCAGATATCGTGCGCTCGGCTTTTTTTAGTCCTTGATCTAGTTCGTGTTCAATAAATGATTGTGAGATCAAGCCGTGCTGGTTTGGTTCAAGAGCATGAAGCGCCTGTTTTGTGCTTTTCAGCGCAGTGCTGTATTCCTCAATGATGACCTGAAAGAATTGCAGGAAGGGAATATGACATTCTGTATAAAAGGAGCGGATGGCTTGTCCCGCCTCTCCCTTTAGTGCGCCATCAAGTGAGATGATCTGATGGATTTGTTTTTCTATGGAGCTGATTTGTTGTGATTGCTGCTTTAATGTATTCAGCGTTTGGTCAATTCCGTTTATTAGCGCAAAAGCGTCAAGGGTTTTCATTGCGTTCTCCTTTATTTTCTTTTATTGCTGGAGGCAAGCGCCTTGTCCGTTTCGATCATGGTGTTCACCGCTTGTTCTGTTTGTACAAGCTGTTTCTGAAGAATGCCTATGTAGGATGTACTTAATTCGTTCAACTGTTGATTGATTTTTTCTAATGTGTCTGCTTCTATGAGCTGGTTTCTCCCTTTGATGGATGTTGGAAGTTTTGCATTCATTTGAGCGCCTGATTGTTTTGCATGTTGTAAAACTCGTTTGATTTCACTGACATCTATTTTGATTTCTCTACTCATGTGAATTCCCTCTTTTTTCTTCCAATTGTTTCTGCTTTTCTTTCTCTATTTTTCTTTCAACGGAATGGATCTCATGTTCTAACGAATGGATTTCCGATTTTAGGTCACTGATTTTCTCATCAATTCGATTCACTAGATTGGTCAACTGTACACCTTTTATCTCTTGACTGGCGGATGCCATCTCGTCTCGAATGTCATCAAACGTATCTGCAAGATGGCCAAACCATGTATGTGATGTCAGATCTGGATGAGTGATTTTTTTACAAGCATCTTCCAGAGTCGATTTTGCTTCTTTTATTTCTTTTCGACACATGCTCAGTTCTATGATTTGTTCTTTTTTTATGGATATGTCTGCCTTTAACGAATACAAGGCTGTTGTATAACCGATGATGGCTCCAGACATCGTCAAACACCTCTATTCCTCAAATAGTCCTCCGTTATGTTACCATTTACTAGCACGAGAGGCATATGATTGAAAGTGAATTCAACGAAAAATGAATCGTAGGTATTGGGTTTTTATACCTAATTCACACGCGCAAAAAAGCTGAATCCACCAACTGAATCCAGCTTTTGACGCTTATTTGACCGAATCACCAGCTGATGCTGATGGTTGATCGCTAAATGACGTGTCTTTCTTTTCAGGAATATAATGAAGAGAGAAACCGACAAGACTAAAAAAAGCGCTTAACACCAGTGTTGGATTTTTGAATAGGTTCGTACTTGCTATGATCAAATCTCCATTTTGCAAGAGAATCCCTAGTATTTGACCGAATACCAACAGGGTACCTGACGTTAAGAAAAGGACAAGCAGCACTTTAAATAAACATTCCATCAATGCTCTCATGTGTTTCTCCTTTCTATACTGGAAGTATTCCCATTCCGATGAGCCAGCCAATTCCTACAATCGGAAGCATATAGTAAAGAATGAGTGGTATAAATGTCTTCTCCGGACGGGCTCCTGCAAGACCAGAAGCGATAAAAATTGATCCTGATGCCGGCGGGGAAGCGCCTTCTGTTGATGAAAAGGCAAGAATGGCGACAACAGCGACAACTGGATCTACTCCGACTGAGATTAAAGCTGAAAATGAGACAAGTCCAACAGCTGTTAATGTGGCAGTTGAAGATAATGGTCCAGCTACCAGCGTGACAAGAACACCAACAATGAGCACCATGAGCCACTTCGGAATGGCAAGTACTGATGTGATTTGCGTCAAATCTTCTGCAAGTCCTAATTCAGCAAGCACCTGACTAGCAGCAACAGCAAACAGCATCAATGCTCCGATCGTTGTAAACTTAGGAATGGCCGATTTGAAAAACTTAGACCAATCTAAAGCAGACGCCTTTTTTCTTCCAATTGTTAAACTAATCAGCATCATGAGAATCGGAATCCACGTAATTAAAGAAATTTGATCCATTGCCTCTGGTCCAATGTTTGGATTACTTTTTAAGTAGTTTGCAAGTGGACCAATCGTCATGATAATCGGGATCAAGGCACCGAAAAAAATAAAAATCGATTTCCATCCCTGTTTCACAGCTTCTCTAAAGGGAACAATATCATCTGGCGGCATCGCTTGGATTTTATTTTTTCTCACCAGAATATACACAAGAATAAATCGGTATACGACTTGATACAGCCCTCCTATTAAAAGAGCAATATATAAATCACCCTCAGATACAAGGGCTGCAACTGGTGCAAAGCCCAGCATGATAAACATGGAAGAGTTCGGAGGCAGCGCGGCTCCAAGTCCGCCATTCCCGGCTAGAATCGTGGCCGTATGGGTTCGGCTCCAGCCTGATTTAATCATCCAAGAGGCCGTGATAGAGCCGGTGGCAGCTGTGTTTGCAGAATTTGAACCTGAAAGAGCACCTAACACTGCTGAACCTAATGTACTCATATAAGCCGCTCCACCAGGAAGCTTGCCGACAACCGAATTCAGGATGCGCAAGAGTGCGTGAATTAATTCCAGCTTTTCGATTAAATAGGCCATGAACACAAACGCAACGGCTGCATAAAGCACCTCATATGTGGATGCAAATATTAAACCATCCCAGAAAAGTCTTAATGCATCCATTCCGCCAAACAAAGTGGTTGCAATAAAGCCTAATAGCATGGCTTCTCCCATATTTCGTTTCACGATGACATTCCATATAATGATGACGGCTATGAATACAATCAATGCAATAAAACCCATGTCGTTTCTCCGCCTCCCCTTATTTTAATAGAACGCTTACAAATATCACCCTTGCTGCATCACGTCAATGACTTCTTCCCAGCTGGCTGGTTTTTCCCCATTAAACCGTTCAACGAATTGAAAATCTGCTAATCTCTCTAGCTTCTGTTGTGCTGCCCGGGACATGCTCGCATCAATATGAGCTGAATCCAGCATTTCAATAGAGCCAAGTAGTTCGACCGCTCGTCTTTTTGCATGTAATGCACTTCCTGTCACAAGACGATTCATCGTCTCTTCAAAACTTTTGCTGTCCAGCGTTTCGCTTAGTGAAGAAATCACTTGATCTTCGACATTATATTTTTTAGAAATTTCCAAAAATTCAACAAGTAAACCGACGATCCCTTTCATATAAATGCTTCTTATTAGCTTTAAGGCTGAAGCATCTCCAGGCTGATCACTGATTTTTGTAATATTCATACCGTATTCTTTCGTTAATTCAATGAATCGATCTGTTCCACTTCCGCTAGCAGTGATTGGAACCTTGTGTTTGTTAACCGGAAGAGATCCTAGCATGGCGGCATCTACAAATAGAGCTTCTTGCTTTTTAATTTCGTCTGCCACTTGTTTTTTAATATCTGGAGTTGATGCCGACACATCCACATATACTTGATTTTTTTTCAAACTTCCTAATACGGATTGAGCCACTTCTAGGGTTTTATTCGCTGGCACAGCCGCAATGACAATGTCAGATTTTGCAATGACTTCACTCGCATTACTTGTTAATTCGACGCCTGTGCGGGCTGCTTTTTCTTTCATTGGTCCAGCAAGTTTCTCATTCTGTAATAGTACATCATACGCATAAAAATGATCTAATCCTTCTGTTTTCAATCCCGTTGACAGCTCATATGCAGCTTCTCCATAACCGATAAAGCCTATCTTCATCACAGATTCCCCTATCTCTGGAATTTTTTCATTCTGCCCTCTAGCCATGCAGGCGCTAAGAGACTGATATCCTGCTTTCCTTCGCTCATATAATGTTGAATGGTTTTTAATCTTTGATGTTCATATGCTTGTTTCTCTTCAGCCAACGACAGCATCTCTTCTGCTTTCTCCTTCGGAACAATCACCACTCCATCATCATCTGCAACGACCAAGTCACCTGGTGATACTTTGACCCCTCCACACGAGATGATTTCATTCAATTCACCAGGACCATCCTTAAAAGGTCCATTCGGCGTGAACCCCTTACTGTAGATCGGAAAAGCTAATTCCTCTAAAGCGACTTTATCGCGGACAAGACCGTCGATCACGATTCCTTCTATTCCAACAGCTTTTGCTGAACCGGCCATCAATTCTCCTAAATATGCGTGACCCCTATGATCTTTCCCATCAACGATGAGTACATCGCCTACTTGTGCAGAATAAATCGCTTGGTGAAGAAACAGATTATCTCCTGGCCGTAAGCTCACGGTAAAAGCTGTGCCGACTACATTCATGCCTCTCGCAACTGGTTTGATTTGATGATCCATCGCGCCGGTGCATCCCATCACGTCTGACAACAAGGTTGAGTTAAGCTTTCTTGCCCTAGCTATAAGATCATTTGACACGAAATGAACAGTACTCATTGTTTTCATCATCCTCTTCGAGTTATATCCATTACATTTAATTAATTTAAAGTAATATATATTACTTTCGTGATATGATCATACCATCTCATTTTTAATTAGTAAAGCGCTTTCAAAAAAATAAAAAATGAGTCCCCACACGACTATTGTGTTGTGTGATAACTCATTTTCGTTAACATATGATTGATTTGATCTAAACGTGGTTTTGTTCTTTCTGGATCATTCATCGCTAATGCACTTAAGATGAAATCGACGATAAAGATAGCAGATACGACAGAGTTATGAGAGCCTACACTTGCTGAGGAACACGGTAATACATATTGTGCATATTTAGTTAGTGGAGAGCTGTAGCTGTCTGTAATTAAAAGGACTTCCACCCCATAAGACTTTGCTGCTTCCATCAAATCCTTCATACGCTTTGCATAACGCGGATAGCTGACCGCTATAATGAAATCACTCGAGTTGAAATGAACCAAATCATCCACCCAGTCACTTTGATCTGCATCAATATACTGGCAATTCCCCAATAGCCGATTGATTCCTAACGACATGTATTCGCCAACAGGTCTTCCACTTCGGACACTTGTACACAAAACGTGGCGCGCATTGGCTATTTTCCCAACAATTTGCTGAAAGGTTTCTTCCGTGATATTGTCCAATGCGTACTGGATATTTTGAAATTGCAATTCTACATGGTTATGCAGGAGCTTACTCTTATTTGAATGCTTGAGATTCGCCTCAAGTCTTGTTTGAGGGTCGGCTTTATGCTTCATCGCTGATTGAAGCTCTTTTTGAAACTCAGAAAAACCAGAATACCCCACAGCAGCAGAGAAGCGCATGATGGTTGCTGTACTCGTCCCGACTTTTGACGCCAATTTATCGACAGTTAAAAAAGCGACCTCCATTGGATGTTGTACGATATAATCTGCAATTCTCCTCTGTGCATCGGTTAAAAAAGCGACCTTATGCTGAAGCTTATGTATTAAATCCTCCATTTTAGCACCTGCCCATCCTATCAGCTTTATCTACGATCAGATTGTTTTCTTTCTATATTGTACACATTTGTCCAAAATAAAAAAACAGCCAGCACGAATCTATCGCGCTGACTGCTTTAGCCGAGATGCTATTTTATAGTGCTTGAGCTGCTGTGATAAGTGCAAGGTTGTAAACGTCTTCGGCATTACAGCCTCTTGAAAGGTCGTTTACTGGCTGGTTTAAGCCTTGCAAGATTGGACCTACAGCTTCAAAGTTACCTAAGCGCTGTGCAATTTTGTAGCCGATGTTTCCAGCTTCTAGGCTAGGGAAAACAAATACGCTAGCATCGCCTTTAATGACGGAATCTGGTGCTTTTTTCGCTGCTACTGAAGGAACGAAAGCTGCATCGAATTGGAATTCCCCATCAAGTACAAGCTCAGGTGCCTTTTCTTTTGCAAAACGAACTGCTTCAGATACTTTTTCTGTTTCGTCTGATTTTGCTGAGCCTTTTGTAGAGAAGCTAAGCATTGCCACACGTGGTTCGATGTCGAACATTTTGGCTGTGTTAGCACTTTCGATCGCAATTTCAGCTAGATCTTGGCTATCTGGTGCAATGTTGATTGCACAATCAGCAAACACATATTGCTCTTCGCCACGAGCCATGATGAAGACGCCAGATGTTTTCTTTACGCCTTCTTTTGTTTTAATGATTTGAAGTGCTGGTCGTACTGTGTCAGCAGTTGAGTGTGCTGCACCGCTCACTAGTCCGTCTGCAAGACCTTTGTACACAAGCATCGTACCGAAGTAGTTTTCATCTAGTAATGCTTTTCTTGCTTGCTCTTCTGTTGCTTTGCCTTTACGTCTTTCTACGAAAGCTTGTACAAGCTCTTCAAAACCTTCATATGTATGAGGATCATACACGTCAACACCATCAAGTGTAAGACCTAATTCTTTTGCTTTTGCTTCAACTTCTTGTGTTTTACCTACAACAATTGGCTGCAAGACTTTGCCATCTGCTAGTTTTTGAACGGCTGTTAGAATGCGTTCGTCCATTCCCTCAGGAAAAACGATCTTTACTCCTTTACCTGCAACCTTTTCCTGAACTGTTGAAAAAATATCTGCCACTTATATACCCTCCTTGATTTTACAAAAAAAGCGTTCTCTTTTAAGCATACTCTTCTTCTACTTAAATTCAAACTACCAACTTACATTATAGCGCTTACAAATTAAATTCTTATTTTTCAAACTAATTTAATCAATTTCCATAAAAGCTGACTTCGTCGTTCAAGTTTTGATCACATCTTCATTTGGACAAACTATGTTATAGTTGGAACAGATGGAAAACTGTAAATAGGAGTGAAATAAATGAGCGAACAACATACAACCAATGAAGCAGCTCAAACACTAGACGGCTGGTATGCACTGCATGATTTTAGAACCTTTGACTGGACAGCTTGGAAGCTGCTGACAAGTGATGAGCGCCAAGCGATTCTTCATGAGTTCACAGGTCTATTAGAAAAATGGAAAACAGCTGAGCACGATAAGGCTGGAAGCCAAACAATCTATAGTATTGTCGGCCAAAAAGCAGATATTATGCTCATGATTTTGCGTCCAACCATGGAAGAACTGGGTGAAATTGAACTTGAATTCAACAAGACACGACTAGCAGAATTTACGATCCCAGCTTATTCGTACGTTTCAGTTGTTGAACTCAGCAACTACTTAGCAGGAGGCGGAGATGGCGGAGATCCTTACGAGAACCCACATGTACGTGCGCGTCTATACCCAGAGCTCCCTTCTTCTCAATACGTATGCTTCTATCCAATGGATAAAAGACGTTCCGGCAACGACAACTGGTACATGCTCTCTATGGATGAGCGTAAATCACTCATGAGAAGCCACGGCTTAATCGGCCGCAGCTATGCTGGTAAAGTAAAGCAGATCATTACAGGCTCCGTCGGTTTTGATGATTATGAGTGGGGCGTCACTCTTTTCTCTGACGATGTGCTTCAATTCAAAAAATTGGTTTATGAAATGCGCTTTGATGAAGTCAGTGCACGCTACGGCGAATTTGGTTCCTTCTTTGTCGGAAACCGATTAGCAAACGAGCAGCTGGCGTCTTATTTTCATGTATGATAAACTCTTAAGGCTTCGGATCTTTCCGAAGCCTTTTTATGTATTTTTTTAGAAGGATGATCACATCATGAAAAACTTCCCCATCGCTATTTTTGCTTTAACGCTCGGTGCGTTTTCGATTGGCATGACTGAATGTGTCATCAAGTGTTGGAACAACAACTAGACATGTATAAACCTTTTGTCTTTTGCTTGTTATACTCTTTTCTGTATATGCTGCATAAACCATCAAACCTATTGAAATAAAGACATATGGTACGACCCATAAAGAAAGAACTACATGATGTGTTTGCCATTGAGGAAATTCCGTAAAGTAAATCTGCATAATGATTACGGGTATGAACAAAATTATTTTCCAAATGAAACTTCGCTTTTTACTTGTGATTATTTCTGAGAACACAAGGTCGAAAATCATAATTGCATATGCTGTTCCATAGTGTCCTAGCGATGATGTAATGGATTAGCTGTAGATGGCTAGATGAACCATCCAAGTAATACGACAAAATTACACTTAAACCACCAAAGCCACCAAAAATCCAATAAAGCTGCCTCATCTTGTTTTTTCATTTTCAGGATAAGTAAGAAACAAAACTAAACTCATGGTCCACAACAATGCAGTTAGGATGAACATCATTTTATTTCTTTAGCCTACTTTCAATAAATTGAAGTGTGTCAGCTGCTATTCTATTTCTAGATAGAACAATTCCAGCATGCCCACAACTGTATACGTGCCTTTTAGGTTGATTCCAGCTATTCCACAGAGTATCAGCATCGTTTATGTCGATATACATATCATATTTTCCTGATATTAAGAGTACATTTTCTTTGTCTACGAGAAGTTTTGCTTTACTAGGGTTGATAATATCCCAAGCTTTGTCGAGTTCTTCATACGTTGTTCCATGTTCCTCCAGATCTCTGCGTATATACTTACCAGGAAGAGTATTCCAAATGGAATGCGCAATATTGTTCGCATAAAAAGCTGATACAACAATATTCACGTCTTTTTCGACTGTTGCTAATAAGTTTGTTAGCCACCCTCCTAAACTAATGCCAACTACGATTATTTCCCCACCTTCATTTTCCTTGATCCATTTAATCAGCCCTCTAAGTTCAACAATAGCTTGCTGGGAGGATTGCACTGTTCGACTTATATTGGCGCTAATCATGTGTTCACCAGAATATGTTGAATTTTGCGGTTCCCTATCGAAATGATAAGGCAGCGTGTAGTAATACATATTCCAATCATAATTTTTAACGATTTTATCGTGATAAATCTTCTTAATTCTGTCGTATGAATCCATGCGCCATCCATGTACGAAGATTATATTGGGCTTGTACTTTGACTCTTTTCGTAAAAACACTTCCCCAGAAACCTTGTCATTCTTATCTTCACCAGATTTGATGCTTGAATTAAAAGAAAATATTCCACTTTTTAAGTTTGCTGTATGGTTATCGATGTGAAATTCTAAATCAATTGGCTGAGCACCAAAAAAATGATCCCTATTACCTACGTCAATAGGCAAATTATTATAGTGACTTTCTTTGCTTCTTGTTCTGTGCATATCCATTAATGCTGCGTAATCTATTACTTTTAAAAGCTTCAAAAGAATTGACTCCTTTAATCTCAAATTATTACTATACGAATATTTTAGCAAAAAAAGGTTATTTTTTTGGAAACAAATTAAATAAATTGATGAATGAAAGCTAATTAGTAAGCCAATGATGTGTAATAAACAAGATAGATTAAAGTAACAATTAATATAAAGATAAACAATAAAAAGACAAATATAAGGGAAATCATAAAAGACCTTGTCGATGAATATATATCAATAGGTTGAGAGATTTTAAAGATTAATATAAATCCACAATCAACAAACACACATCAGCAATAATACCTTATTAACAATTCACATTTTTATAAATACATTTAGTCTGTTTAAGATATCTTGTAATACAGAATTTTATTTTCTATATATGCCCTCAGCCATTCTGCCTTTAATATAGGGAATGCCGGCGGTGCAGCGCTTGGCGGTCTTGCTATCGAAAACACATTTACAGCTTGTTTCGTTATTTGCTGCAGCTGTGACATTTATTGGTCTTATCATTACGATTATGAGCTATCAGTCAGATAAACGAATAAAAAGGACCTGAGACAGGTCCTTTCAGCGTGTAGACAAACCCTCGCATTCGTTGTCAGTCCTGCGCTCCAATGCTCACGAATGTCAAATTCGCTCCGCTCCGGCGCTCGCCCTTCCTAGACTTCAAAGGTTTTCTATCACGCTGAGCTGAAAAGAAGACACAGGGCTAAAATAAAGATCATTTTAGCCCTGTGTCAACAATCTGAAACTTTTTATTTCACCACGGTCACTTCTGGCTCTTCTATTGGTTTCACACGTTCCTGAATGGGATGAGAAAAAGAGTGCCCTGATAAGACGATATGAGATACTGTTTTGGTAAACCCAGACACTGCCTGAATAAAGGCTTCAATTTCTTCAAGGGAAACGACAGACAGCTTAATGAAAAAGCATGACTGCCCTGCCACTCGATAAGCAAAAAAAGCGCGTGGATGCTGATTCATAAAAGCCACAAAACGTTGATACTCCCCGTTTAGCACTGTGACTTCCAGCAGGCAGTCAATCATAAGCCCTAATTTTTTATAGTTAACCTGAACCGAATACCCTTCGATAATCCCTGCATCTTCTAATTTACGCACTCTTTCTGCTACCGCAGGTGCGGATAAATTGACCCGCTTGGACAATTCCCTCATAGATAAGCGGGCATCTTCTTTCAATTCATTTAAAATATGCACATCAACACCGGTGATTTTCATTCTTACCTCTCCTATCCAAAAATCGTTCCATTTGAAAAGTATTTTATGATAATACTTATGATGCGAAATGTAAAATAAAACTAAATAATGGTAGAATTTATTTTAACGGAATTGAATGAAAAAGCAAGTTTGGAGGGATCACCTGATGAAAGAATCTTTAGACAGCCAGGCTTCTAAAACATTTCCCATCACACTTGCCATTGCGCTCACACTTGGCGTCTTTGCGGCGGGATCGGAAGAACTGGTGATTTCACCACTGCTGCCTGATTTATCAAACTCTTTTCAGCACTCTCTTGATATTCTCGCCCTTTCCATCAGCATTTATGGGTTAGCTGTGCTGGTTGGAGCCCCGCTGCTTGTTCCTTTAGGGGACCGGTATTCAAGGGAGCTATGCCTGATTATCGGGCTTTCTTTCTTTTTGATTGGCACCGTAATGTGTGCGGCTGCCCCGAATCTGGCCGTATTTTTTGCAGGCCGTGCTATTTCTGGGCTGGCGACCGGTGTATTTGTGCCAACAGCCTATGCGCTTGTGGGTGACCGGGTTCCTTATGAATATCGAGGCAAAGTGATGGGGCTCATTGTGTCGAGTTGGTCTCTTTCTCTTGTCCTTGGTGTACCAATTGGCGCCTTCATCGGGCAGAGTTTAAACTGGCGATGGACCTTTTGGATTTTCGCCATCATGAGTCTCATTGTCCTGCTGCTCGTCATCCTTGAATCTCGTAAACAAACCGCCACAGCGAATACAGGAACACCTCAAGCTAGGGAGAAAGCTGGCTCTTTATGGGGAGCTTTGAAAATTGATCGTGTCCCCGCCTATTTGACCGTGACATTTTGTAATATGCTTGGATTTTATGGCATGTACTCGTTTTTAGGAGCGTATCTACAAAGTTTGTTTTCTGGAGGGCAATCGACGGCAGGACTTCTGATCATGGCTTACGGTGTCGGTTTTTCCATGAGTGTATTTACAGGGAAATTAGCAGACTGGTTTGGCAAAACTCGTTCTCTTTTCTTTGTGCTGGGCGGCATTACGCTCGTTCTCGCCTTACTTCCTTATGCTCCTTTCTCATGGACATTGCTGATTTTTGCCCTATTTATTTGGGGTGCCATGCAAAGTTTATCTGTCACGCTTTTGAGCACTGTTCTAAGTGACTGCTCCCAAACCCACCGAGGCAAAGTGATGGCTTTTTACAGCCTTGCGTCCAATCTTGCCGTTATGCTTGGTTCCGCTCTTATGGGACCTGTCTATGTCCATTTCGGCTATCATACGGTAGGGCTTGTATGTGCTCTCGTTACGCTTGTTGGTTTTCTTATTAGCTTCGTCAGCTATAAACGTGAACGAACCTTACAGCAGAAACATAAAAACACATTTGAAACGTAAGTTCAATTCACTGCACATCTAGGTATGTGCAGTTTTTTAGATCAATTTTTAATATCATCATAAAATACATTTTTTATAAATTTTGTTGACAATTGCCAATTTTATTTTTTATAATCTAGTAAAAATTTGAAAAAGATTGGATGGTAAACATGATCTTAAAGAATGATGTTTTTCATTTCAAAGAAGAGCCCATCGTTTCACCTAAGATGTTTACAGTCAATACACTAGGCCCTAAGGGGACAAGCAGTGAATACGCAGCAAAACACTTCATCTCTCATTCCACCACTACTCTCGGCACTCATACGAAACTATCCCTTTATGACACATTCGAAACTTGCATTGAACATACTCTCTCTCACGCACTCCAATACACTCTCGTTCCACACGCATACGAAGGAATCAAACACTTCTACATGAGACCTGACCTGCAGCTCTTACAAATTTTCAGATGTGACACACCCATGTATGGCTTGGCTGTCAGACCAGATTTTCCATTTCAAGAACAAATGCTCCACCATTTAAAAATTGTCTCTCACCCTGCACCTGTCAATTTGATTCAATATTTCATTCACCAAAATGCTGAATTTGAGCTAGTCAATTCGACAAGTACTGCCGCACAAAAAGTAAGAGACGGCGAATTTGATTTCGCTTTAACCAATGAGGTAGCCAGAGCCACATATGGCCTCACCTTCGTTCGAACGTTTAAAAGTATTCCTATGAGCTGGTCCATATTCGGAAAAGGAGAGATATAATATGCAAACTGAACAAAAAACGCAAGAACGATATTTTCCACAAGCCAAAAAAATAGAATGGGAGAATGGTGTCACACAATATTCCACGGTCAGAGGTGATACGGAAGTGCTCATCTCATACATCCCTCCTCACACGATCATTAAACCTCACGAGCATCCCGAAGCACAAATCGGCATCGTATTAAAAGGCGAGCTTCAAATGACAGTCGGCCCATCGACCCAATTGCTTACCCCTTTAGAATCAGCGTATATCGCACCACCTTTTGTCCCTCACGGCGCTTCTAACCTGACAGATGAAGAAGTGATTGCTATTGATATTAAGAGATTAAAAGATGGCGAAGAATACACGGCGCCTCCTACTTATTTCTTAGACATTTTCAAAACACGAGATTTACTTCCTGGCATGGAAGTGACCTTTTTTGTTGAGGATTGGATGGAGCTCATGATAGCCAACATTCCTGGAAATGGCGGAGAAATGCCTTTTCACAAACACCGGAATGAACAAATCGGCATTTGCATTAGCGGAGGTTATGATATGACGATTGAAGGCTTTACAGAGAAAATGGAATTTGGTACTACCTACTTTTGTGACCCTAGGGAAGACCACGGTGCGATAAATCCAAAGCCGGAAGCATCAAAGTCTATTAATCTCTTCTTCCCTCCCCGCTATAATCGGTTGAAGCCAAAAACGTCTAAGGTGAAGAAATGAACCTCGACGGAAAAGTCGTCCTGATTACAGGAGGTGCATCGGGAATTGGGCTTGCCGCAGTCAAGCTTTTCCTTGAGCACGGAGCAAAAGTCGCAGTGGCTGACATCAATGAAAAAAGCGGCAAACAGCTCGTCGAATCATTGGCGCACGAGCATGTTGCGTTTTTCAAAACAGATATTACGAATGAGTCTGACTGTCAAAAAACCGTTCAGTCTGTGCTGACCCAGTTTGGGACAATCGATGTGCTGATTAACAATGCAGGCATTGAAATTGTCTCTCCCGTTCACGAGATGACGCTGGAGGATTGGAATCACATTGTACAGGTCAACCTGACGGGTGTATTTCTCATGAGTAAGCATGCTTTGCCGCATATGCTTGAAAAGAAAAGCGGAAGTATTATCAATACCGGATCTGTCGGGGGTCTTGTCGGCTGGCCTGACATCCCTGCCTATAACGCAACAAAGGGCGGTGTCATCCAGCTCACCAAATCGATGGCGGTCGACTATGCCGCCCATCAAATCAGAGTGAACTGTATCGCCCCAGGCATTATTGATACACCATTAAATGAAAAATCCTTTTCAGACAATCATTCAGAAAGCCTTGAGGTTGTTAAAAAGGAAAAAGCAAAGGTGAACCCATTACTTCGTCTCGGAAAACCCGAAGAAATTGCGAGCGTCATGCTGTTTCTCGCCTCTGATCTATCCAGCTATATGACTGGAAGTGTTGTCACAGCAGATGGCGGTTACACCGCTAGATAAAAAGGAGTGCTTTCATTGAGTAAAAAAACCGTACTTGTCATTGCTGATCTAGGAGGATGCCCGCCCCATATGTTTTACGAAAGCGCGGCTGCATCGTATCATATCGTTTCTTATATCCTGAGACCTTTTGCTATTACAAAGGGACACGCTGAGCTAATCGAAAAATACTCTATTGCGGTCATCAAAGATCGAGATTATTTTGACAAAAACCCTTCTTTTGAACACCCAGATTCGATTTACTGGGCACATGATGATTATCTAAAATCCGAGGAAGAGGTGGTGGACGACCTAGTTCGCGTCGCTTCCTTTTTCAAAGCGGATGCGATCACCACCAATAATGAATTATTCATTGCACCAATGGCAAAAGCCGCTGAGCGACTTGGGCTGCGCGGCGCTGGGGTAAAGGCAGCTGAATTAGCGCGTGATAAAAGCCAAATGAGGGCTGCATTCAACGCAGCTGGGGTCAAAGCAGTAAAAACTCAGCCTGTCACGACTTTAGCTGATTTTCAGCAAGCCATTGAACATATTGGTACACCGCTTATTTTAAAGCCTACATATTTAGCAAGCTCCATTGGCGTGACCCTTTTTCATGACCGATCCGGCAGTGATGATCTCTTTTTAAACGTACAATCCTATTTGCAAACCATTCCCGTTCCAAACGCTGTGACGTATGAAGCACCGTTTGTCGCTGAAACGTACTTAGAGGGGGCTTACGAGGATTGGTATCAAGACGACGGCTATTCTGATTATGTCAGTGTAGAAGGATTAGTTGTTGAGGGTGAATATATCCCTTTTGTCATTCATGATAAGACCCCTCAAATCGGCTTTACAGAAACGGCTCATATCACTCCGTCGATCCTAGACAATGAAGCCCAGCAAATCATCATTGAGGCAGCGAGGAAAGCAAATGAAGGATTAGGTCTTGAAAACTGTGCCACTCATACAGAAATCAAGCTTATGAAACATCGAGAAACCGGACTGATCGAATCAGCAGCTAGATTTGCTGGCTGGAATATGATTCCGAATATCAAAAAGGTCTTTGGGGTGGATATGGCTAAGTTGCTGATTGATGTATTAGTCGATGGAAAAAAAGCTAATTTGCCAAAAGAACTACTTTCTGGACATACGCATTATGTAGCAGACTGTCATTTATACCCTCAGCATTTCAAAGAGAGCGGACACATTCCGCCTGAGGCCACACACATCACCATTGATCATGTGCATATTCCGCAGGACACTTTAGTTGGAGATACTGTCATCATCAGCGAATCTGTCCCACCTAAAGGAACCTTTGTAGATCTATCTTTATTTGAAGCATTTAATAGCATCGTGTCTCTTGAATTAAAAGGGTCGTCTTCTCAGGATGTTGCCGCCTCCATCCGTAACATTCAAAAGCAGGCAGCCATTCAGTTAATGGATGAATTAGTGAAGGGATAAGAAAGAGAGGATGTCGTGGTGAAGATCTTACCATCTAACATGATTGAACGGCTGCCAGAACAAAAATTTGGAACCGTATTTGAGAAAATTGCGCATAAAACACAACACGGAGCGAACATTGTGAACCTTGGTCAGGGAAATCCTGATCTTCCTACTCCGGCGCACATTGTGAATGCCCTTCAAGAGGCAGCAGGCTCTTTGCAATTTCAGCAATATGCACCTTTTAGAGGCTTTGACTTTTTCAAGCAAGCCATTGCAGATTTCTACAGAAAGGAATTCGGCATTGAGGTTGACCGGAAGAAGGAAATTGCCCTTTTCAATGGAGGAAAAACAGGGCTTTATGTGATGAGTCAGTGCCTGCTTGATCCAGGGAATATTGCCCTCGTCCCCGATCCGGGATACCCAGAATATCATTCAGGTATCTTGATGGCGGACGCAAAGCCACATTGCATCCAGCTTGAAAAGAAAAATGGCTATTTGCCGAATTTCTCTTCAATTGATCCAGACGTGTTAAAAAAGGCAAAGGTGCTTTTCTTAAATTATCCGAATAACCCAACTGGTGCTGTGGCGAATGAAGCTTTTTTTGAAGAGGCTGCAGAATTTGCGTCCGCTCACGATCTGCATGTGATTCATGATTTTGCTTATGGTTCCTTTCATTATGAGCAAAAACCAGTGAGCTTTCTAAAGGCTCCTCTTGGGAAAAACGTAGGAGTGGAATTATATTCTTTATCCAAAACATTCAATATGGCAGGATGGAGAGTCGCTTTTGCTGTAGGCAATGAGGACATCATTCATGCCATTAACGCCTTCCAGGATCATGTGTTTGTCAGTATGTATGGTGGATTTCAACATGCCGCCACCGTCGCTTTACAAAGTGATGACTGTCATATTCAATCATTGAAAGAAGTCTACATTGAACGAATGGCTTTCTTCATCCGTCAAGCGGAGAAGCAGCTTGGCTGGACCATTGAACGTCCAGCCGGCGCCTTTTATTTGTGGGCACCGATTCCTGATGATTTCGAGGATTCTCATGCATTTGCCGACTATTTACTCGAGCATGCAAATGTCGTCGTGACGCCTGGGGGTGTGTTTGGAACACATGGAAGACATCATGTCCGCATCTCAATGGTGGCGCCAATTGAACAGCTTGCCCTTTTTATCGATCGGCTGCATATACTGCCGATTCGTTTTCAACAAAAAACCCGCATATAGCGGGTTCAGGCTGTCGAGAAAATCTCGACAGCTTTATTTTTTTCCTTAAAGTTTCCATTCCCCCGTTTTATAATAGAGAAAAACGAAACGTCGGCAAGTTTCGTAGTTTTGCACATGATTGAAACCCGAAAAAGCTTTAAATTTAAATTTATCATCATGTGAAAATTCTTTGTTAAGCCGTGAAATCATCATAATCGCTCTGAATCTTTAAAAATCTGTCAACATCTCCTAAAATCCTTTTAAATCTTTCAATATCTCATAAAATTATTTCAAATCCCTAGAAATCTTTGAAATTCAATTAAAATCTTCTGACAAACGTCAAAATTCGTGAATCTTGAATTTTCTCAAATCCTTGAAAATCTTCGTAAATCTTTTGAAAACCATTAAAAACAATTGAAATCCGTCAAATTCTTTGAAAAAATTTGGTAATCTCTTAAAATTCATTGCGATTTTGTAAAATCTTTTAAAATACTTGAAGAAGATTAGAATCTTCGAAGTCCTTCAGAAGTCCCTGATAACCCTATAGAATGGAAATCCCTTAAAATTTCTTAAAAATTCATGGAAATATTTTTAATCCGTGAGAATCTTGCCAAATAAATAGAAATCTCTCAAAATATTTTAAAACCCATTACGATATTTTAAAATGTATAAAGATCATTCGAAATCTCTTGAAATTCTTTATAATATTCGGAAGTCCTTTGAAATTTTGTATAAACTTTTAAAATTTTACGAAATTTCTTTAAATTCTTTCAAATCCGGCAAAATTATCACAACCGCTTGAAATATCTCAAAATTCTTTAAGATTATTTGAAATTCCTTTAAATCTTCGTATTTCAATTAAAATTCCTCGAAATACTGCAAAATTTGTGAAAATACTTTTGTGCCTCATAAAATCCTCTAAAATTCTTTGAAATCTTTTAAAATCACATTAAAATGATTGGGATCTCTTGAAATCCCTCGAAATCTTTTAAAAACTATAAAAATCCTTTAAAAAACTTTTCGATTCCGTGAAATCTTGAAATTCTTGACATCGCTTGAAATCTTCAGTCTCATAAAAATCAGTTAAATCCACTAAAAATCGGTTGAAATCCTTATAATTCCGTGAAATATTTCGAAATATCACGAGATCTATTAAAATCTTTAAAATCCCTTCCAAATTCATTGAATGCTTTTAAATTAGTGGGAATCTTTCCAAATCTCTTGAAATTTCTTTATATATTTTTAAATCCGTGAAAATCTTTTCAAATCCATATAAATTTATAATATTTAGAAATACTTTCAAAATTTGTTTAATCTTTTCGCATCTTATGAAATCCTCTCAAATCTGTGGTAAATCCCTAAAAATCCTTTGAAATCATAAAAAATGTCTTCAGATTCTTTCAAATCCTTCCAAAAAAACATTTTGGGAATCGCATCGAATTTTTTAAAAATTTTGTAATTATTTGAAACCCGTTGTAGTCCTTTGAAATACCTTAAAATCTCTTGAAATTTTTTTGAATCTCGTTGACAGTAAAAAATTGATATATTTGTATATATATTTAGTAAAAATATGAAATTTCACGTAATTAATGGACGTTCCCCATAAGTCTTAAAGTATTTCGTATATTTCCGAATATATACCTCACTCAATTGGATTATGGTATATTGTACGATATTTCACAAAAATCATATGAAGCAAATAAAATCGACTAAAATCAACAAGAGAAATCAGTGTGTTTGTCATTGCAAAATCGAAAAATGAATAGATCCTAGGTGCAATCAACGAGAATTTCCGTACAAACGTAAATTCGACGCCAATTCCTCATAATAGTCGCTCTCGCGTAGAAAGTGTCACCGACATTTCGAGTACTCTGTAATCCTTCCATTTACTCTCAATCACAAACGTCGAGCGAAGAGCCCGTAATGAAATTTCCCTTCCCGTTCGCTTACTCTCACCTCTAGAATATCGAACCTTCGCCGTAACATGCATACAAACCAAGAGAAAAACTCAATATTTTTTTAAAAACTCACCTGCTCCACCCAGACGTTCGTTGTCATGATCTGGTTCTTCAGGTCCTGAAAGAGAAAAAAATATACTTTACAATAGTGCTTCTTTTATGTATATTACCGGTTCAAGTTTAGATCTTCAACAATAAAAAGTAACCAAATCTTAAAAAATGTCATTTTTGCTTATTTTTCAAAAATTCTACCTTAGCAAGTTTTCAACACTAGCCATTTTCCATTTTAAAAAGTTCAGTGTTTTTGACCCACCCTACTGAATATACTCCGACTTGCCTCAAGTTTATACAATACTGTTTTTAATGAGTTAGAAAAAAAGTATCACGGTGCACCGTAATTTTTTTGAAGTTGATATTTTTTAACCACCCCAGTTAGTACCCTAAAAAAGTATAATAAATTTCGTGTGCATTGATGAACGTCTTCAACTTGCACGTCGAGCAAAATGTTTTAAGAGATGGTAAATATCTTTTCAAATGTTTACAACTTTTTAATTGACGTTCTCTAGACAAAAATTTATGGTAGCATTGTGCTTTTTTCAGGGAAGGTAAAGCGATGATGAATTTTAATTGTTGCAATGAAAAATAGCGACCGGGGTTTCGCGCTGAATTCTCAAATTGGATAAGTTCAAAGTATTTTTCAAATTCTTATCTTGTTGAATATATCTGTTTAGTTCAATTTCGCTGAAATATCTTGCAGATTGTGCATCTTCAGAAAAAAGTGCGTTTGAGATGTCAACAAAGTTTTTGACATTCTTCATAACAAATCGTTATAAACAATAACTTTTTTCATACTCACAGCTGCCAGCAAAGTTGTGTGGCACTGTTTTTGATATCTGTTTACTTAATATATGCTTTTGCAACGAATATATTGCATAAAGTTTTGTAGGTATCTTAAACATAATTTTTCCTGAAGATGCACAATCTGTTCGAGATTTCAGCGAAATTTAACTCACATAGATATTTCTTAAAATTTTGAACAGTTTGTAGGAGGACAACACTGAATTTGAAATTGTAGATAGCAATATCTTTGAATTTTAAAATAACATATACAAATCTGAAATTAGCAATTCTTTCAAAGGCTTTCAAAAATGAATAATTGAGCAATTTTTATCATCTGACGTTTCAGAATTTATAATTTCACGACCTTTGAATAAAAAAATATTTAATTTGTATCCTTTAGCACTGCAAAATTTTCCAATATGAAATCTTCAAATGGGGTGAACAATTTGTCAAAAATTTGATTATTTTAGAGTTGTATACAACCTAATGGAATATCGGAATTTTTAGTATTTTCACTAATGAAAATAAATGTACATCGCACATTTATTTAAATAACAGAAAGGAAGGAATAAATATCTTTTTAAGACATGTATATTTATGTGCATATTTCAAGCATCGCGTGAAATATCGGAGCGTAAAAAAGAGAATTTTGATACACTTCCTGAAGCGGAACAATCTCTCTGTCTTGACTATCTTCCTATTTGAAATGGTTTCGAATTTTTTAAGAAAAACGAAAAACATCAAACGCGTTACGCGCCCACTTGATGCTCTACGTTTTTGAAAAGTGTATTAGAATCTTTCAATTTTGTTCAAACATATCCTGAACATCTTGTCATTATCATGGATAAAAACACTTTACAATATTGATTAATATTCAATAAAGCGAGATATTTAACGTGGATTCGATAAATTATAAAATTATAAAAAATTCCAATTTTTCAAGAAAAAATCAATTTTTCAGATTCCTTGAAAATAATTTGTTTCCATGAACCTATTCCACAATTTAGTTTTAAGATTAACCTTTCTATCCTTTATAGCGTACTAATATACATTGTAGCATATAATTTATAGATTCTACTGATTACTTTTTAATGTGAGCTATTTGTAATATTTTTAATATACTAATAACTGTATATATTTTTCTGTGACTTTTTAACGGCAAATAATTATTTCATTTTATTTATACATTTAGTTATAGTATAAAGCGTTGGTATATGCCCGAAAGTGTATTCAATTCAGTCACAAAATAAAAGAGTTTTCTAAAAGTTCCTGTAAACAGGTTTAAGTATGTATTCATTTTAATATCCTCACATGCATTTTTTCAAAATAAATTTGAATCAACTGCGCATAACAACCTTAGCAATAAAGCCGCAAACTTATTAATCATAAATTTTTTCTCATGGAGAAAAGATAGTTATTTCTAAGGAAATGTCAATCGTATCAAATTAGATGTGTATTACGTTAAAGTTAATGATTAAGACAACGAGTGTCTACACGTATCGAAAAAGTGCCACTATTTGAATCGAAATTTCGTAGCAAATCGTCGGATTTTTTCGGTATTAATAGCGGAACCTGGAAAAGCGGCTTTTTGTACCGCGGTAAAAATATCCGCTTTTTTTGGTACGCCTAGATACACTCTAATAGGAGTTGTTCCACCATTTTAATCTTTAAACGTATTCTAGTCGAAGGATACACTTCAATATTTTTAGGTCATATTTTTCGTAACAGAGAAAAAGAGAAAATTTGCTCAACTAAAACCCAAAGTTGATTTAATTTTCATAGGAACATGATAAAACGACAAGAAATAACATGGGTCATAACTTCAACGTTTATGTAAGGAGCATTTAACCTGAAAAATTTCAAAAATTGAGTTATTACTATGCAGAGGTTATTCAATCTCAACAGGATTGTAGGTACTACACCAGTCCTAGTAGTATTATAGACGTTTTTATAGTCGGACCATACAACGTGGAGTTAAATTAGCTCAAGGCCCTTCAATAATTCTCCCAACGTTGCATTGACTGCTGCTTTTGTTTACTTTTAATGTACCTCTGACCTTTAACTTCTGAACTTCATTGCGACCTGTTACATTTTATTTTATTTGCAACTTTTATTCCTTCTTAAAATTCTCGTTTTATTTATGTTCCATTAAACATACGTTGTTTACGCTTCTCTTCATGTTCTACAAAGGAGTTACTCGCTATAAATTAGGAGGTATTTAGCTATTAACTAAAAGGCTCAAAGTCTTCAAAAGTATTATATTTTTATTGGCACAGTAAAAACTATACATTGTAATAAAAGTCAAAATATTTAGAATTTTGGAAACGTGCTTTGTCCTCTCTTTTTTGGGATGTGATTGAAACTGACATGCTGGCTATGCAATGATTAGCAACGAAATAAATAGTTATTTATCAAAAGAATCTTCTTTTAAAAAATTAGTTAAGGTGTGCACCTTGCGCCTAGAAAAAAAGGGTATTGTAGCATATAAAGATGTAAGTAAGTCATTGAAACCTCATTCTCATATCCCACCTTTACTCCCCCTACATTCCTCTAACTCTTCTCTCCTCCATTACCTATCAGCCCCACCAGTCAACCTTCACTCAACCAACTTTTTCCTCATCTACAACACTCTTTCCTCACGGCTCTCTGACATTTTTCCTCACTTCTCCTAGTTCCGCTTCCCAGACTTCCCCTACTTACCTTCCCTCATTTCCCATTACTTCTCCTACTTTCCCTACACCCATTACCCCTCACGTTTCCTACTTAAAATCCCTTTATTTCCCCTGACCTCTGAGCCCCTAATTTCCCCTACTCACATCCCTTCATTTCCCTTCATCTCCCCTTGTGAATTCTGAGTTAGGAGTTCCCCTCACTTCCCCCTCTTGGAAAGAAGTAAAACCGACGGACGGAGGGGCAGACACCTGGATGAAACTATAAGGGTTTCTGCGCTGGGCTACGAAGCCCTAAAACTACGAAAATTCTTGAACAGAGTTTTGATGATGACATTGGCGGGTATTTTTATGACCGCATTGGTATTAAACAAATTAAAGTACACTCATAGACAAAGTTTCAAAACTAATGAAAATGTATGAACTAGCATTTTAAAAATTCTCAATCTCTAACCAAATCGTGGGTCTGATCATTTTTCTAAATTGCTGTTCCGATGTTCTATGCGTCTTTCCGTTAAATTTTAGCAAACCAAAAAGAAAAAGACAAAATTTTTAAAATACAAGGATATCATCGATAAATTATAAATTATTATTAAGCACAAAACCATACATTTTTCACCCAATAAACTTATGATTTTACATAGGTCTAAATATAGATCTAAATTTGCAGCAGATCTGGTTCTTTTTCCCACACAAATGTACCGAGCCAAAAGAAAAAATCAGTTATAAAGTTTTAATTTTTCAAACAGCTCATCAGTTACGGATATTTCATTTTCCTTCATCGACTTATAAAAATTTGTAATAAGCCTGCGAGTATGTCGATTAATGTAAAAATAATACATTGTTAAAATCTTTTATTAACGTTGAAATTTTTTATTTTTTGCTGAGTCATATGAATACATTTTTTAAAAAGTTGAATATTTGGATCCAGTAATTTCTTCAGCTTGAACCAAAGAAACATGTTATCGTTTGACTTTTTCGGAAAAAAAACATTTTTCGTGATTTAAAAATTTTGATATCTTGATATTTTCAATTTTGTTTGCGATTTTGGAGTATTTTAAACAATAAAACATTCTTTCACTATAAAAGTATAATAATACCTTTTATCTTTGGTTTAAAATGAAGGAATGTCAGATTTTACATATTCAACTTTTTTCACAAAAGTGTGCATTCAAATCAATCCAAAAATCATGTTGTTTCCACATTTTCAAAAAATTCTAATATAGGAAAAAAACTTTTTTTTCAATTTACAATTTTTTATTATTATCCACTCGCGAAAATTGTACAAATGAAAAATTTCTTACAATTTTTAAACTAATAGAAAAATTTGTTTTATTTTCCAAAGTTTTAAATTAAAAAGAAAACAGAAGATATTAATCGATAAAAAATTTTGTTGTACTTTTTCCGAATGTCAACCGACAATTTTTTTCATTCGGCTCAAACGATTCGCCTAATTTTAGCATTTTCACTCCACCCTATTGTATATTGATGTATTGTGATTTACTAATTGGAAGTATGACAATTAAAATGCTTGCAAATGTTCTTGTCGAAAAAACTAATTTTTATCATTTTTTAAAAGATTCAACCTTAAGAACACATTTATGGTTATTTTCATTCAACGCTGTTAAAATTATTTTGAAATATTTCTTATCGTTATCGGAAAAAAATAAATGACAAAAGATTAGTAAAATCAATCAAATATATCTTCAGCCTATAAAAAAGTGCTACTTTTTCATGAATTAAAATTTTTTACCATAACAATGAGAATAAATCAGGGGTGTGCAAGATTTTTAAAACCCCCAACGTGACCGGTCGGGTCGGGTTATTTTCGTGTGCGTTTCGGCCGGGTGAGGTTTCGAGCCCGAAACCCGACCCGAACACACAAAACAACTGTGAATTTAAAAAAAATTACCGAATATTAACAGAAAATTTCTTAATTGATCTTTCGGGATGGTTCAAGTTAAAACTAAAGTTTCTATGTCCATCTGCAATTGGCACCGAAATGTTTGTACAAATAGCCCTTGATGCCGGGCTGTGTTATTCGCATCGAAATTTTGGCATGCCCAGAAATTGACCAAAAAAGCCCATACTAAATTTATATTTTTTATTTCAACGTCTCGGCCACACAACGTAGGACCTCATCAGGATTAAAACGTTATATTAAGGACTCTATCACCAGCTATAAGCTGTATGAGACAAACAAAGCTTTTTCAATAACGAGTCCGTGAATAAAAACATGTCATAATTCAGCATAGAGATGCCGGAAGTTAAGAAAGATTACAAAATTATTAAGTCGTATTTAAAAATTTTGTATTTGTCGAAATTGTTGAATTGTAGTAGCGCGAAACCTTTTATGAACTCGGTATACTTGTAGTTTATAGATTTGTAAAACAGTAAACTTTTTCACCTGTGGCAAGGTAATTTACTATTCATTAATAATTAATTAACTCGTGGGCCAACAATTGTGACCTTATTTACGCCATACCATAATTAATTAATAATTCAATAACCAATAATTAACTGTCCTGGCATGGGTGAAAACATCTACTATTTTACAAATCTATAAAATAGAAGTATATCAAGTCCATACAAAGTTTCACGTAACTACAATTCAACAATTTCAACAATTTCAGAATTTCAAATTCTGCTCAATATTTTTATAATCTTGCTTAGCTTTTTGTCTTTATACACTAAATTATGACATGTTTGTACTTAGGGACTCTTGATTGATGGAGCTTAATTAATTACGTACTAATTATACAGTCCATAATGTAATTTCATAATCTTGATGAGTCCCTACGTTGCGTGGCCGAAAACCTCAAGATCATTTTAAAAATCTGTTTTGTTGAAATTTTTATTCAAACTGTTAGTATATATTGGCATCCTTTTTTATGATAACTTTCTTCTTTGATATATAACTATATATACTTTATAACATAAAAGAAAATCCTTGGGCAGAAATCTCTTGGCGTGCTATGAAACGTAAGTTTTAAAACGAAGAATTAGTGTCGATCCAACCTTCTATTGGTACGCATCCCTCGAAGAGCGAAATTTGACGAACTCGGCTTACGTATGAAGTTTTTTTTTTCTTATGTTTGTTGTTCACTGATAAAATTTGTCCTTGATGAATTTTACTAGTTGCTTATGCACGGAGGAAATATATTCAGTATAAGTCGCGATCAAAGAAGAACAGGTTTAGTCAATTATCGAAAAAAATAAATCCTGCAATTATCGCCTTTTTCACTCTTGTGTGTTCGGCTCTCTTTATTGGAGCTATTGAATCCTGCGCGAAAAAGAAAGCTAATGGTGTGACTGTTATTGCGGCACGAAATGCTGTTCTGACCATCAAATTTATTTAAATTAGGCCAAAATATTTATCTTCTTCAACCTTTTTCAACCTTTACCTTCAAGAAAACTTTTTTATAGAAAATTCTCTTGTCTTCATTCAATTGAACATTAATATTTTGATTTTTATCATTTTCATATAAGACAAAACAAAGCGCTACGGTCTAGTCTAACCAGGAGTTGAAATATTCTCGCATCTCTGTCCATTGAACGCGCGTGGATTTTTTTAAAGACGTTTTTCTTGAGAATTACTGAAAAGTAGATCGTATTATTTCAGTATATTACCATTTTTTTTATGACCTATTACTGGGAGGAGTATGAATCCAAATAGAATTCTTGAGGGTGTAGATTTCCCTTGTGAGAAGATAATTTGGAAAATTACTTATAACCATATTTTTGAAATTAAAACGACAGTATTGGTGAGTTGAAATGAGATTAGCGTAGCGTTAGTTCAAAATAATAATTCAAAATACTAATATCAAATACTAAGACATATATTTAATTTCAACAGTGGAACGGCAATGCCTTGGTGGTTATCAACGCGAGTGACGCGATGCAGAGGCTGCGACACAATATTTTGAAGCGCATGGCGCTCACTTCGATTGATATTTTTAGATGTATGCTGGACCATATGCACTCTACACTGGATGATCAGAACACTGAAAGAAAGCAGAGGCAAAAGAAATTGTATTTGCTTCCAAACTTTTAAGATATTTAGCACCTAATCTTCGCCAGACTAGACTTTCTAGATAAGATCGTCTGGACAATGCCGGATCTGGACCCGACACGACACTAGACTGTCATGAATCCATAAGGCTGCGAATTCAACAAACGTACTTAATTCGCATGAAACCCAACTTTCTCAGACGGACAAGAAAATTATAGTCTTCTTCATCTGATCGAAATCTTCTGGTCATCTTATTTATGCATCGCCTTATCTTAAACAAATCTGAATGTTATAGAATCCAGCCATCGTACGAAGCGAGAAAGCTCGTAGATACGAATGTAAAAATCCCCAGAAAAAAATCCCCAGAAATTCGGCAGAGCAAAAGGCAGGCTCGCTTGAGCGGTCGTTATCTGAAAGTGGTGCTAGTTACCAGAGTTGCGCAGCGATGTGTGCTTTCTCGCCTTGGCGACGCTCGTTCATTGCATGATGATCTGACATCAGGCAATGCTGAGAGAACACGAGGCGACGCGAGGCCCGTTTACGTGTGTTAGGAGCCTAATGCTATGGAAATTGGATGTCGAGAGAAAACAGAGGGATGGATCGAGTACTCTTGGGGAAGATGCAGGAGTAAAAGGGGGTGCACGAGGGAGAAATGTTCCATGGGAGAATGCGATCTAGTATGTGCTTATATATGTAGGGCTTCGTTTACATATGTATAGAGGAGCATCATTGTGTGTTTGTAGATACGTTTGTTGGATCCCTAGAAGTCTTCATCAGGACAAAGAGGGAAATAGTTGGGAATACGGGGGAAAAGAGAGAGATGGTCGTTCGGTGCCGAAGTTAAAATGGGAGAGGAATCTGGAAACGAACTAGCGCAGCAGTAAACTCTGACTATCCTTTTACGGCTTTATGTCCTGCCAAGCCTCGTTTCTACAGCAGATAAACTTTAAAAAGAGTTCTAATTCACACCACTTAAGGGGAATTGCATATCAAGTTTCAAATCGATCTCAATACTTCGAAAGCATATATTTATATAAATATAACTTTCCTAAGATCCTTAAAGAAATTCAAAAACATTTTTCAAGATTTCAGATTTCAAATAAAAATCTAAAAAATGTTGAAAACAATTTTTTAATTTACCAGAATTTTACCAAATCTTAGGAAAGATTTGAGTCGGTTTAAAAAGATATTTAAGACTTTCGGAAATCTCCGAAACGAAAAATTACCAAAAAATAAAATTCTGGATAGTTTATAATATAAACAAATTTGAAAATACCCGATGATAGATAATTTCCTATATAAATTACCGAATTATAAAATTCTCGAAGCGAAACGATTAAAAAATTGTTTGAATAATAAATAAATCATAAATAAAATGAAAAAATGTGTTTATCAAATGAAGGTTCTTTATTTTTATACGGATATTTTATAATATCAGCAATTTTCTTTCAGAAACTTTCTACTGTCGGGAATTTTGAATTGATGGCAATTTTATAATTTCGGAAACCTTCTATTTCAAATTTTTTCTTTGGTAATTTTACAACGTCGAGAATTTAATTTTTCAGAATTCTTCAGTCGTCCCACTTTCAGAAATCTTCTGAAATGTTTCTAATCTTTCTTTCCAATTCTTCATAAGTCATTTAATTTTTATTCCAGGAATCTTAAGAAAATGTCATTATTTCCTACTATTCAAAAATCCACGTTTTGTTTTAAGTTTTTGTCATTTTTTCGAATTTTAATTCCTAACTCTTTGAACATCCGTTTTGTTTTCAATTTATTTTTGAAATATTTTTAAAAAATTTGAATATATTTTCAAATTATTCAACTTTTTTCTGAAATCCTTTAACAATCCTGCAAAATTAAAAAAATTCCTCAAAATCTTCCAGATATTTTTCGACAATTTTGAATGTCCTTTAAAATGTTTTAAAGTATTTTCAGGTATTCTCTTAAAATTAATTTTTCGGTAAAAAATCATTCCAAATTTTTGTAGGAATCGTATAAATAATTTTTATTATCTCGAAACCTTTCAAAATTCTCAAAAAGCTGCAGAATTTTATTCTAATATCTTTAAAAATCTACAATATGCTTCGACTTTATGAAATATTTTCAAATTTAAGATTATTTTTAAAATTGGTTCAAAACTTTTGAATGTCTTTTCGAATGATTGAAATTTCACCTCAAGTTCTTCAAAAAACTAGAAAAATTTGTTTCGTTTTGTAGTGCTGCAAAATTAAGAAAATTTGCTTTAAAATATTCCACATTATTTTTAGAAATTTTAGGAAATTTTGTGGAATGTTTTGACATCTTTTTCAATTTTCTCTTAAAATTATTTGAAAAAATAAAAACATTCTTTCTATGAAATTTAGGAAAGTCATTTGAAATGATTCAAAATCTTTTCCAAATATCTTCAAACTAATTTTTCAAAATCAAAAACCATTTGAAATTTTCCCAGGAATTTAAACAAAAAATTTATTTTCTTGAAATCTTGCAAAATTCTTAAGGGGTGCTTTTTGCGAAATCTTCAAAAGTGAAAAATTTTGCTTTGAAATATTTTACATTTTCTTTCAAAATTTTGGAACATTATTTTTATTGTTTTGAAATCCTTATTTTCCTCTCAAAATTAATTTTTTAAACAAAGTTTCTCGTCGTCCCGAAATTCGGGATGAGTAGTCTAATATTTTTCATTAGTTTACTCTGCTAATTTTGCGGGACGCCTATACGCAGTATTTTTCAGAATGAAAAATTATTTGAAATTAAATTTTGTTATTATTTTGAAACCTTTCAATATGCCTAAAAAGCTTCTTTTTCGAAATCGTTGAAAATGTACATTTAAAAAAAAGTTATCTTCTCTGAAAATCACACACTGAAAACAGCCACTAAAAGTCAGTTTATGCAAGATCGCGTCACTAAAACTTTTAAGGTAAAGGAAATTAAGGTAGTTTCTCAGTTTTCATCGTATTGAACTCAAGCACACAAAACCTATTATTGCACATTTTTCTTTGTATACGCTTGTAAGGTAGCTACCACAGCGCCACGAATTTGGAACAATTGAAAAGAAATTTGAATTTAAATTCAAATCAACGAAAAATCTTATGGTAAGAAATTATTTTAAGTGGAAGAATAACATTTTTGATTAAAATGAATTGACATTCACTGTTTTTTTTCTCATAAAAATGCCCAAATAACTTCGAGATACCCAATAGTTCGCTGGTCAGATGGCGCTGTTGTCAAAGTCACAAAGGTATACTACAGGCGTATTACAAAAAAAAATTCCAATTCAATAAATCAATGGAAGGGTGGGATTTCTAAAAAAAGAATGATCACTTATATTGTCACATCTTTGACACCTCTGATAAGGAAACTTAATTATGGAAGAGAAAATTCAATTGGAAAGCTGACCCTCAGGACTAATAAACACTTCAGCACTCCCACTAATAAACTCTTCAGTCCTCACCTTCTCCCTTGATTCGGAAATCTCCAGAAGCGATTCAGAAAGTTTTGTTTTGGATCTCTCACTCAAGTCAAACGAACACGTGTAGAAGTTTAAGATGTCTATCTATATTGAGTCAAACTTGGCTCTGAAGCGAACTTGACTTCATATAGAGTACGTTTGTTAGGGTTGACTTTCCTGACCATCGATTACTCTGAAACTTGGTGGTAAGTTGATCCATTTTGTGTCACCTATAACACATATGCTTTTTCACAGAAATCAAGATGGCAGGCAGGCAGGATAGACTTTCTTTGGTGGTCTAACTTTGGTTCAGTCAGAGAACGTGAAAACTTATTCCAAGGCAGTTCCTGTGGCCCTTATCGAGTAATCCTCGTCGCACAGCTCTTTTCAAGTCCATAATTTCCACCTCTTTGTAGGGGTTACTCGAAAGTGGCTACAGCTTTTCCCAAGAAAGCTTATCCTTGAATTTCTTTTTCTATTTCCCCCTTCCTCTTTTCTGATCTACTCACTGAACCCTCGACGCTGCCTGCTCATAAAGTAAAAGAAAGACATAAAACCACCGTAGGTGTAGATTTATGTGCTTGCGTCCAGAGTCCGGAAATAAAAGAATTATTTTATATATCTATATCTACTAGGGTGACCATAAAAAACTTTTGGGTTTCTTAGGAGCGAAAGACAAATAACGGTAGTTCATTGGATTGTATGAGGCATAATTTTTCAAAAAGATTTTTAAACAATAATTATAGGTCAGGATTATTTGTCCATTCTGGACTACTATGTCCAAGCTGATGAGTGCTCCGCCCAGCTCCGTCTCAATAATTAAATAGTTAAAGTCCTAGGACTGTCAAATTTCAAAAATTTACTCAGATTTATTTTTAATATAGCAGTTTTAATCATATTTTTCTCAATATGCTCTTTCAAAAAATGCCACCTTCAACCTTTGAGGAAAATATTTTCCAAATTTCAGTATCAGATATGTATTATTAGGGCTCCTAACAGTCTTTGAAAACAGTGGAAGACAGTGAAAATAGCCCTTTTTGGGCGCCATAGGTAATATTTATCATCAATTTTTCATTGAAAAAATGCTTTTATATTCATTTTGAGGATCTCAAAAACAACATATTGAAAGTTGAAATGAAAAATTGAATAACTTGGCGGGTAAAACCTTCAAAGAGAAAAGTTGATTTTGCCCATTTTATTTCCATAAGAACTTGAGAGATGATGGGCCTCCTCTAAATATTGTGTAAAAGTCTTTTTAAAAAAATCTGCCTTCAAAAATCCTATGAACTACCTTCATTTGCCTTACGTCTCTAAGAAAACAACAAGTTTTTTATGCTTACCATAATTTGTACTGGTCAATTCTAGGTGACTTAACAAACATGTATAATTATAGCACGAATGCCAACAAGGCAATTTTTTACAAATAATATAATAAGAGTGCGTAAAAAAAAGGTTGGACATAAAAAAAGCTCGCGTCGAGTTTGAAATGAATTGAATTATTTTGTCAAAGCAAATCGTGTTTTTTATTTAAACCAAATTTATCCAATAGTATAAAATGAAAAGTTGATTGTTTGCGAGACAGCGTAAATATGACTTTTAGTAACTATTTTCAGTTTGTTCAGCTATGAATATAGTTTAAAAATTTTCTGCAACATCAATTTTGTAAATGAAAATGTCCAAATGCTATTAAAGTAATTTTATTTCATGATGAAATTGATTTGTGAATGTTTCTAAACATTATGGATAAAAGAAAAATTTAAATATAAAATAGTTTTTTAATATTGGGGAATAATTATGTTCTTCAAATTTTACGACCACAGTATGACTCGTAATCTTTTGCACACATTCAAATAGATAAGAAAAATTAAACTATGTACAAAAATTTAGAATATCTCTATTTACACAGTAGAAGAAAAAGTAGATTTTTGAAGATTTCGCAAAACCCGAGCGTTTCAACAATTTTGAAAGGTTTCAAGAAAACAATTTTTTTTGAAGATCCCGGCAGAAATTTTGAATAATTTTTTTCATGAAAAATTAATTTTAAGACAATATTGAAGAAGATTTCAAAACATTTCAAATGATTTCCTGAAATTTTAAATAAAAACGTAGAAAAATTCAAAGCAAAATTGTCCAATTTTGCAAGATTACAAGATTTTTGAAAAAATCGATTAAGATTGAGAGGTATTTAGAAGTTTTGAAAATTTTTACAAATAATTTCAAAAATTAATATTTTTAACCAAAAGTTTAGAAGCTTTTTAGGAGTTTCGAAAGGATTGAAATGATTTTTCTATTTTGAAAAATAAATTTCAAGATAATATTCAGAAAGATTTTGAAATACTTGAAATGATTTCCAAAATACTCGGAGAATAATATGGAAGATTTTAAGAAAGTTTTTGTAGTTTTTAAGGATTTAAAGACGATCTAGAAAAAATTTGATTCATTAAAAAATATATTTAAAAGCTCTGACATAATTAAAAAAAAAACATTAACAATTTTGAAAGATATAAACCATTTTTAAACCATGTATAGATATTTGCAGTTTTCGATATATTCAAAACTAAGTTTTTTAAAAAGATTTCTAGGAAAATTTTGAATGATTTTTATTTTGAGGTATTAGTTTTAGGAGAATATTTAAAAAGATTGCAAAGCATCTGAAAAAACCTAAGGTAATATTTCAATTATACAGATTTTCATTTTAAATTTTAGGAACCACTAAATATTTAGAAAAAATATTTAGTAGATTAAGAAGTTTCAAAATAATTGTATAATATTTCAAATTTGTAAAGATTTAAAAATTTTGCCGAAATATGTATAGTTTAAAGATTACAAAAAAAATGAGACACTTTTTTCGAATTTTGAAAAGTTTCACGAAATAATAAAAATGTTCTTTAGATTCTCGGGAAAATATTAAATAATTATTTATTTAAAAAAATAATTTTTTAGGATAATTTAAACATATTTCGAAACAATTCGAAAGATTTATAAAAATGTTGAAAGAAAGCTTAAAGTTTAATTAGAGCTCCAGTTTAAATGTTAAACAATTTCTAACAAATAAATAGTTATTCTAGGCTAGAGTCTAGGCTCACCTAAAATATTGGTTCGACGATCACCGAAATTCAGAAATTCACACAGCCAAAATTAAGATTGCAATGTACAATTGTCATACTTATTAATATTCCAATCAAAAATTGTAGGTACACGTTTTTAGTAATTCGGTTAGTGAAATAGTTGACTGTGAACACTTAAAATTTTTAATTGTTGATCTCAAAAATCATAATTTTTAAACACTTAAAAAAGCATCAAAATAAAAAGATTTTATTTTGAGCAATATGTATTATTTTTTCAGTATTGAAAATTGCTCAATTTTGAACACTGTCAAATTAAAATTATTCAATATCCGATACATTCAATTCTAACCTAAATTCGATTTTTTGAACCTCCAATTTAAAAGGCTACATATTTTGAACAAAATAATAACATATTTTGGAATGATAATGTGCTATGAACAAAAATGTTATGATTCAAGTTATTCAGTTTCAAATACTTTAAATAATGGATCATTGAATCTCCGGTGATTTAAAGTAGTTTTTATTTGCAAATATTTACTTTTTTAGTATTTAAATTTTAAATGCATCTTCATATTTAAAGTTTTTTAATTATGGACGACCAAAAGTTTAAAGTGTTTAGGTTTTATTTTTTTTATTTTCAGGGTACTTTTTTATAAATTTTAAAATGCAGTATACTCAAGTTTTTTAATTTGAAATAGTACTATTGTACATCATTCAAAAATCTGGCATTTTTCATTTTTAAGTATTTAAAATTGAATATTTTTGCTTCAAAATCAAGCATTTCATTCATAAGATCTGGAAATTTTCATTACTGAAACTTTTGATAATCCAATATTATAAAAGACTTTTAATATATAATGAACAAATAATTCTTTCAGAATTGTTACATAAAATCGTTTATTTTAAATAAGCGAAGATTGAAATTCAAATGATGAATTTCATAAGGCTCCAAATAGGATATTATTCAATTTTGAATGTCTGAAATGGTAAATTACATTTTTTCTGACAACCGTATCTAATCTTCCTTCTACAATTTGAAAATAATAGAAAAGAATAATTCCTTGAGAATCCCTCTGAAGAATCTTGTTTTTAAATGAAAAATCATAATGTGTTTCGAATTTTTTGAAAGAATTTTACACTTGTGACGATTAATTCTTCAAGACTTGGTATATAAAATTGCTTATTTTAAATGGGTGAAGCTTGAGATTTGAATACTAAATTTGAGAAGGCTGCAAATATGAAATTATTCAATTTTGAATGTACCAAATTGTAAATTAATTTACTCTGATAACCATCTAGAATCTTCATTCTTCAATTTGGAAATATTAGGAAAGAATTAATATTTAAAAATCCTTTCAAAGAATCTTGTTTTTGAATGAAAATTCAGACTATGCTTTGGATTCTCAGAAAGAATTTTCCACTTGTGATAAATTCCATGAGGGTTTTATATTTATATTGCCATTCTTATCCGGTATAAACCCTGCTTTCTGGCGACAGGATGCCTTGAATTTCTTCGTACGTCGCTAGGAAAATAGTGTATCTGGAATATGTTTTTGAGTAAAGATAGCCTCGAGGAACATTTACTTTACTTGAACCACATGAGATATTGACCATTAAAACAAGGAAGTGCGAACGAGAATATACGGTGAATTACCACAAAGGTATTACCGTTTGCATTATCGTCATGACACGGCAGAGCCACTGGAGGAAACAGGTCGCATTATACGGCATAATCAGTCGGGAAATCGCCAGGGAGAAAAGAAAAAAACTACGCTTGAGCATTCTTAGAACAGGAAACATCGTCAGCTGCAATTTCACCGAGATATTAATGGCCCTGAAGAGTCTGGTATTCACTAAAGTACAAAAAATAACGCGGATTATTACAGGAGAAAGGAATGGTAGAAATTATATATCTAGTTTAATGTGAAGCTCGATTTTAGTAGAGATTTAAAAACTTGAAAATTATTTATCGAATTATATACAAGAGATCATACAAGACTACATAGAATTACACAAAATCACGTAGAATTAAAACAGATTTAAAATCGCTACAAAATCCCAATCTTGAAATTCCGAAAAATTTTTGAAATATGAAAACATCCTAACACCTAGGAGATCAATAATAATAATGCAAAAAAAGGTTTATTTCAAAATTTATCCAAAGAACTAAGTGACAACAGCCATACAAAATTTTATAAATGGATCTTCAATTTTAAGCGAACAAATTCAATTTTTAACAAAAAGACAAATGTTTATCAGAATAGTTAAATAATCAACAATTAAGATTATTTTTCAACCTAGAAAGACTTCTTAGTCGATAAAAAGAAATATTTCATCAAAAATGTTGAAATATCAAGCCAATAAGACAAATTTTCTACAAAACCGTCTATTTTTCAACTGTGAAACATGAAATTTAGGAAAAAAGTTTCTTTCCAACAAAATTGTTGAGTTTTTAAGCCGAAAAAAAAATTAATTTTCTACAAAACAGTTACTGTTCAACCCAAAAATATTAATTTTCTGCCAAAATAATAGACTTTTCCACCAAAAAAGACAAGTATTCAACAAAATAAATATGTTTTCAACTAAAAAAGATCAATTTATAAGCTAAAATGAAATAATTACTTTTTGAGTTAAGCAAATTAATTTTCGAAAGAATATTTCCAAAGAATCTTCTATAATAAGAGATTCATTTTTAAAGAAAACATATGAATTTTTGACAAACGAGTTGAATTTTCAGCCAAAAAAGATTTTTCAGTCAATAAATAAAAAAGTTCAATCCTAAATGTTGAACATAAATGCCAAAAATATGAATTTTCTAAAAAAAAAACAGTTGCATTTTTATACCGAAAATGTACATTTTCAACAAAAAAGTTAAGTCTTAACTAAATAGTTGAACTTTTTACGAAAATAGTTGGGTTTTCAGCACGAAGAAATCTTGAACGAAAAATCTTGAATGAAACATTTGCATTTTTAACGGCAAAAAGGACTTTTGATTAAAATTGTTAAATTTTAAAGAAAATAATCAAATTAACCTGAACATCAGGTAATCGAAATTCCCTGACTCTTTCAGGGTTTTTCTGATATAATAAAATAATAATTATCAAACAAATAGATGCATTTGCAAAAAGTTGAATTTTTAACTAAAAAAAATTAATTTTGAACCAAATAGTTGAATTTTCAAATAAAAAATATAACTCATTAAAAGACGAGTTTTCAAAATCCTCAACCAAAACAGATTAATTTTCAACCAAAAAGTTGCATTTTAATAAAAAAAGATCAAGTTTCTACCATAAAAGATGATGTTTTATACAGAAATTACAAATTATCAACAAAATAGTTCAATTTTCAACTAAAAAAAGGTTTTTAGCCAAGAGATAAAAAAATATCAACCAATTTGTTAAATTTTTCAGCCAAAAAGGCTATTTCTCTAAGAAGCAGTTGGATTCTTAACTCTAAAGTATGAGTTTTCCACTTAAAAATTAATTTGCAACCAAATAGTTAAATTTTCTATCAAAATAATAGATTTCGCTACCTGAAAAGTGAATTTGAATTGAAATCGTTTGATTTTCTAGCGAAAAAGAATTTCTTACCAAACAGTGGAATTTTCAACAAAAAAATTGATTTTCATTCAACTCGTTCAATTTTCATATAATACGATCAATTTTCGAACCAAAAATAGAATAGTAAAATTTTCAACAGGGGTATGCAGTTGCTTAATCGAATTTTCAATATAAATTTAGACGCGCTTGGAGGATTCGATTTTTCGAAATAAAACAAAATATAACTATGCATAAAACCGGTTTTATTTTCACTTTTCTACAAAAAGATGAATTTTTGATCTGACAGGAACAATTTTCCATACGAAAAAAGAAATGTTCAATCAAACAATTAAATTTTTAACGATAACAGATGAACTCTGAATCAAAACTGTAATAGTAAACTTTTTAATTAAAAATAATTTACTTTAACCCAAAAATAGCTGGATTTTCTTATTCGGTTCAATTAATTCAGTTCGCACTAAAACGAAAAATCTAGAAAAAGGAGAAAAAAGAGAAAAAAGAGAAAAAAGAAGAAAAGGGGAGAATACTGGAAAGAACGTGCAGTCTGCAATACTCGTATTCAATTAATATTATTAATTTTAATTTTTTTATTTTACTTGGTCAACTTTGATTTCACAACTGTATTTTATTGTACTCGTCCAAGTTTTTGCATCGTAGATGTTTCAGGTGGGATTATATTTTTTAGGAAAGGAAAATAATTATTAGTAGAAGAATTGATTGGAGGATTTAGTCATTAAATTGCTTTCCCGACAAAGTAGGCAAATTTTGTAATCTCACAGTTGAGAAAATAGAGTGGTTATTATAAGTATAAAATCCTTTGTAGGGGATTTGTAAAAATTGGTTGAAAATGTTTAATGAAGGTTGAGAGGCCAATTATTGAGGGTGGTCGACGATTTTATCGACTACTCTATAACACAATGTCTAGAACATGTAGGTCATAAGCCATCGACAGTGGTAACGGACCAATAGTCAGGCAGTAGTAATAGTCTGTACGGCGACGCGACCCAGTGGTCAAATGCAGGTTTAGTCAGACAGATTATCGCCTAGTGCCGAGAGACACGGTTACTGCTGTCTTGGGTCGTTAAGAAATCATCTGTAATCCACTTCAGCGGAGTTCGGGAGCTACTCGTAAACCCGATTAATTGTCTATCAACACTAGCCTATCACGTTTTCCAATTAATAACTAAATCAATTTTCAGGGAAAATAAAGTTCAGCTTTTTTAGTACAGGTATCTCGTATTGTGCGACTTTTTCGACTTTTTTTTGAAAAAATGCGACTTTTTGAAGAAAAATGAGACAAATCGACTTTTTCCATTTTTTGAAAAAGTTCCCTACACGAAGTTTCCATTTTAATCACAATAGAAACCAGAAAATAATGTACCATTTTAATCGAGAACATTAAAAATTGAATAATTTGTTAATAAAGCTTTATACTCAGATTGAAACATTTCTAATTTCGTGAATCAGTGTTTAAAGTTTTAATTTTTTTCAAATTGCAAGCCTTTAAGTTGAAAACGTTTATAATCTTCATAATCTTTCCCCTATTTCTCTTTTCTATCCTCTGTTTTGCAAATTTTTACTTTTTTCCGACTATTTGGTTACAAATTTATTTATTTTGTTGAAAATGCATCTCTCTTGATTAAAATTTGAACTGTTTTGTTATAAACTATCTATTTATTGAAAATTCAAATTTTCGGGCTGATATAATCGACCTGCCTTTTAAAACATTCGTCTTTTCAGCTTAAAAATTAAACTATTTGGTTGACAGTTCAACTGTTCTTGATTAAGGTTTAATCTCTTTTATTTGAAAATTCGACCATCTAGTTAAAAATGGAATTATTTTGTTAAAAACTCATCTTTTTGGATAGAAAATTCATTCATCTTTTTTGGTGAAAAAAGCATCTCCTTTTATTAAAATATTATCTTTCACTGTTGAAAATGAACTTTTTTTAACAATTAAAATGTGTTTTGAAATATTCGCATTTTTGCTTGAAATTTCAACTATTTGGTTGAAGATTCAACTATTTTTGTAAAAATTAATCTCTTTTAATTCGAAGTTCAACTATTAAGTTGCGAATGCATCCTTATGGTTAAAAATCCATATTTCGTTATTGAAAATGATCTTTTTTGTTGAAAATTCAACTTTCCAGGTTCACAATAAAACTTTCATCAATTAAAATTGGTCTTTTCGGCTTGAAAATATAACTATTTGTTTGAAGTTTAACCTTTCTTGCTTGAAGCTTAGACAATCTGGTTGAAAATTCATCTTTTTAGGTTGAAAATTGAACTATTTGGCTAAAACTTCAACTACTTTGTTAAACATCCATCCCGTTTGCATCAAAGTTTACAACTACTTGGTTTTCAATGCAACTGTTCTGTTAATTTTTTCTAGTTTAACTACTTGCTTGAAAATTCATCCTTTGAGGTTCAAGAGTCAAATGTTTTCTAAATTATTTGACATTTTATCTTGAAAACTAAACTCATGTGTTAAAAATTTGTCTTTGGGTTGAAATTATTTAGAATTTCAAAATCATCCAAATTTTAGAATTTTGTATGGACACTTGAATTTTTACTAATGATATACTTACACTAAGAACTTTAAATTATTAATCTTTAAAATTGAAAACGTTTTTAATTTTGACCATTTACAATTAACAATTATGCAAGTTTTAAATTACAGAATGTAAAATTCTATAATTTGGATGCTTCACATTCGAAATTTCTCAAATTTGAAAGATTTATAATTGAAGACTGGACTATTGATTTTCAAAATCATCCAAATTTAAGACTTCTTATTCATACATCTTGAAAACCAAAGAACTCTAAATTGCAAATCAGTCAAATTTAAGCATGTTTATTCATACAGCTTCTATCTTCGAGAGTTTTCAATTATAAATCTTCAAAATTCAATAGTTCAGAAAAAAAAACGTCTAGAATTATATACACTAAAAATGTGAGGATCTTCAATTGGAAGTCTTCAAGATAGACCTCTTTACAAAAATATTCAAAATTTCATAATTTTCTTTTTTTCTGATTCCCGCTAAAATAAAAAGCGCAATAAACGCGCGTAGCATTGATTTTGAAAATGAGAAATAATAATCTTTTAATTCACTTATTTATATAATCCACATTAAAGCTTCTACATATGTTTTTAGGATCCTAATTTGAGAATAATTTAATTTTAAACGAAGTTTGTAATTGTTTCATTTTTAACGCATCAAGTTGGAATTGATTAATTTTCAAAATTTCCCATTAAAAATCTTATAATTTTCAACAATTTTGGATTTTTTTGAAAAGATCTATAATTTTTTGTTTCTAAATATCTATTCAATCATTTTGACTGTCATTTGATACTACATGGTATAATACATACCTATTAATAACCATTTTTATCATCCCTAAAATTTTCATAATTTGAAATTAAAATTATAGTTTTGAATGCGCAATTATAAAATATGTATAATTTTGTTATGTTTTTGTGCTGTGATCCAGATAAAAATGATTTAAAATATACAGTTTTTCAATGCTGTTTTAGTATTATTAACTTTTAACGCGTTTTATTTTTTAACTTGTTCATTCTTGATGGTTTCCAATCTCAAATTGCACAATGTTTGTAGGCCATTACTTTAAAATTGTCAATTTTTAATTTTTATTTTTTAACATTCTCCGCACTAAGCCTGCTATAAATGCTCATTTTTACCAATTAATTTGAAATACAAGCATATCTTTACTTGATGCTTTTGAAAGGAAAAAAACATAAGTTTCCTTTACAGACAAAAAAAATAACCCTAAATTCGAAAAAAATATTATTTCTTTTCATCTTTATTTTTAAAGGTTATTTTTATCAAACAATGCTTGTAATAATTTGAAGAGGTGTAAAGCCCCATATCGCAACTGTATAAATGGAAAAAATGTATTTATTGTTATTGACTGACATTTAACCATCAAAATAGATGGTAGATGAGAAATAGTTTTTTGAAACAAACGCAAATATTTTATATTGTCTTGCAGAAACAGTTTTTTTTCAATTATTGTAAAACCTAAATCTTTATTAATATTCTTCTAATATACGTATAAAACAAAGATGGATTTCCTGGAAATACAAAAACTTCAGTTTTACAAAAACGCCACCTTTTTGGCCAAAAATATTTAACAGTAAATGTAAAGTGTTTCAAATAGATTTGATTCTCTCTCTGGTTTAGCAATAAATTTATATGAAAATAAGATTATGAATCCTAGTTCAGACTTGATTTCTAATGTCACAAATGTAGACCAAAATATTAAATGAAAATTTACAAGTGTGACATCGCATAAGGCCACATAAATTATTTTTTTAAATCGAATTTTGAAAATCATTTGCCGTCAAATATAAAGGGGTCACATATGGTTTCGTTTTTCTTTTTAGCTTTAGCTTTCTAAGAAGTGTTCTGTGATTGCCTTTCCGGTCGTTTAGTTTTATGATCTTTCCGGTTCATGACGAGATAACCTTGTTTTAGAAGTTTCGCTGCAAAATGTTTCTGGAAGTATATATAAATACTGAAACTCAACTTTTATTTGACACGTAAACTAAATTATAGAGAAGATAATTAAATATATCTGGATTAACGTAGATTTTCAAACTAGAAATTTGATAAGTGAAAAAATAAGTTTTCTGTAAATATACAATCGATTCCCTAAATCTAAACCAGTGAGATGTCACTGCTGATCGGTGAAAATCTTTATTTAATTGATTTCATTTTCCATTTCATTTTTATTTGAAAACGTGTTGTCTAATTGTCTAGCTTCTAAATTAAAATTTGTCCATTTAAAACGTCACTAGAAAACAGACACGCGCAATCTTTATATTTAAATCTCAATTATTTGTTGATATCTAATAATTTATTATTAAAAATACCAATAATTTCACACAAGAAACTCTAACATAATCCAAAATTGTTCAAAGATTTTTAATCTTGTTTAAATTATAATAATTTTTGTTTTAAAATACCAATTTCAGGTAAAACACACCAATAAAATCTAAAGTTGTTGGAAACTTGTCACTATTCTGTAAAATCAAATAATTTTTTATTAAAAATACTTTTCCACATTTTATGATTTTTGTTTAAATGACCGATTTCCTGTGAAGAAAAAATTTGACATAACCTGAAACGCTTCAAAAATTGCAAATTTGATGATTCTAAATTGTAATATCAATCTAAATCTTGTTCAAATTATAATCATTTTTGTTCTCAAATACCCATTTTTGTGTAAAAATCTAATGTAATCTAAAATTTAAAAAAAATAATGAACCTTCAAAGTCTAATGATTTTTGTTTAAAAACCGCTAAACGGTACAAATCTCGTATAAAATCGAAAAACGTAGTTTGTTGATTAAAGTTTTTTCTTTGACATCTAATAATTTATGATAAAAAATATCGATTTAGAGTGTAAAGCGTTAAAATAGCGGAAAAACTGACACAATCTAAAATTTTTGTAAATATTAAGTCTTCTGCGAAATTTTAGGATTTTATATTAAAATTATTTTTGTTTTAATATTATTTTGCGATGGAAAGCACTAACATAAAACATGTATAATATTTGAAATAATTTATTAGATAATTTGAATTAAAATGAACAACTGTTTCTCAATTCGCATAAGGTTTAAGATGATTTTTCTTTAGAAAAATATATAATTGGTAGACCTATTTTTTACAATTTTAAACTTGAGGAACAAAATGACTTCAAGTATTTCTAATGATAATACGACATTCTTTCAAACTTTAGTTGAAAAAAATGTAATAAATTAAAAATAATTTTACAAGTCACAAATCCTATCAATTTAAAACTTTATATACATAGGTATTTCCGATGACAATACAATATTGACAAAAATGACAAGAAGCAATTCAAATACAAAATAATAATTTTTTAAAAACCAAGCTTCATTGCAATATGCTAAAAATTAACAAAATAATTCACTCTGTAAAGGGGGTTATAATAATGAAATAATAATAGTAAAAGGACTAAAAATAAAAGCGTGCATGTTGCGTTAAAAGGATTTGTTCGAAATCCCATTTTTAATGTAGAAATAAAAAGATTTGTAACTCAAAATCAGATAACTGACTCTCTATACTAGCCTCTCATCGACAAAAAACATGACTTTCTTCTAATTATAGACCTTTCGGCGAAAAATCGTCTGTTCCAGTCCGGTACTGTCAAACTAAATCTTCATTATCACGGAAAAGAATAATTTTTTGGACAAAATATTTTTTATTCTTTTTCAGCATCTCAATATCTCGGGAGCAAGCTTTCATCAATTAAAAAATTTTTTAAACAGACTTTAAGTCGCTGTCCACAAATAAATTTTCAAACCTCATGAAATTTGAACCTTTAAATCCATGAATGATTTACTCGGAATTGGTTAACTTTTTCTGATCAATCTCAATTTCTTCCAGTTGAGCAACTTAATATCTCGGGAGCAAGTTCTTATTTTTTGTTTAAACTGAAAATTGCACTTTTTCTCGTGATCCGCAAACGAGCCTGTTCCAATTTTAGGTTCCTATTAATTTGAGATTGTAAGGTTTCACATTCTATTTCTCGGAGCTGGATCATTTTTTTAATACTGTTTTGGTCTCAATTCAGAAACACTTTAGCTCGGATGTCAGCTTTTGTTTTATCTTCAAATGGTAATTTCGATTTAACGGAATGTTATTTCACTCTTCTGAAAAATTTCGATTTTATTGGTTATCTAGTTCTGTACTGCAATCCTTCGAATACAAAAATTTGTTTCGCTTTTATTCTTAGTCACGTTGTTATTATTATCATATTAATATTGCAACCCTCCTTTCCAGAGCTGATTATTTTGTTTCTTTTTAGAATATTATAATAAGAGTTTCTTTTTAATTAATCTTTATTCTTTTCAGATAGAATGGAGTTTAAAATTGTCAATTTAACAAAAATTTCAAGCTTGAATGGTATTTTACCATTTGGACGTTTCCAATTTGAAATTCTTCATATCCTAAAATTTGAAAGCTCGTAAATTGAATTCTTAAAATCCTAAAGTGTTAAATGATCTGTATTCGAAATCTTGAAAATAAAATGCAGCTCCGGCAATAAGTTGTTCTGTAACTCCTTCCTTGTATATCCTGGTATAATCCAACAATTTATCCTCGTAGCTCTAAACGTAACCCAAATTCCTAAAAGCCTCTCACGAAATATAAACTATTTTTCACTTTGATTGCCTTGAAACTTTTCAGATTCTGCGACCCTCAGCCTTTTTCCGCCATGAGGCTAAATCGCTCGCAAAATCTAATCAATGGAAAACATTTTGTTTTGACCTACCGTTCGGCAAGTGCGAGACAGCGAAAAAAGAGGAAAATAGTAGAGCAATGTAAAGGACGTCACATAGAGGGTTGAGGAATAGAGGAAGATTTATTTATACTCAGGCAAGAGGATTCTTTGACAAATCGAGCGAGGAAATTTGTGACTCAGGAGAAAGCACGTTTCGCTTGAGAGCAGTAAACGATAAAAGTCTTTCTTTAAAAGATGAGGGATGCGAATTGCTGGAAGTCAAAATGGCACATGTGATGATGCGTCAGCAGTGGACATTGATGCTGATAGATGTCGCCACGAAATGAATTAAGAATGGTCGGAATAGCCACAAATCTGAGTTCGTGATTCCAATTTATATATAACGAATAACGTTATACGTTTTCCGTTTCTTAATCCAATCCCAGACTCTATCCAGAATCCCGCAAGGCATTCTATTGTTCTCTTTTTCCTTTCAATAGCATTAAAAACCCCACTATTCTCTTGCAGTATTGTGAACTTCGTTTAGCCGCCATGAGGCAAGGGTCTTGTCATTGAAGCATACTGATATGGCAAAAACACTGGCCAGCAAGTTTAATTCCCATTTTATCTTTTATTTACGATCTGATAGTTTCCTCTCTTAAACTAAAGCAGTAAAATTTGATCAGTTCAAATCGCCAGAGGGTGGTCACCGAAATATGAGATGTCTAATGATACTTCAGATAATTACAAATTATTGCAAATGATCCTTTGGGAAATTGGGAATCCTTTTCTTAAAAAGTTCTGGTCACGAGATTTTTCCCCCCTCCAACGGTCGCCGCTATACCGGAACTTTGATATTTTCATGGGGAGCGAAAACCTCAAACAAAATTATTTTTTATTAATTCTCATGTTTGTGGAAATTTTGAAGTATATTTGTTTCAAAATCAATATTATTATATACCCAATAATTTATAATATTCGTGTGATAAGTATCTTGTCTCTATTCTGTATTAAGTCCTCTTGCAATTAAAATTGTGATTTGAAAATCGTGCCAAACTCAAGCCAAACAAAATCAATAAAAATCCATTAGTTCTGATACAGCAGTACCAGTCAGAATTGTAGTACCAAGTGTCTCAACTCTCGCATGAGGATCTCTAAGGGTTGCTACAGGTCAGGGAATTCTGAAAAGTGAGGCAAAGTCAGGGAATGTCAAGGAAACCCTGAAAAAGTTCAGGATTTTTCGATATACTGAAGTTGATGTTATTTTATTATTTTTTTGAAAATTCAGGAATTCTGTTGAAACCTAGTTACAAATTTAATTGTTTTGTTGAAAACTAACTTTTCTAACTAAAAATATATCTAATCCATTTTTGTTTGAAAATTGATCTTTTTTAGTTGAAAATTTATGTATTTTATTGAAAATTCTACTTTTTTGGTAGAAAATGTATTTTCTTGTTTGAAAAATCAATTCTTTGATTTAAAATTAATTTTTTTGTTGAAGAGATTCATCATTTTAGTTGAAAATTAATTTTTTTTGGTAAAAGTTGAACTATTTTGTTGAAAATTCATCTTTTTGGTATAAAATTGGTCTTTTTGGTTTAAAATTTATATTTTTACTTGAAAATTCTTCGATCGAAAATTTGACTATTCCATTTTTTATTCGAAATCCATCTTCTTTTATTTGAAAATCTACTATTTCGTTGGCAATTCATGTATTTTCACAAACATTCATCTTTTGTAGTAGAAAATTAATCTTATTGGTTGGAAGTTTATCTTTATGTTTGCGGACTCATTTCTTTGCTTGAAAATTTCATTATCTCGTTGAAAATTTGTCATTTCGGTAGAAATTGAATCTTCTGTAGTTGAAAATTGCACTATTTGGTTGAAAATTCATGTATTTTGTTAAAAATTCGTATTTCTTGGTAGTTAATTGAGTTTTTCAGTTAAAATGTTAACTTTTTCCTTAAAATCACATTTTTTTGGTTACAGATTCATTATTTCAATCAAAAATTAATTTCTTTAGTTACAACATTTCAATATTTTATTAAAAATTCGTCTTTCTTGTACAAAATTATTCTTCTTGATTAAAATTGAATCTTTTCATTGGAAAATGATAAATTGGTAAGGGAAAAGTCTGAAAAAGCCAAGGAATTGCGAAATTGAGATTCTGCAGTAACTCTGTAATTTGTAGTGACTGTTTTAAGTTCGTTCATTACTATAAATTAAAAAAAAAATGACAATACATTCCGTTCATATTCTTTTAACCATATTACAATACTAATTTAACGTTATGCTTAGCGCTAATAATTATGAATTTTCTGAATTTTTCAAAATCAAAATTTCCAAATGAGGAATTTTTTAATTCTTCAGGATGTAAAAATTCTTTACGTAAACTTTAAATTATTTCAAAATATATTTTGAAGTTGTGAAAAGATTCGAGAGTAATTCAAAACTTAAAAAGATTTTTAAAACAGTAGAAGCTTCTAAGAATTTTGTAAGCTTTCAAGAGAATAAAAACTTGTTCTTAAGAATCCTAGGAAAATTTGAAATAACTTTTTATGTTACTTTAAGGATTTTTTTTTTATTTTGAAAGATTTTTCAAAATGGTCGGAAAAGTTTGAATCAGTTCATTATTTTTTTTTTCCAAAACAAAAACTAAATGCGCGCGTAGCGCGCGATTGATATAATGCTAGTGGGGAGCAATTATTATTTGGTCGAATGAATTTCAGTAAAATGACAATTACAGTGAGAGCGTAATTTGGAGAATATTTAATCACCTCATTTGTGTAAACCATGAATATATATTTACATTTCATTTCTTTGATAATTTTCAACCGAATTACACATTCCAATTAAACTTTTGAAAAGTAACTGAAGCAAGCCATAGAACCTATTTACTGTGTTTTGCAAGTTGGATGTGAACTACTTTCTCTCAATGAAGTAAAATTTAGTAATTTGAGATGCAGTGTACCGTAAAATAGTGAGTTCAAAGTTTAACTTTTTGTTTATTTTACGTGAACATATTTCCATTTTCAACCGATTGCACTCTTACTTTAAAACAAACGAATTTTTTTTGAAACCATTTCCAACTCAATTGCGTTATGAAACTTTCCCTAATACTAGCCCCAGCGCTGTACGTAAATTGTTGAAAAACATTTAACCTTCAAAATCTATTAAATTTTATCACAAATAACCATTTCTGTTTCAAAAAGCTATAACATAACCTAAAATTGTTGGAAATTTGAAATCTTGATGATTTGGGTTTAAAAATGTTAATTTCCGATGAAAATAACTAACGAAAATGAAAACTTTAAACAAATTTTAATCTTATTCAAAACTTTGTGAATTTATATTCAAATTCTTTCTTTGGGAAAAGTGCTTCAAAATTCCACAAATTCCTGAATAAATATCTTTTAAACTAACTCGAATTATTCCTAAAATTGATTTAAAGTCTTCGAGATATATTTTTGACAATTTTGGAAATCTTTTGTTGTGTTTTATAATATTAATAAATATTCTCTTGAAATTAATTTTCACAAATGAAGAATCACTTTAAATATTTTCAAGAATGTTGAGAAAGTTTTTTTATTATCTTAAAACCCTTAAACAAACAATAAACAACTTCCAAATTTTATTTCAAAATCTTCCAAAATGTATTCGCATTCTTCCTCATATTTTGAAAAAATTTCGCTTAAATTTAAAAAATTGCTCTAAAACTTCTTGAGAATTTTGGAAATCTTTTTAAATATTCTCTCAGAATAAATTTTGTAACAGAAGTTATTAAAAATTTGCCGACAAATTTGTCGGCACCTGTAATTTTTTTTTTATCGGTACCGACAATTTTTTTCATCGTTAGCTACATTCTACAGATATCGTAAACTAAGATATTCTAAGTTTTTGTCCGTAATTTAATTTTAATTATCTCCTTGAATTTCCAGAATTAGAATTCCTCATTTGGAAATTGCGATTTTCAAAATTCCAGAAAATTCAAAAATGAGTCCGAGATTTTCGATAATCTCTTGTCACCTATGTTTTAGATAGGATTATAATTCTTAATTAAGGGTGTTGGTTAAATCCGCTTTGAAATTTTTTTTATAGATACGACACAGCCTAGACACTGCACATCTTTTCGGCTGCTTACAACTACAGTCTCATGGTCTTCACACACATAGGACCCATCAATTTTCTCCAGTTTTTTCTCCGTATCTCGACGTATTTGACAAAATTTAGGTTTACCATCATCAAATCGTGGGTCTTGGGATCTAAAGAGACACCCGATAATGCTTTCTCGATATCAGAATTGTGCGTCTGCTATTCGTAGATTTCTCCCTTTCGGAAAATGAACATTTGTAGTGAAAATTTCCATTTCCGCAGCATAAGGGTTTTTCTTCCAAAATTGTATCAATCTGAGGATCACGAAAAACCTCGGATATTTGGTCAGTTTTCTTTCTTTCGTTCTCAAATACGTGGAGAAAAAATATATATTGTGACAGTACGGTATATACGTATCAAACAAAAAATTCCAAATCGGATTTAACCAACACCCTCAAGGAAATAATTCCTTCATGTTAGTATTTTCGGATTAACATAAGTTGGTGAATCCGATTACCGATTCGCAAGTTTGCAACAACTAAGAGGAAAACGAAGTTGCAGAATCAATTCAAACTTTGGCATGTGAAAGTTTACGAAGGGTATTAGATCTCAATATTGAGCCCTACAAGTATGCGGTAGATTTTTCTTACAAGTTTAAATGGCCTTGAATCTAAATTAGACTCAATTCCAATCGAAAGGAAATATCACATATCGAAGATTTTAAAACGAACCTAAAACCCTAAATAAATGTTGATATAAGCTGTATTCAATTTTATTTCATGTTTTGAAAATAATATTTGAGACCGTCCAAAAATTACGTCACACTCCCACAGGAGGGGGGGATAACAGGTTTAGTGATGCAGGGGGAGGAATCAACGCAGAATTTGACATTATACATGAAACATATGAATGTGAATAACAATTTTTTTGAAGTACCTGTTCCCCTCTTTTTCCCGTTTTTCAAGAATTCTTCTGTTTTCCCGTGTTTTCAACAACCATCCCCTTTTCTCGCTTTTCCGCTCAAGTGCAAGCTGAGTACTGTGGATGGGTATACAGGTATAGGGTAGATAGGTATGTAATTAGAACCCAAAAGGAAAATGCAACTATTTTTATTTTAAAGTTTATTCTTTTAAATGTCCTTGAAATTCTGAACGTTCACATGAAAGAAATTTGTCAACTATCGTTTTGTTAACTATAAAGAAAGCTAAAATGTTTGTTTATTTATATTTGAAAGTTCAGAATTTCAGGTACATGTTTTTTCAAATAAAAAGTCTGCTATTATATTTTTGGTTTCGAATTCTTCTCTCGTGGTTAAAACAGCCACTATTTGGTTGAGGATTTAACTATTTAGTTAAAAATTCTTTTTTTTTTATTTGACAATTCATTTTTCTTCAGTACAAAATTAATTTTTTCAACTGATAATTTCACTTATCCATTTTTGGCTAAATATTGATGTTCTTAGTTGAAAATTCAACTTATAAAATTTGTCATTATGAATCCATTTTTCTTCATTAAAAATTGAACTACGTGGTTGAAAGTTGATCTACTTTATTAAAAATACATTTTATTTTTTTGAGATTCCTCTATTTGAATGAAAATTCGTGTTCTTTTGGTTGAAAATCAATTCTTCTGACTGAAAATTTGAAAATTCTATTTTTTCTTGAGAATTGATCGTTTTTAGTTGAAAATTCAACATACCCATTTTCCAATGAGAATTTATCTTTATGGGGTTGAAAATTCAACTGCTTTGTCTGAAGTTGAACTAATTTGTTTAACGTTCATTTCACCAGTTAAAAATTAAACTATTTCGTTGAAAAATATTTTTTTTTCTTCGAAAATTAATTTTTTGAACTGAAAATTTATATATATTTCATTTTTTGTTGAAAATTGATCTCTTTGGGTTCAAACTTAAACTGCTTGGTTGAAAGTTGAACTACTTTGTTAAAAATGAATTCAAGTAGTTGAAGATCCAACTCTTTAGTTGAAATTCAATTCTTTTTTAGAAAAATTTTATTTTTTGGCAGAATTCAACTATTTTTTATTAATAATTAGAATCTTTTTGGTTGAAATATCAAATATTAAATTTTTGAGAATTCATCATTTCTAATTAAATTCTACTATTTTTGATGTAACTTAAAACATTTTTTTGTTTGAAATTTCAACTATTATATTTTTTGTTCAGAATTAATATTTTTTTATTGAAAATTCCACTTTCTGCTCAAAAATTTGTTCTCTTGGATTAAAAGTTCACCTATATGGTTGAAAATGCAACTTTTTGTTTTTGATTGAAGTTCAATCTTATTTTTTAAGAGTTTCACCATTTTTTTTTTAAATTCATCTTCGTAGGTTGAAAATTCAACTATGTCCTTTCCGCTTAAAATTTCAATTATTTGAGTATAAATACAACTGTTTGGTTGATACTAAATTTTGTTCTTTAAAGCTCAACTATTTGGTTAAAAATTTATTTATTTTGTTGAGAATTCAACTATGTTTTAAACTGTAATTTTTCTTCGGAAATTCAACTATTTTGTTTGAAAATCGTCTTTGTGGATGGAAGATTCGTCCCTCTGAATTTAAGATTCTTCTTTTCAGAAAGAAAAGTTTTTATTTGAAAATTCATCTTTCGTTGTTGAAAATTCAACTATCTTTCAAGTTTTTCTTTTTTGGTTTGAAGATTTAACTATTTGTTCAAAAATTCAACTTTTTGTGGTTGAAGTTCAGTGTTTTTTTGTTTGCGAATTAGAATATTTGGTTGAAAATTCATCCTTGTAGGTTAAAATTGAACTATTTGGTTGAAAACTTAAATATTTTGTTGAAAATCAGTCCCTTTTGCTTGAAAGTACACCTATTTGGTTGTAAATGCAACTGTTTCGTCCAGAAACCATTTTTTTGTGAAATGCAACTATTTGAATTAAAAATTATCCTTTCGAGCTGAAAAGTCAACTATTTTCTAAGATATTCGACTTTTTTGCTTGCAAACTCGAATCTTTCGTCGAAAATTCATCTCTTTTGGTAAAAAATAATCTTTTTTGGTTCAATATTGAAATATTTTTTTGAAATTCAATATATTATGCAACAAATACAATATATGTGACCCGGTTAGTGAGCCGATACTGTCCGCTGGCAGTGTACCTCTGAAATAGATCTAAAAATATTTTAATCTTAATAACCACAATATTCTGTTCCTTGGCTTGGCTTAAATTTGTTCCTAAAACTAGTAAAAAATCTCTAAGGCGAAATCGATAACTGAGAGCCCAAATCGTTTTTGGTTAAGTAGAGGTTTATCAGTAGAGTAGAAACTTATATCGTATATCAATCGCTATCGCTAATCGCTCGTTTATCGATGAATGCTGAACGATTTTTGAACATCAGGGCGACTATTCAAGTTGCATCTAAAAAAAGCTTAAAAAGAAATGAGCTAGTTCTTTTAGCGATTTTCTGGCAACAGTCACTAGTCTTCGAATGGCAGATATAACCACTGGATTGGAATAACTCACTTTGTCGCAGTTGATACGAAAAAGCTTCTAGTTCCCCCTTTACTACATAGTAAGAAAACTTGGTTTTATTTCAGAATACTCACTGAGGTGCATTAACCGTTCAGTAGACGTAGCGTATTTCAGTCAGACCTAGGTGATTGAAAATATGGAAAACATGCAATGGACCAGCGATATCAAAGTAGAAAAATCCTGTGGAAATTGGTTTTTATTTTTTTATTATTTGTAAAAGGATTGCAGGATACAAATAAAATCAAAATTTAATTTGATAATCTCATATAGATTCTATTATTCCGATTTCATATGAAATCGGAAATCGGAACAAATGGACCTAATTTGATTTTATTTTTAGCAGCTAGTATTATGTCTCAAACAATCTAAAGTCATATACGTATTAGAAATTTCTGTCTTAATTTTATGAAAAAGTTTCGGAAGGTTTATGTAATGACATTTTTTTCTAAAATGATGAGGAATCGTATAATTTTGCAAAAAAAAAAAAAAAAAAAATCCTGTATATTGGAAAATCCCGAAAAAATAATGACCAAACTATAAAAATTCAGAACAATACAAATTTTTGACATTTCAAATTACGTAAACAAATAGAACTACCAAAAATATTTAGTAAGGAAATCTAAGCATCACGGAAGTTAAAATTAGTGAAATTTGGACTTTCCAACAACAACCAATTTTAATTTCATATTTTTGATCTGTTCGAATCATAATTTATTTTATATCCAGCATACTACATACTGCATAAATTAAATTAAAAATTGCTCTATAAAATTTTTAACTTTGCACCAATACCTGTAAAATAAAATATTCTAACATATAACAACATTAAACATAATTTTTGGGGGAATTTGAAACTTCGGTAATTTGGTATATCGGAAATTTGAAGTTTCGAAAATTTTGGAAAATTCAGGATTGAAAATTTCGGTGCTTGCGTAATTTTGGGAGTTTCACAATTTTGTCAATTCGTCATTTCTCCATTTTTCTAGTTTCATTAACTTTTATTTTCGGAATATTTCAATTTTGTTAATAAACATGTTTGTTAGTTTTATTTTTGCGCACTGCCTAGTATTACGGAATTATCAGTTACTTTAGCCCGGAACCGTTAGACAGATCGTTTTTTTTTAAATTAAACTAATTTAAAAAATTTCCATTATTCGCAAATTTTCTATAACGGTAATAATATTTTCGGAATTTTCAAAACCTTGCAACAAGAAAATTGTACTCAGTAATGTAAGAAGTTAAATTCATCATAAAAGAACAGTAAACACGATAATTTCATCAATTGTTTCATTTACTATCTAAAAGATCTGATATTTCTAAATGTTGTAATGGTATATTTTGTAAATATATACGTCATATATACGCCATCTTGGTAATTTTAAGAGTCTTTCAAGTTTCTTCAAGGAATTTGGTACAATGTCGATTTCAATTGAGATATAATAATTTTTTTACAATATATAGACAATTATTCCGTTACATTTTTGTTAAAAATATGCCAATTTCTTTAAAAAACTCTGGCATGCCCTAATATTCTTCAGAAATATGATAGATATTCTTTGAAATTTAATGATTTTTTAATAACGATAGCAATTTTGGAAGAAAAATACTAACATAACATAACAAAATATTGTTTTAAATTATCAATCTTCTTTGAAATTAAATTAGTATTGTTTAAAAAACATATCTTTAGTGAAAAAAGTCGAAATAGTCTTTAATTGAACCAAAATTGTAAATCATCTATGAAATCTATATCGATATTTTTGGTAAAAACCGTTAACTTAACCTAAAATTGAACAACAAAGTTTTATCATTAAAATGTAATGATTTATATGTAAAATACCGATTTTCAGTGTAAAACGCCAATATAACCAAAAATTATTAAAAAGTTGTGCAACTTTTTTGAATTGTTTGGAATATAATTTTTTTAATTAAAAATACCAATTTGCAACGAAAAACAATAAAAAATCTAAAATTGTTCAAGCTTGTAAATTTTATTATTTAAAAAAAATCATTGAATTTAAATCTAATAACTTTTGACTAACAATACAACTTTTAGGTAAAATGTATCAAAATAACCTGAAGTTGTTGAAAAATTTTAACCATCCTTTGAAATCTATGATATCTATGAAATCAACTATAATGATTTTTGTTTTAAAATGCTAATTTTTAGCGTTAAACGCTCACGTAAGCTGAAAAAAAACTCATAAGCCTTTTAAATGAAATGATTTTTATTCAAAAGTTAAATTTTCCGGTAAAAAATGCCAACAAAACCAAAAAACGTAAATTGGTAAAAAAAATGTTGTTTTGGAAATCTAATAATTTTTTCCTAAAAATACCTATTTCCGATGTAAAATGCTACCAGAATCTAAAATTGTTGCAAATCAGTAATCTTGATGATTTTTGTTTAATAGTGCTAATTTTAGGGAGAACAGACTCACATAAAACATATATAATATTTTCAATAATTTATTAAATAATTTGAAAGTTCTAATTCAACGAAACAAATATATTTAAAGATCACAATGATTTTTTAATTTGTATAAGGTTTTTTATCATTTTTCTTACAAATTAGCGACAAGTTTGAAATAACTTAACCTATAACTTGATTTATAAACTCAGCAAGAAAAGGTCCAATGATTATTCCAACAAATTTTAGAAAAGAAACCCAGACGCAAATGATAAAAAAAATAGTGAAATTCATAATTGTTTATCTAAATGTAATAATTTTGATTTTTTCATTTGCTTGAGACAAAGTTGCAATTTTCATTCAATTTAAATTCAAAAAAATTTAATCTATTCATTGAAAGATCTCTTACAATTATATTCGTCACGTTTTTATGTGAACTGCTTTATTTAGAAATAATAATTACAATTATTTTTAGTTTTTTTTTTCGATGGACCAATTTGCAGAGAAATATTTAATGAGAACGTGACAAGTAGAATTGTGAATATTTTTTTCAGGCACGGAATGATTTGAAATTCAAAATTGAATGAAAATTACGACTTTTGTGTAAATCGGATTGAAAACACAAATATGCAAACAACTATATTTAAATAAACAATTATGAACTCAAATTTTTCCTTATTTTTTACGCTTGGGTCAATTATATGAATCAAGTTTGATATTGAATAAATTTAATCTTGACTGTACACCTAGAACATCCTTTAAGGGGATTCAAGATTTCAACAACAATAATTGCGAAATTTTCGAGACTCTGGATCGTAATTTCTCTAAGCTATTCATAATTTTTGTATCAACGGACGCAATTTTCTGATAATTCTTAAAAAAATATATAGCAACTTCAAAAAAAAAAGCGGAAAATTAGACAAAATTCTTAAATATGGGATTATAGGGGATTTTTAAAAAATAGAGGAAAAGGAAGAATTGGAGACTATGATCCTTGAATAAAATGTCCGTTATATAAGATCAAATAAATGTGTTATTTGAACTATCAAAGTGTTAAAAACTCATATTTTTAATTCCGCATCGTTCCGATTTGAAGAATATAAAACATTTAACATCCAAATTATATCAATCATTATACATAAAACAAGACTGCTAAATATTGCACTATTCATCTATTTTGATGCTGTTGAAAGAATACAGTTCAAAAATTGACAATTTGAAAAATTGGACACTCCACATGAAATATATCCATGTTATCAGTAAATTTAAGTAATTACTGGCGCAATAATTACAGAAGTATCGGAATCTTCTTCCAGAGATCTTATGTCGATGTAATCAGAAGAGGAACAAGGACGCAATCGTGCTCCATAAAGACACTAATAGTACTTTTACGATTTCTGAAATGCTACGAGTTACAGTGAACTGATTCACTAACTCTCACTATCCTACCCACCAAGCGATAAAAGTTTGTTTATTGTCTAATTATCCAGTTGACAGTAAAAACTGTTATAGTCCCTCATCACTTTAACGATTCCAGACTTAAAGGATTTTTTACTTTTATCAGGTTTAAAAGAAGTTAATGGGTTGTAGCCCTTTTATCAATCCCAAATATCGCTCTCAGATGTCAATTCAACGGGTAAAGTTTTTGTGCTAATCGGGATCTATTTAAACTAGAGAGCAAAATTGTAACAAAACAGTCAAATTTTTGTATTTCATAGTATATATTCTGTGAGATAATAGAAATATAAAACAAGGACAATATTTTTGATAATTCTTACAAGAAATTGTTACCTTAGCTTCAGAATTATTGTATAATATTTTCATATAATATCTATAAACAAACCGTTGCATTTTTTCAGGAATACTAATTTCAGACGAAAAACACTCACAAAACCTCAAATTGTTCGAAATTTTAAGTTTGATTTTTAAAGTGTCTAATGATTTTTGTTTAACAATACCAATTTCATATGGAAACTAATATAATATAGCACAAACTTGTTTAAGGTTGTGAATCTTCTTTTAAACTTAATATTTCTTGCTTAAAATAACCGATTTTCGGTGAGAAATGTTAACACTACCTAAAATTACTCCAAAATTGGTAATAATCTTTTAAATCTATACCGATTTTCATTGAAAAATGCGAGCATAACACAAAATTGTTCCAATTTTTTAATCATCTTTGAAATCCAATGATTCCTTATTTATAATGCCGATTTTTGATATAAACGACAACAAAACAAAAATTGTATAAAAAAAATTGTCAATTTAATGATTCTGAAAAACAATCTGAAGAATAATAATATGAGAAATTGTATGATATTCTAAAACTAAAAATACCAACGTTTCTAATGAAAGTTTATTAGCAATAGCAATTTAATAGGAAAAATAATAGCATAACATAATAAATAATTTGTCAGGGATTGTAAATCTTCTTTTAAAATTAATACTTTTTCTTCAAAATAACCAATTTCCGGTGAAAAGTATTAACATATCCTAAAATTGTTCCAAATTTACAAATAATCTTTAGCATATCTACCGACTCTTGTCGAAAACCGTGAGGATAACCCACAATTATTTAAAAATTTTAATCTATTTAGAAATCCAATGATTTTTTCTTTAGAGTACCGATTTTTTGAGTGAAACCCAACAAAACCAAAAAAATTGTCTGAACAATAATGATAATATGAAAAATATTATTATTGTTTTTCTTCAAAATACCAATTCTCGACGAAAAACTCTAACATATAACACAATATTGTTCTGAATTGTAAATGTTCTTTGAAATTTACTTATTTTTACTCAAAATAACCAATTTTCGGTAAGAAAACGTTAACATGACCATGCATTATTCCAAAATTGCAAATCTTCTTCAAAACCTACATCGATCCCAAATGTGTTTATCTTCTTTAAAGTCTAATGTTGTTTTACTAAAAAGAAAACGATTTATGATATCAAAGGCCAACAAAACCTAAAATTGTTAAAAAGTTGTGAATATTCTTTAAAATATTATTTGGTTTCATTTCTTCAATTCGTTATTAAATAACCGATTTTCTGTGAAACTGTTCACAAATTGCATATGTTATTCAAACAATAATAATTTTTGTTGTCAACTTTTGGTTAGAAAAAGCTAACAATACTAACAAACCTAAATTGTTGAACAATTTTTAATCTTCGAAAAAGTATTAAAAAGGACAAACGTTTCTCCATTCGCATAATGTTTTCTATGAGTTTTCTTATTAAAATTGATTATTTTATTTGTTAATTAAGAATTTCAGATATAAAACAACTGTAAGTACTAAAAACTCAATCAGGTTTTTAATAAAAATAATTGTGAGATTTCAAAAACGAATCGTTGCACCATTTTTTTATATAGAATTAATTAAATAATTTAATTAATTTTTAATACCACAGCACGTTCCTCATGCCTCGTAAAAACTTTCTTTGACGAAATTAAGTGTGCAACGTCGAAAATAATCTTTTTAGGAAATATGAGCGTTCAACGAATGAAAATTTAATGAAAGAAAAAGATACCTCGTGAAACGCATAGTTATCTTCTTATTTCCTTTGCGCAGAAAAGTTAACAAAAGTAACTTCTATCTTCTGCAAGGTTAAATGAGAATAGTTCAGTGAAAATTGAATTCAATACTTCATCTGAAAGATTCGTTTGAATGCCAAAAGGAAATTCAATTTTTATTCGCTTTGAAGCCAATAGTTCCACTCAATGAAATGAAACTTTTACGGAAACAAAAGGTTTGTCTTGTACGTTCGGCGATTTTTCTAAAAATGTTAAGAGTCGATTTTCTCAAAACTCCCACACTTATATTTTTTGTTGATTTCTTTTTCAATTTTTGCTTTCATAAGGAAGACATCGTATGAGTTTATGGTGGGCTAATTAAATTTTGTGGCCAGGAGAAATTTTTTTCATTATATCGAATTTTCTAATTTTCCTGGCAAACAACGAAACATACGAAAAAATGTTGACATAAAATTTTGGGCGGCTAAAAATATTATATGAAAAGTACATCTTGCGATATATTGCATAGCTTACGAGAACACTCCAAAATTATATGTTTATGAAAAAAAATCATCCAAAAATTCATTCTGAATTAGAGAAACTTATAATTTAAATCATCGAAATTACAGAAATTTGTAATTGTACAGTGTCAAAATAAAAAAATCGTACATTTAAAAAATTGACGATTTAAAGTTCTGCAATTTTTCAAAGTTACGATTGAAAACTCTTAAACTTGGAAAATATGTAATTATAAAATTCCTTCAAATTTCTTGAATCTCTTGAAAATTCTTTAAAATCATTGAAAATACCTTAAAATACGTCAAATACCTTGATACTTTTTGAAGCTCTTAAAAATTCCTTGGAATCTTTTCAAATATCCTAAAAGCCTTAACACTTTTTGAAATCCCTTGAAATTCCTTTAAATTTTTTAGATCTAATGAAAATTCCCTAGAATTTTTAAAATACCGTTAAATTTGTTCAAAACTTTGAAATTTCCACAAGTTCAAGAAATCTGTTGGAAGTTCAATGGAATCTTTTAAAATATCCTAAAATCTACAAAATTCTTGGAAATCTTTCGAAATATGTTGGAATATTTTAAAATCTCTTCAAAATTTCAAGTCCCTCACTACTTGCGTGAAAATTCTTTAAAATCGTATGAAATTTTTTTAATTTTCTTAACATCATTAAAAGCCTTGGGAATTCCATGATCTTTTTTTAATCTCTTACAAATTCCTCAAAATCTTTGAAGTCCTGTGAAATCCTTTGAGATCGTAAGAAATTTATTTGAATACCATATTTAGAGCCTTTAAAATCCCTTCAAATTAACCAAGATTATATGATAAGATCCCTTAAAAATGCTTTAAAATATTTTCTAAAATCTTAGAACTTCTCTGGAATCCCTTATCATTTGCTTCAATATCTTAAAGTCTGATAAATCCTATGCAATCCTTTCAAATGTTTTGAAAATCAAGGAAATGCTTTAAAACCGCAAATAACCATGATATTTCAAATTATCTTCAAATCCTTGAAATGCCTTAATTTTTGTGAAATTCTTTTGAGTCTTTAGAAATATTATAAAATGTTAAGAAATTTCTTATATAAATAGCTCTCTCACTTTTGCGATATCTTTCATTCAGGTTTATCCGGGCTAAACAAGCCCGGATAAACCTGATAGGATATTTTCCTCATAGATATAAGCAGACAATGTACAAAAATATTAGAAAGAATAAAAGAGGTGCGGTTTTCCAGAAAATATTTTTTTCATGTTTTCAACATTTGAAGAAAACAATAAAACAGATTTTCTGGAAAACCCCAACTTTTTTATTACTTCTATTATTTTTGACAAGTTTCTGCTATTAAAAGAAAGACATCTTATAAACTTTATGCAGGCTAAACCATTATTGAGGCTGAGAGAATTTCTGTTTCTAGAAACAAAATTTTGGCATTTTTTTCGTAAGCAATGCAACATATCACAAAAGAATGAGTTTTATTTTGCATACACCTTTTTTAGACCTGCAAACTTTTATCAGGCATTTTTTTGTATCTGTCGTTGTTTGGAAGAAAAATGAGAAAATTCGATTTCATGAAAAAAAATTATCCTGGCCACAAAAGTTATTGAGCCGCCAAAAAAATCATAACATTTGGTTTTTTTTTTTTTTTGAAATAGTAAGTACAAGATTCAAGTACTCATTACTTGGTGCGAACTTTTTTTTTGCAAACCGAAAAAATAGGCATTGCCTAGTTTCCTCTATAAAATCAACATGTTTCGTCCTCGAGTGAATCTGCGACTTCAGATGTAGAGCTTAACTGATTTTAAATGGATTCATTCTGCATTTTTTTCAACTCTTTTTTGTAAAAAGTGAAAAAAGGTATAACAATGGCATACTTCAGAACAGAAAAAAGACCTCGATAATATGGAGAAGATCCTTCATAGTCGATGTTGTGAGAAACAAATACTCTCATCATCAAGAAACGAAAATCCAAAGTCAAAAATTAAGTCCTTAGTACCATTAGAAAGACATTATTTTGAATATGAAAGTAGCGACTTAAAAAAATAATAACATGAATGATGAACATGGACAACATGGTCAAATTTACAATCTCAACAACTACAGTACTAACTCGAGAGGATGATATATAATAATCACTTTTTAATGGTACTAAGGACTTAGGTCTGCAAATTAATTCGGTGCCTTTACTTTGATGTCTTGTAACTATTGGTCAAACTTGAATTTTTTCCCGCCCTGAGGTAGATTTAAAGGGTGACCCTGAAGATGCAAAACACAATGTAATTGGTGGCGGTCCTGCGTACTCAACCTCAAAAATCATTAGTGAATACAATGGTATCCGACAAGGAACATATGAGACATTGCATTCTTTTTGCGTTCCCACTGAAAAACCATGCCGCTGAGGCGACCAAAATGGTTTAGTCAGCCTTAGGAGAAGGTGCGGTGACACATAAAACGTTTAAAAAGTAGTTTTCTTTTTGTATTTTTTAATTCAATAATGATTTTTGAGGTTAAGGCCGCAGGGCCGCCACATGAATATGTTTTGAAGTTTAAGGTCAGCCCTTTAAAATTAGCTTAGGATGGAAAAAACTCAAGTTTGACCAAGAGTTACAATACATCGAAGTGAATACAGCGAATTAATTTGTAGAACTAATCATTTTTGACTTCGAATTTTCGTTTTCTAATGAGGAGAGCATTTGACTCTCAAAATGTCGACAATACAGGATCTTCATAACATCATCCAGGTCTTTTTTTTTTGTTTGAAGTATTTCATTGTTATACCTTTTACACTTTTTATAATTTATCATTTACTCAGACACATATCGCACTATAACACCTATTGATAGGCTATTTTTAAGCATTTTGAGTGATTACAGAAAGAGAGCTTTATTAAATGTCGAGACAAGCGTTGCCCAAAAGGGGCGCAACTAAATGAATAAAACATATTTAGCATCGAATGGAGATCAACGAGAGATGAAAGGCGATCACACCCGTCTTTGATAACAAGACCTCATCCTCTTGGAACAAAGGCAAAAACTGTTGAAAGTAGGAAAGTTTTAATTGCGTCGACCGTCAGCTAGCCAGTTTTCAGTCCTTTGATACTGAATTCCTGAATCTCTTTTTTCATTCACCCAACAAAATCAACCTCCTAGACGTATACTAGCCTGATTGAAGGAAGGAAATTTTCCTGGCAAATGTTTGCCTATGCCAAGTTTCCAGGGAGTCTCGAAGAAATCGGGAAAGTTCTTGCTAGAAAATCCAGCATTTGGCAACTCGCCATAAAACTTTTCATGGTTTTTTGCTCCCTAAATGTATGGTGTAACTCAGAAGAAAACTCGTAAAAATGTTCGGATCATTTAAATAAATTACACGTACCTTACTAGCATTCTCTAATTGTCAAATTAGAATATATATGCTTTAATTTAAAGTACTAGAAAATATAATTATTAATCATAATTTAAAATAGATATTAATATAGCTTCATTTTCATCTTTCAAAAATTAAAACTGGAATAATTTTCAATTGTAAGTTATTGTCAAAATTAAAACCGCTTCAATTTTTTAGATTTATAATTCGAAATTCTTAAATTTTTGAAATTTTCAATTAAAAATTCTTGATTGGAAAATGCAAATTATTCAACTCAAAAGATTAATATTTAAGAGTATTTAATTTGAAACATTTTTTTATATTTAATTTTGAAGATTCATAATTGAAAATTCTTCAACTGCACGATTTGCAATTACAATTCTCCATTTTTAAAGATTTATAATTGGAACTCTAGTATTTTAAAAACGTATAAATCAAAATTCTTAAATTTTGACGATTTTAATCATTTAAAAACTCAAAATTGAAGTTTTCCATTCTAAATCTTTGTAATTGAAGACATTTTGTTAATTGTCAAAATTAAAATGACATCAATTTTGAAAATTTGCAATCCAAAGTTCCACAATTTTGAAGAGTTACAATTGAAAACTCTTGAATTTTAGAGATGGATTCATAAAGATTCTTAACTTTTCATGATTTTTAAAGTAAAAACTCAAGTTTTCCATTCTAAATCTTCCAAATTAAGAAAATTTCAAATGTAAGTCATCAAATTTACAGAAATTCTCAATTGCAAGTTGAGAAAATGAAAAAGTCCCCCACTTATAATATTTACAATTTTTAAGAGTTGCCGTTTAAAATTCTTGAATTTTGAAAATATAGAATGAGATAATTTCCTGAAATTTTCTGAACTTTTCGAAAAATTCTTGAAATCCTTCGAAATATCCTAAAATATTTCCAATCCTTCAAAATCATTTGAAATACCTTTGTATATTTTTAAGCTCTTGAAAATTCCTCGGAATCTTTTAAAATATCATAAAATGTTTTAAATCCTTCGAAATCCTTTGCAATTTGTTTTAATTCTGGAAATAGATTGAAGATTTGTTGTAATCTTTTTAGGTACCCTCAAACCTTTAAAATCCTTTGAAATTCCTTCCAATTCTTATATCTACTGACAATTCCTTGGAATGTTTTAAAATATCCTAAAATCTGACAAATCATTTGAAAGCTTTGGAAATTTTTTTGCATACAATTTTTCAACATCCCTTAACATCATTGAAATCCTTAGAAATCCCTTGAATTTTTAAAAATCCTTTGACTATTCCTTGGAATTCTTTAAAATAACCTCAAATATTTTAAACCATTTGCAATTTTTTTTTAATATCTTGAAATTTGTTGAAGCTCTTAAAAATTTCTTGAAATCTTCTAAAATACACTAAATCTTTGTAATCCTATGAAATCTTTGGAAATACCTTGAAATCGCTTCAAATTTCTAAAATCTTCGAAAATCTTATAAAATCCCTTAAAAATATTTTGAAATATTTTTGAAACTTTCGGAAATCCTCTGAAATCCCTTGGAATCTTTCTAAATATCCTGAAATCCCATGAAATCCTTTCAAATCTCTGAAAATTTAAGAAAAATTCTTTCAGACCACATAATAACCATAATATTTGAAATTATCTTCAAATCTTTGAAATATCTTAAGTCATGTAAAATTCTTTGGAATTTATAAAAATATTATAAAATGTTTAGAAATATTTTTCTTCTAATTTAAATCCGTCAACAAGCAATTGAAATCATATAGAAATCCTTCGAAGTCTTTGACACTCTCTGATGTGTCTTAGAATAATTGAAAATACTCTAAAACCCCATACGTATTAAATTTGTTTTCGATCCCTTCAAATCTTTGAAATAAAATCAACACCTAATTAATTCTTGTGAAATTCCTTGGATTGCCTTAAAAAACTGTTGAATATTCCACAATTCCTAAAAATGTTTAAAAGCTTTGAACATTCTCGAAAATAATCAAAATCTTCGGAAATTAATTGAATACTCGAAAGTTCTTAAAATACCTGAAAGACATTGAAATTTGATGACATTTTTTTGAATTTTTGCAAATCTTTGATATCTTTTGAAACTCTTTCAAACAAATGAGTAAAACAACTTTTAGGGACAATATGTAACACCTTTACTGGGTCGGTTGGTGTATCTCAGTCAATTTTTTCAACCTAAAGATATTTAAACAAAAAAAACTTAAACTTGTTATAGACTAAAAGAACCGTGAGTTGGAAAAACTCCGATGAAATGGTTTGATGAATTACAAATTATTTGATTTTAATTTGGACTACTTCAAATTCAGTAAAGTTTGCTTCGGTTTTGTGGTTAAGTATTCAATATTTAAATTGAACATTTTTCCACGTGTGAAAGTTGCAATTTTTTAATTTTGAAAAAATGTTTGATAGCCATGAAATGAGCAGAAACTTGTTTTTCAGATTAAAAAAAGGAACACTTTATTGATTGAAAACTTCATAATTGAGGGCTGTAATGAAAGAACCGGTTATAACATTCTGGCGCCTCGAAGACTCTCCACTCTGAGCGCAGTAAAGTAATAAACGGTTCTTTGATCCGGGCCCTTAATTATTTGACGAATATATTTTCTATTTTACTTCACTCTCGTTTCACAATTTCTAGATTTTAGTAGATAATTAAATTAATAAGAGAAGAAAGTATTTTCTGCCGAGAACTTGGACTAATTAATTTTTCCGAAATTCTGAGAAGGAGAAATACTTTCTTCGAAGCTTCGGATCTCCGCTAATGCATTTCAGAATATTTTCTAAGTTCAAGGCTAGAATTTCCGGTACACCATCTATTCTCGTCAATAATGCCCTGTACACTCTCGATAAAGTTTCAATCAAGTTCTGACAATCAGAATTTCCACGAAGTTACCCTGACAGAATTATTCCTCCTTCTTCGAAGAAGTTTGAAAATTCTCGCAATACGGAAACAAGTTCTCTCTATCCTCAAGCACTCTCTTTCTCTCTCGCCTTTCATTTGCTGCTAGATATTATCCAGCACGGATGAATAGAAAAAAAGTTTCTTGAACGCGAGGCGAAGAATCATGGTGGCAAACTTTCAGGTGGGTTGAACACGCTGAATTAATATTCTCTTGCAGGCAAGGAGTGATTTTCCTGAGGAAAAAACCTATGTAAGCCACTGCGAAATTAAATTTGTCTTAACTTTGCTTTCAGCCTTGCAGATCTTTAACAGCAGAAAAGACCACCATTTAAATTCAAGAAAACGAAGTAATAGTGCTTCTGTATAGAATAAACTAGTTTCGCAGAGTTGCTACAGATCAGCGAATTCCAAAAAGTAAGGGATTATCAGAGAAAACCTGACAGCGTCATGGAATTTTCGATTAATTGAAGCTTAATTTTATTTCATTATTTTGTTAAAAACTCAATAATTTTGTTAGAAAGTCACTATTTTTAATTGAAAATTCAACAGTTTTTTTAAATCGTCTTTCTAGGTTGAAAATGCATCTATTTTAGTTGATGATTCAACTACTTTGATGAATATTCGTCTTTTTTTATTAAATTTGACTGTTTTTGGTCTAAAATTAAAATCTTCTTTGTTAAAAATATCAACTGCTAAATTTTTCGGGGAGACTTCCTTTTTTTGTTAAAAATTCAAATACTTAGTTGAAAGTGGAAGTATATTCTTAAAAATTCATTTTTTTGGTTGATGATTCATCATTTTAGTTCGAACCTCTTTTCTTGTTCCCAAATTTAACTAATTTCTTGAAAATTAATTATTTTTTGAATTTATTTTTCAACTAGAAATTGAACTATTCCACGTTTGCTTAAAAATGTATCTTCGTCAGTTGAAAATGTCACTATTTGATTAAAAACTCATGGTTTTAGTTAACGTTTCATACTTTTAGTGAAAAATTTATTTATTTGGTAAAAAAATTCAACTATTTTAATGAAAAATCGTTTTTATATAAAACAATTATTTTTTAAGTTCAATATATAAAGATCCATTTTTTTGTTAAAAATGTATCTTTTTTAGTTAAAAATTAATTTGCTCAATTGAAAACTCACCTTTTTTAATTGAAAATTCAATTATTTTAGTTGAAAATTCATCTGTTTGGTTAAAATTTGATTTTTTATTTGTTTGAACTTTATTTTTTGCGGGGAATTTCACCTATTTATTTTTGTTCAAAAACTTCATTTCATTATTGACAGAAAAATATTTCTTGATTAAAAATTCAACTCTTCGTGGAAAATTCCCCTTTTTTGTCACAAAATTAATACTTTTTGGTTGAGTATTCATTAACTTTTTCAAAATTCTTCTTTTTAGTTTAATTTAATTGTTTTTTTTCTATTAAAAATGTTAAAAAATTTTGGTGGAAATATAAAATATTACACTTTTTGTTGAGTACATAATTTTTTTGATTGAAGATTCATCACTTCGGTTGAAAATTCAACTATTGAAAACTAAATTTTTAAGCTGAAAATGTAGCTATTACATTTTCTCTCTAAAATTTATCCCTCCTAGTTGAAAATTCATTCATTTTGTTGGAAAACCGTCCTTTTCTTGGGTTGACAATTCAATTATTTTGATAGAAAATTTAATTTTTCTGCGATAAATTCATATTTTGAGGTAAGAAACTCAACTATTTTGCTGGAAATACATCTTTATGGATTAAAAATCAACATTCTGAACGAACGACTTCCTTCATTAAGCAAAAAATATTTCTTCATTAAAACTTTAATTTCTTGGTTGAAAATTCATCTAATTGCTTCCTCTGTAGAGGAAGCTACGTGATGATATCAATTTTAAAAAATTGTTAATTTGTTTCATTGAAAGTTCCTCGAATAAGAAATATTAAATATAATTATTAAAGTCTGAACACGAAGGTTTTCAAATTTTCATTTTTGAAGATAAGGTTCTTGACCAGGGACAATTGTTAATAATATTGTTGTTAACTTTTTTGTAAACTGGTCTAAAATCAATATTTTTAAAAATTGATTATTTAAGAATTGTGAAAAAAATGCATTTAACATTTTCTCATTCACATAATTGAAAGTTGATGCAAGGATCGAAAAGATTTATTGATTCCGGACGAATCGATTGACCTATGAAATTAATACATTTTATCGGATAGTACGGAAGTTATCGTTTTTTATATAATTTGTAAAATCTGTTTTCTAAAAACTTTTTTTCTTAATGTATTTTACGCATTTCTTACGTAATTTGTGGATGACCCCTTATAAAATTATCTATGATTGTTTTCACTAAAAGTGCTTGAAATAAATTGAGAAAAAAATCTTTTTTTTGCATTAAAGTTATTGGTCTCCTGAGTATAAAGTTGTTTTTTTTACTTTAAAGAAAACTTTAAAAAGTCAGGGAAAATAAAAAGTTGGTCCGAGAAAAGTCAAGGAAAATCAAGGAATTTCAAAATTGGGATTTGAAGCAACTTGGTTTCGGAATAAGCTGTATAAGATTGTATGAAAAGATAATTCTGATAAAAGGAATACAATGAAGAGAGACGCTGAGAGTCAAATAACTTCGAAGGGGTTTGCATATAAATGAGTAATTTATGAATATTTACATTTATATAGTATTAGGGTGATGTGACGTGTTTCACAGAAAAACAAATTTTGCCACTGAAATAAATATAAAATACTTAGTTTAAAATTACAAATAATAAAAAATTTTCTTATTTCAAACAAAACTTAAAAAGTTTCATCACTTCTCACTTTTTACTGTATTTTAATTTGAAAGCTTCTCCTTAATTTTAAAAAGTCCTTTTAACATTTTTCATTCCCTTGTTTTTGATAAATAATAAGGAAAAAGACTGCACAAAAAAAAATGACAATTTTTTTAATTTTCAAAACTTTTTGACGTAGAAGAACATTAGACAGAAGCAGGAAATGCACGCGCACGAAGCGCGCATACATGTGTCCGAATTATTATTTCCTTATATAAAAAAAAACATAAATAAACTAAAAATCCATTAAGTATTAACAAAAATTTTACATATTAGGCTTATGAAATTTTGAAACAATTAATAATAATTATTAATTTTAGAATAAAAGCGTTTAAAATTTAAAAACGTAGGTATTAAAGACGTTCCAAATCAAACAATTGTACATTAGGTGAAATTTTGAAAAAGGACAATAAAAAAGTTTAAAATTGAATAATTTGAAATTTAAATGGTTGAACATTGAAAAATTTTCAATCAGAAGTTCACAAAAATCTAAAAAATTTAGACTAAAATATTTTAAATTAGACAATTTCATTAAAAAGGTATTGAAAGTGTACCATGTCTAATTTAGAGCGCTAACAATTGAACCATTTTATTTTGAATAGGAGAATCTCGTAATTGAATGACTCTAGATTAAAATTTCGAAAATAGGATGATTTTAATTAATTAAAACTTGAATATTTTCAGATACAAATTTTGCAAATTGGATTATTTAAAATTCAATCGAATTTAAATTGTATTATTTCTAATTAAAAGCGTTCAAATGTGAATAACTTGAAATAAGAAACTAAATTCAATCTTTCAAAGTGAAAGCTTCTAAAACCATAAAATTTTAAATTATTATTGCACACAAAAAATTAAAATTTAACATTGAATTTGATCAGGCAAATTTTTCATTGTGATAAGGTTATGAAAAAAGTTTCGCAAACAGTAACTTTTTATGAATTCTTTATTTGTAACGAGTTAGTTCATGCACGGATAATCAAATTTTTAATTTTTGTCATACTTGGATGCCCAATAAAATTCGTAAAAACTAATCATGCTCGTTTCCCTTGAAACCTGAATCAGTTGACATTTTTCTAATTATCGAGCAGTGACGAAATTCTAGATATGAATTAGTTATTTTTACTGCTGAATTCGTAATATTGAGTAAAAAGTAACTGATTCATAGCTATAATTCAGTTACTGATTAAAAATGGTAAAACCAATTTAAGTGATTACTGGTTCTTGATGTTTGAGATTTAAATTATTCAAGTATTAATGTTTTTTTTCAAAATTGTTTAATTTTGTATAGGTGTCCCATTCGAAATTTTAAATTCTGTTTTATGATTAATTTGTTGAAAATTCACGTTTTTGGGTTGGAAATTAAACTGGTGTGTAGAATTTTTGTATTTTCGACTCGAATATTAAACAATTTGGTAGAAAATTCAACTATTTGGTCGAAAGTTGAACTACTTCTTGAAAAAATCCAATTATATCCTTGGTCCTCATGCAGCTTTTCAGTTGAGAAATTTATTCATTTAATTGAAAATTTAACTTTTTTTATTAAAAGTTCGTTTTTCTTTGGTTGAAAATTAATTCTTTTAAGTGGAAATATAAAAATTCCATTTTTTGTTAAAAATTTTATCTTTTTGAGTTCAAAACTTATGTATTTCGTTGAAAAGTCACATCTTTTATCGAAAATTATTCATCATATTTTAAAACTTCTTTTTACTAAAAATTAAACTATTCCATTTTTTGTGGAAAATCCATGTTTTTTCTTGAAAATTGAACTATTCAGGTAGAAATGCATATTTTTTTATCAAGATTTATCTCTTTTTGTTCGAAAGTTAATCTTCTTGGTTGAAAATTTATCTTTTTGTTTGAAAATTCATTTTTTGGGTTAAAAATTTATCTATCTGATAGAAAATAAAGTTTCTTTACTAGAAATGGAATCTTCATTGGTTGAAAGTTTAATTATTTGGTTGAAAATTCATGCATTTTGTAGAAAATTCGTTTTGTTGGTGGAAAAGTAATCTCATTGGTTGAAAATTGATGTCTTTGTTGAAAATTCATATTTTTTTGTAGAAAATATGCATTTTTGACGGGAAAATTTAACAAATTGGTAGAAGATTCCACTATTTGATCGAAAGTTACACTAACTTTTTTTTAAATTATCAATCTTCTTGGTGGCTAATTCATCTTTCCACTTCAAAATGTATTTCTCTGGTTGAAAATTTAGATATTTAATTGACAATTTGTTACCTTTGGTTGAAAATTAATTTTTTAAATTAAAAATATAATTATTCCATTTTTTGTGAAATATTGATTTTTTTCATTTGAAAATGCATGTATTTTTTATGGAAATTCATATTTTTTGGTAAAAATAATTCTTCTTTGTTGAAACCTCAAACTTTTGTTTAAACATTCATTTATTTGGTGGAGAATTTACCTACTTGGTTGAAAATTCATCTTTTTGTTGAAAATGGATTCTTCTTTAGTCAAAAATTCAACTATTTGAGTGAAAACTCGTATTATTTGGCAGAAAAGTAATCTCATTAGTTGAAACTTAATCTCTTTAGATTAAAAATGCAACTACTTCATTCAAAATTCTTCTTTTGTTGTTACAAATTGATGTTTTTTAACTAAAAATTTAACTATATGGTTTAAAATTCAACTAGTTCGTTTAAAATGTATGTGAATTGTTGAAAAATCGTCTTTTTTGATAAAAAAATTAATCTTCTTGGTTGAAAATTCAACTATCAGGTTCAAAATGTATGCATCTAGTTGAAAATGTATGCATTTTGTTGATAATTCGTATTATTTAATGAAAAATTAAACTTCTTGGTTGGAAATGCATGTTTTGAGTTGCAAATTTACTATTTTGTAGAAAACTCAACTGTATTGTCGCAAGGATTCTATTTGGCTTAAAAATTCAACATTTTAGAGGATTTTTTTTTCTTTATTAATTTAAAAAACTTTCTTGGCTTAAAATTCGTGTCTTTTGGTAGAAATTTCACCTTTTTGTTATAAATTTAGGTATTTTTGGATGATACCTAAATAAATTCACAACAAAAATTATTCCGAAAAAACTACGTGTGAGAGGGTGGGGAGGCGGGGTATTAAAATTTACAGGCCTAAAGAAAGGGAGGTGCGTGATTTAAAATTTCAGAAAAAAAACTTTATTTAATGTATGCTCGGCCCTTATAAAAGGTTTATTACAAAAATTTAATTATCAGATAAAAGCACGCCTTTCCTTCAGTATGAATTGCGGACTATACATGGTCGTCACGATTCAATTTCTGAGGTCAATAATAGAAATTTCCACTGTTTTCATAGGCTTGATTCGTGAAGAACTGAGTGCGAAGAACCTATAATTAAACCCATGGATTACTGGCCCTAAGAATTAGGACGTATTAAAATATCGGAAAAGCACTTCCCGAAGCGAAAATTCAATCGAGGAACGAATCGGATTCTATTTTTATTCGCAATCCGAGTCGGCAATCACTCTCTTCTCCTACTCTGAATGTATCGAAATGAAATCAGCAGTTATATCGCGCTGGAATCGATATGTGTGTGTAACAGGCAGTTTTATCTGCAAGGAAAAATTGTTTTAACGCATTGAAATGAATAAAATGACATTAATTAAATCGCTGTACTTTGAAATGTGTTACAACTGCCTCTATACCAAATTCAAAACTTTAATCTCGTTCCTTATAACCAATTTCACATTATTCATTTTTACTTATTGAAAAGAGATAATTCTCTGTCGATAAAGAAAGATAAAGTAAAGTAAAAATGTTAATGATCGGCCTTTAAGCGATAAAACAATTTAGGTAATTGTTGATAAATCAATGTTATGAGTTGTAAATTAGATAGGAGATAAGATCCAATGTAGTCGATTTTGTACGATACAATTGTTGAGATCAGTGCACATTTTCATAAACTGAAATTATTACCTACATGCATCATAAAGGCAGAAAATTGGGCATGATAATGTTCTGTGTCGATACTACAATTTCGTAGGTATTGTAGGTTAGTCGTAACCAACATCTTTTTTAAAACGAGGAATATTTAAAAAAACTTTTGAATTTCAGGGTGGGGCAAAAATTATAATTTTTCTGTATTGGGCTATAAATCTTTCAGGTTAAAAAAATTCATTTTTTCTTTCCACAACTGTTTCCTTAGATTTTCCTTTTTCCAAATCTCACATCTAAAGAATGTACAGCTTTCTAGGACAAACAGAAGATATCCTAGAAAATGTAAAATTTTGAACAAAATAAATGAATTTTGAACTGAAAATGATTCATTTTAATCCAAATAGATGAATTTTTGACAAAAAAGTATGAATTTCGAAACAAAACTAGAATAATTAACTTTTCAGTTCAAAAACTTAATTTTTAACTTGAAGAAACGAATTTTCAACAAAAAGGATCAATTTTCCATCACTCGCTTGCATTTTTACCCAAAAAGGTGCAATTTCTGCCAGAAGGAATACATTTTTAAACCAGAAAAGAATTTTAAACCAAAAAAGATTCTTCAGACATAAGGCAAAATATTTAACCAAATTGTATAGTTTTCAAACCAAAAAGGCGAATTTTCTACAAAACAACGAGGGGAATAGTAAGAGTTTCAGTTTGAAAAACAGTATTGTTTAACAGAAAAAAAAACGAATTTTCAAACAACAAAAAAATAATTTTTTAAATACAGTGATGAATCTTCAACCAAGAATATGATTTTTCAACAAATAAGTTTAACTTGCAACCAAATAGTTAAATCATGAACAAAAAATATGAATTTTCAAACAAGAACATTTTTCTACCAAAAAAGATCAATTTTGAACAAATAGTTGAATTTTATACTAAAAAAGACCAGCGTTTAACCAAATAGGTGAATTTTCAACTATTTGGTTATTTTCTAAATCTCTAAATAGAATAATTTTCTTCTAAAAAAGATAATTTTTTAAACAAAAATGGAATTCTAAATCTTCATTGAAAAATCATTTTTGACCCCAAAAGGAAAACGGAGTTTCAACCAAATAGTTAAATATTCAACTAAAAAAATGAATACTCAAAGAAAAATGTAATAGTTGATATTTCAACAAACAAACAAAAATTTTAACAAAAGTTGAATTTCCAATTAAGGAAGGTTCTTTAGTAAAGAGAGAACAAAACTTTTAACCAAATTGTGAAATTTTTAATCCGAAAAGGCGAATTTTCTACAGAACTGTTAAATTTTCAACCCGCAAGTATAATTTTTCAACAACAAAGTTAATTTTTTACTAAGTTGTGTAATTTCCTACGAAAATATTTAGATTTTTTAGCCAAAAAACTCATTTTCAACAAAGCAATTAAATTTTCAACCAAAAAGAATGATTTTTTGACAATGTTTTGCAAATTTTAAACATAAATAAATACAATTTTAACCAAATAAGGAAACTTCTATAAAAAAGATGATTTATGAATCAAAAATATAATAGTAGACTCTTCTACCAAAAATAAATAACTTTTATTCCAAAATAGTTGGATATTCATCCAAAAAGAAGAATTTTAAACTGAAATGATAAATCTTCCAATGGAATAGTTTAATTTTCAGTGCAAAAAATTTATTTTCAACAACAAAAACGAATGTGAACCCTAGAAATTAATTTTTTTTCCTTTCTAAAAGTGTTTCTTTAGGTTTTACTAGTATCGACTCCCACTTCTGGAAATAAAGTTTCTATTACCTTTAGAAAGTGTTACTTCAGATTTACGTAGTTCAAGTTTTCGTCAAAACTTAATAATTTCTTGTTAGAAAAAAATGTCAGGAATTTTGGCTAAAGCTCAGTTTTCAAATTGCAATGTGCATGTAAACGGTCACGACTCCAAAGTGTCATGAAAACTCACATTCGACAATTGGTACTCATGGCAGTTCATGATGATTGATCGTGAGAATCCGATCATTCTGATGCGCTATTTGATGATTAAATAAAAATTCCGGAATCTGTATAAAAGCGTTGTACACCATTTGTGTCCAATTTCGACATCAAATGGATGAAGTGGCACTGACTATGAATTAAAATAAGTTTATGTATTCACATCGATGAAATGGTTTATTTGCAAACATTTCTAAAGTGTAAGTAAAAAGAAAAAACACAGTAAAATTGTAAATTAAAATGCAGAAAAAAGTACTAAGACGTTATTATTAGAATTAAATTAATTTTCACCAAGGGTATGTGGTAAGCTCTCACGTCTAATTCGAATTATGTTTCTAGTGCGTTTAAATTTGCTAGAAACTGTATAATTTTAGTCTCTTCATGTAACTAAAATTGCGTAAAGTTGAACTCATGATGTATTTACATATTAATTATGCACTCTGCAGGGTTACCTATGAGATTTCATTTCACGTGAATTTCATAACACTTTCCCGTTTCAAATTTGCAGTACAAGAATAAATACGAAGCTGAAGTTTCCATCTGTGAATTTCAGACTTTCAGAAATCCTTATAACCAAAATAACAAAGTATATCGTTACATCTCTGTGAGATCTTCTTATTCACTTTATAGGCGTCATTAAAATATGAAGTATTTGAAATATTATTTCTGTATTAGATATTATTTATTTTCTTATTTAATATTCTTATCAGACAATTAAATATCAAATATATATCTAAAAATTATTGCTGAACAAAAAGATTCAGAATCGATGATTTTTTTAAACTGATTTACCACAAAATAGCGCTACGGATTTTCAAACTTCTGCACTTTCAGAAAAATGGAATTAAAAAAATAATGAAAAATAGAGCATAACATATTAGTAAGACCAAAGCGAAACCATTCATTCGTTTTATATATTTTTAAGCCTCCGTAATAGAAAATGAAATTTAAAAAACTTTAATTAGTTTGCACAGTGACAAAGAAAACGGAAAAGAAAATATTATGACAATGCTTTTTGATAAAGAAAACAACCAAATTCATGAATATTGTTTTTGATCAAAAAAAATATGGATGTTTCTGAAATCTCAAGTTGTAAAAAAATCATAATATCATCATTATTATAATAACATTATGATTTTAAGTATAACTAAAGGATTTAAGAGAGAACAATAGAGAATACGGGTCGGCTTCCCTGAAACTAACTTCTACTGAGTCTTATTATTACAGGCCTCACTTCAAACCCTTGCTGAGAAAACTTCACGGCATTTTCTTTCTCGATTTGAAACTCAATTTGAGTCGTTTTTATAAACTGTTACGTCTCAATTTTGGATTAATGTACAACTCAAAATGCACCTAGCTCTGATTAAATTACAAATGACGAATACAAGATTAAATTTACGAAATTAGTGTCATTTAAATCTATAAACAAACTACATATTTATTTCGAAATGATTGTTAATTTGTTTTTTCTTTCGAAACATAAAATAAACTTTTTCTTAAAATTTTATGTTTTTTTAGCACATATCTTGAATTATTTAATACTCGTCAAAACACTTAAGTTTATATTTTCACCAATAATTTAGAATATCGAAACCCTTAACTAAAGATTTTAGATATTTTTTTTTCTCTTTAATCTCTCGTCAAATCTAGAAAAGTAGATCAGCAAATCGAAAGGTGCATTTAGTAAATAGTTCAAAGTTTGATAAACTTAAAACATGTTGAACGATTTCGTGGCAAGTATAAATTTCGAAAAAATATTTTTTTCAAACTTTGTTTTTATGGATATTCTTTTTGAATACCCTATAATATTTCAAATTCTTAAAAATCGTTGGAAATACTTTGAAATTTTGAAAATCTCTTAAAATCTTTGAGATTCTTTGAAATCCCTCAATTCTCGTCAATAAAATTTGTTTAGTTTTATAAAATACTTCAAAATCCCGTGAATTTACATTAAAACTGATGATACTTCTTGAAATTCCTTAAGAAATTTTTAATCGCTCAACATTTCCTTGGACACTTTTGACATGCAATTAAAGAAATTATGGGATCCCTTTTGTGAAAAAATAGTTTTTATTTTCATTTTTTAAATTTCTGGATAATGTATGCAATAGGTTTATTTTTGTTAAAAATGTATCTTTTTTAGTCAGCAATTTAACTATTTGATTGAAAATTCACCTTTATTGAAAATTCTTCATAGAACATTAACTTTTTTTGAAAATTCTTCTCTTCAATTTAAATGTCAACTACTTTTTTTATTTTGTTAAAAAGTCACCTATTGGGGTAGAAAATTAATCTTGTTTGTTGAAAATTCATCTCTTTGGTTGAGGATTGAACTATTCTGTTATAAATTCGTCTTTTTTCGTCCAATGTAACTGGTTAATCATTCTTTTTTTTTGTTAACTTAGTTATTTTAACTGCAAGTTTAAATCTTCCATTTTTGTTGAAAACTGATCTTTTCATTGTAAATTCGTCTTTTAGTAGAAAATTGATCTTTCTGGTTGAAAATTAATTTTTGTTGCTTAAAAATGCAGCTATTTGCTTTAAAACATTCAACTACTCTGTAGAAAGTTAAATTATTTTGTTGAAAATTCAACTATTCAGTTAAAGGTTTAATTATTTTATTAAAAATTCGACTATTTTGTTCAATTCATCTTTTTTGGTCGAAACTTCAACTGTTTTGTTAAAAATTCGTCCTTTTGGATTGAAAATTCATCTTTTATGGTAGAAATGTCATCTTTCTTGGTTGAAAATTCATCCATCTTAGCTGGAGATGAACTTTTTTGTCAAAAATTTAATTTTTTGTGTTGAAAAATCAATTCTCTTTTTAAAAAATCATCTTTTTGGCGCCACGAAACCTTTACGACCTTGCGACCGTGCGACCTTTGCAGCTTGTGCAATAGAATTGCACAAAAATCCTTCAAACGAGAGATGTATGTTTAAAAGAATCAGTTTTATTGGCTTTTCAGAGACAATTATATAACAGAGGAAAAAAGTTATGTTTTATTGTTTTTAACAAGTGAAAAGTCAATTTGATAGATATCCCCTAAATGGCCTAAATAAAACTATAAAAATGTAGGGACCGTTTTGGTCAGGGTATTATTATTTTTTTTTTTTTGCAAAATATAAAATTACATATACTAGGTTTTATAAAAAAAATGTTGAAGTGTCTCGTCATCGCGAAATTCGGGATCAGTAGTTTAATGTTTTTCATAGTCAGCTCCGCCAATTTTACGGGACGACTAGACGCAGCAAAAAAAATAGAGATGTATTACTCAAGAATTAAAACTTATTGCCTCATGGATGATTTGAATTATTTCCCAACTGAGAGTTATATATTGTTATTATAACTTTTGGCTGAAGTTAGACGCCGAAGAATTACAAAAAAAATTGGTATATACACGAAAAAAATATGAAAAATTGAATTAAAGGTTATGAAGTTATGTCAATAAAAATTAACAAAGGAGATAATCAAAGAACCTATTACTGATAGCAATATGATACATGATGCTCTTTCTCTCAAAATAACTTGCTTCCTCTGACGTGAAGTAAATGTCACTAATGATATTTTGCATCAGCTTCATTTCCTGACTATGACGTGATTATCAGGTCACGGTATCACCTAGGCATATATAATATATAATTAATTAATTACGTATGAGAAAAGTAACAGATAGATTGATGAAAATCTAAGTGTGCAAGAAAGGGACCTAGTTACGTAAATGAACGAGGAAAACAAACACAGTGAAGCAAAGGTTGGTGATAATCAAACCCGTCGCTAATCCGAAATATTCAACATCTCGATTGTTGATTAGAGCCAAATCGTGCGGGATAATGACTGTGACTATGGGTTTTAAAAGCACGACACTGTCTGCGCATTCGGCAAATGGCTGGTAGAAATATACATATATATATTTCTGTTCGTATACATGTGTGTGTATGCATATGTGGGTACAGAGCTGCTCCAGCCAACGCCCCGTGTCGTTTGTTTGGTAGTCTTTTACTGGATTTCTGTTATAACAAAGGCAGACCAACCTAAAAACCGACCATAATTCACTGGATGAGCAATATTTCACGCCTCCAGTTATTCCAATGTCCGCACTCTCCTCTCCAGCCCCACTCAACCATCCTCTTTTCTTCGCAATTTTCTCAAATTATCTCGTATTTCGCAAAAATACAAGCGAGCACGAAAATGTAATTATTTGCAGCTCCGGGGCAGGGATTAACGCTTCTTTTCCAGTCTTGTCGTGCACAGAACTCTGGATATAATTATCTCAGTGCGTGAGTTATATTACGTACTGCCATGCATGACAGTTTTTTTACGTTAAATAGCTTTTTTTATTTAGAGAGCTTCTTCATTTCTAATTTATATGTCTTGATATTGTCAATTAGAAGAAAATAGTGAAAAGAAAACAAAAATCTGTTTTGCATAACATGGATGAAGGACTAATTGAATAGTTCAGGCATCTTGTGCAAAAAATACCTTTGTACTGTTTCAGCTAAGTAGATCGCGTTTTTTTGTAAGACGGTTAGTTAGCGGTTCTGATGTGAATTTCAATTCTTCTCAAAGTAAATACCACGCGTCCCGGAAATATTTTTGAAAAAAGTTCAAAAAATCGGGTTTTCGTAGATTTATCCGTCCCATCATATTCTAGAGCAAAGTGTCCAAAAGAAAAATAAAACTAGACAACATTCGGAAAAAATTAACAAAAAAAACTATCTTCAGTAAATGCCGAGTAGGCTAGTCTAAAAAAAACTTTCTTCTAAAGGATTAGGCTCCACCCTATGGGAAAAGCTCAGTTTTCGAAAAATAGGGGAAAAACTGCTTGTTACTAACTATTCGTAATTTGAATTTCAGTCATTTCTTATGAAATATTTAAGGAATCGTTCACACTACATAAAGTTGAAATTTAAAGCCCCAGCTACTTTATATTGTGCCCGGAAAGGGCCCAGAAAATAAAGACTAGAAGTTTTATTTAAAATTCGTGCTATATACGGACGATTTTTTGTTTACTTCTTCACCATGTCTTTTTTTGATACGATGAGTGACAAGTTTTGAATTATTTAAATAATTATTATTTATTAAAAATTTTGCATTTGCCCTGTCGATCATAAAAAGTTAGTATTTAATTTTTTGTATGCCAAATCATGAATTTAGGACTTTCATTAAATAATTACACACATAATGGCTGTTAGGAATAATATTTTTTGTTTATGACATTATTACATTGTTTATTATATCAATATCAACTATTCACTTATAAATTTTCATGGCAAAGGTGGAGAAAATTTCAGTTTTTTAAATTCTGTTACACACTATGTCGGTCATTATTAAGATATTGTTTCTTTGAGAAGTTGTACCTCAATTGTTGAAACTATTATTATTTGCTTGAACAATTTGTTTTATGAAATTATAAATAGTTCCTTTCTCTTTGGGGTACCAATAAGTAGGTAGGTAGGTACAACTTCTTTAAGAAAACACTACATTTTCATGATTTGGCTGAAAACAATCAGAACGAAATTGCTTTAACAATTGCGAAACGTCTTCAACTAAAAATATTACTCCTAAAATTCATCACGGAAAACACTAACTTGTCATGGTATACAGGGATAACACGAAAAAAACTAATTATATAAAATAATAATAAAGAAAAGTACATGTTCAGATAATCACAAAACATCCCGTCTTTATCATGAATTTTACAAGAAACTGCTATTTTTCATTTTTCAGGGCATTTTCCGGGCACAATAAAAAGGGCTTGAGGCAACAAATTCAAAAGTTATGGGATGGAAATTATTCCCTCAACATTTGCTAAGTAGTGGCTGAAATTCAATTTACAAGAAAGATGATAACAAGTAGTTGTTTTCCCCATTTTTCCAAAAACTAAGCATTTTCTATTTGAAATGCCATTTTCATTTGAAGCTCGAGAGCACGTCTTGATATTGACGGATTTGAAAAAGGAAAACATGGATTTTCATTTTTGAACCGTCCTAATAAGCAAAATGCATTTAGAATAGTTTCTGAGAAATATTTTTAGAACATATCTCGTTCTTCATTAGTTTAAGCTTTTCTTATTAATTTCATTATTAATTGTTTGAGAAAATAAAGGTGAATTCAAAATTGGCAACATTTTGGACTTAGTGCTGTCCCTTATCAACAAAAATTTGTTTGATGTAAAATCGATATGGGGTGAAAAAATAAATAATTAACGAAAAATATTTGTTTTCAGTGCAATTAGTATTATTATGTATTATAATAAATAACAATAAATAATCGTTATAAATAAATGTTTACTTGAACATTATGCAACAGATCTTTTGGAGGTAGGTCTCATAAAATGTGGACAAAATGCATAATGTGAATAGTATTATTTAAAAAATTAATTAACCAATTATTTCTCTTTAACGCCTAATTTAAAAATATATATTTTGAAATAATCACAGATCCGTATATGCCAAGAAAATGCCTAAATACGACCCCAAGTACATATTTCAGTACAGGCAGATTGTTCCGAATGGAAAGGATCAAAGTTCCATGATCATAAATGGTGACCTATAGGAGCTAGAAGATTATTTTTTGGTGAATTTACGAACAATTTCTTGATCTACAACTTTTCCTATGGCATTATTAACGTTAGTTTATTCAGAAAAGAGTTATTATGAAGAAAAAAAAACTAAACACAAGTAATTTGCCCTGACAAATAGGTAAAAATAGTCAACTTTAGGACGTCATAACTCATGACCTATTAGGGCTAGGTAATTTTTTTTGGAATTGCTAGAAATTACATCTACTTTAATCATATATATAGACCATCATTGTGTGTAAAATTAACAGGTTCATACGTTCGGATGCAAACTTCAGAATTCAAAATTCAAACTTGAAAAAAAATGCCGGTTACTTTGAAGGATCGTAACTCGGCACCTACTGAAGATAGAAGGTCTTTTTAAATTAGAATAAACATACTAGACTCAAGAATTCAAATTATTGGTTTTATTGAAAATTCGTAATAATTAATATGACAAGTGTAGCCTAGCTTCATAAAAAAAATTCAGGAAATCTCTGCTACGACTGAAAATATCTTTCATATGAAATTTCTTGAGGATTTCAAAAGAATTTTCTGAGAAGGCCGGCTGAATTTTCTTAAAGTGTCTTATACAGTCTCATACAGTCTCATACTACACAATTTTCAATTATATTTCCTCAGTAAAATAATAGTATGTAATTTTTTACGTCATAACAAGTGTTAGCTTCATTCTGGACTTTATTCACTTTGAATATAGCATCTCAGTTAAGTGAAAAAGCTGAAAAAGTTTGAAGAGAAAAGTAAATGTTCACGTGAAAAGCTCGATCACCCAATATCATCGCTCTCTAGTCCCAAGAGTAAACAAAATTCTGTCATTTGAAAAGACCAGAAAACGAAATTATTATGATGAAAGACCAGTCAAGCGCGACCAGACTTCTTGACTCTTTTAAAAATTCATTAGCAAATTAACCTCTCCTCACTCGTTCCACCCCCAACTCCCAATCCCTCCACTTTTCTCTCAAACTCTTCGCTATTCCGAGCAGCGGAATTTCATCCCTTTGGTCCTTTTTATTCCGAGATCAAGGAAGCATTCGAAACTCGAATTTCGCGAGTTCCGAACTGAAATTTGATGGAGCCGAATTCCAATTTAACTCGATCTAATTTATTCCAATTTAATTTCCCAGGAATCCAAATGTCAGGTTTAATTCGCATTCGCAGACTGGTAAAGTTCTGACCGTAACGAACTTCTACAACAATTCAGATACTTCGAGAGAGAGAGAGAGGGGGTGGGGGGTTGTGAAATATTTAAATTATAAATAGTTTGTATAATGTTGAAAAATTGATTAGATGAAATTCATGTTAAACAGCAAGAACATATAGTTTGAAATTTATGAAAAGAATACTATGAACTTTTATTTGATTGTATCACAAAGAAGAGATGTTTGTTTTCATGGCTTTTGGATGATAAAATCAATCGAGGAATAACAAGAAAGGCATACATTTTAAAATAAAATAATTTAAAAAATAAAACAATTAAAAATTAAGTGATTAAATAAAATGAATTAACTAAATTGCCAATATTTATGAGTTTACTTTTATTAATCAATATAGCTTCGTTTGAACTAAAATCTATTTTCTTCTCAAAATATGCAATTATGGCACAAAATATCAAAATGTGCTTGTTTCATTTTTCGCAAGGATCCAGAGCCAAGAACCGACCTGAATATTGATACACAATAAAAAATGTATTTAGTACCCTTCTATAAAATCATTTATGTTCCCACAGTCAGACTCACCACATTATTAACACTTTTTGACACTTTTTTTTAGGTGTAACTATATTGATACTATCTTAAAAAAATTACACAGTGCTAATATATTCTTAAATTAATCGTTCATTCAACTATTTTTGCTATTTACTCCGAATATATTTTCAAACTTCTTCGTGAGTTTGGCTACAATAACACATCCGTTACCTCAAAAATTGAAATTTCGAAAGGCTTCAATATTTTGAAGATTTCAAACACTTCCAAAACATTTTAAGGGATTTCTGAGAATTTCAGGGATTGGAAGGAACTTTGTAGGGTCTCACAGATGTAAGAGTATTTTAAAAGATTCCAAGAGATTTCAGATAATTTCAAAGATTTCAAGGGATTTTAAGATATTTCAAAAAGTTTAATCTGATATCAAGCAGTATCACATGATTTGAAAGGATTTCAAAGCTTTCAAAATTTTTAGAGAAAGTTTAAGAGATCTTGCAAATTGCAAGATAACACAGGCACACAAAAAAGTGTCATGTGCGGTGAACTAGACCTCCATACCTATATGTTTTTAGAATTGTTGAAATTGAATCTGAAGTCCGCTCAACTCCATCAGGTCTCACTTTGTCTCTAACCTCAACAAAAATGGCTAAAAATCGATTTGTTCAATGAAACCTGCAGAAAGTAGTTTATCTTCATATTTTTGGGGTCGTTAAATCCGAATCTGGTGTTCTTTTAACATAATCACTTGAGAACATTGAAATAATCAATTTTGGGATTATGACAGAAGCCCTCATTCATTTATCGTTTTTCTCCCTTTTTAACATCTGACAAAAGTCAGCCATCATATTTGTTTCTTATCTTCCTTCATGTCGACGTTTAATTTCTTTTATGTCTTTGTGGAATCGTTCTCCTTGTTCCTTACTGTTATCTCCCAAACTTATTGGGAAATAATCCAGATGGGAAAAGAGGAAGCGCATCTTCAAATTCATCAAACACCCCATTTCATCAAAGATTTTTGCCCTACCAGCTACTTTTTTTTTGGAGTCCCTGTTATGATTTTGCAGGATATTTTCTAGAACTTGCCTGAAACTAATACATGCTGCCTTCTATTTTCCATTCATTAACGTGATGAAATACTCATCATTCAGCATTTTTCGAATTTGGGTCCATCAATAATGCCTTCTTTCAATTTTGCATTCGTAAATTAGCTTACAGAAAGAGATAGGCGAGTGGACATGAAAGGCCGAGGTTCAGCTGAGGTCAACTGTTTTATTAGACCAAGTTTTATGTGGAGAGTAGGAAGTAATACTTGTTTTTGGATCAATCAGAAAATTACCGATGATTTTATTAGGATCTGGTTGAAATGATGTGCTCTTTGGCCATGCTTTCTGTTTATAGTGATTGTCTCGATCCCGACTACGCCATAAGCACAAAAATTAAATCTTGTTTGTGAAGCTGTCCTAGAATGATCTTCAAAATCTTAATAACCCCACAAACTTGCTAATCATGTTCTGAATATTTTATTTTTGATGAAACTAGTTCAATGCTAGTGTATTCGCTCTTTCAACTCAGTTGAATGTCCTATTGGTATGAGAGCAAACTAATTAGTATTATGAAGCAATATTTCCTTCAAACTTATTTTAGACGAATCAATAAATAGCCTGCAGTCATCAGATTTATAAATGCCTGGCTCCAATTTATTCATCAATCCATTGATGCCATGACAATATACCAACGAATGTTCCTTTGTTTCTGAGAACTTTCTGACATTCTTCTCTATATCTCTATAATACTTCGCATTCATACCTTCTGACAACAAATTTGTACATTTTTGTACTGATGCAAGGTATTCTGCATGGTCCTTGGGTAATCATAAGCCTCTTACAACAATTCAATTCTCTCGAACGATTTAGTGGGTCTCGTTACTGTTACAACATCGACAAAAGAAATACTTTTTCAACCTTTTTTGTAACCGCTGCAGATTAGTAATACCGGAATAGCCATAATTTTTAGTTAGTGGTTTTTACCACTAACTAACATCGAGAACAAAACATTCTTTATAAAATTTACAAATCTTTTCATTAATTAGTTTACGATCGCTTGGAACTTGGTATTCACTACAAATATAAGAAAGAATATATCAGGGTTCTTATTGCAAGAATGTTATAAGTGGACTCTAAATTTTTAGAAGAATGGACTTAACGCCATGAAAAGTGAATCATTCTACACATACCCTTTCAGGGCATTTGTCATTCACCACATGGCTTTTTAGCAATTTTTCGAGGTTAGGGACGAACTGAGACCTGATGGGGTAGAATGGACCCCAGATTCGGATTCGACGACCCTAAAAACATATAGGTATGATGGTCTGGTTCAAAGCACATTACACTTTTTGTGTGTGTTTCTGCGTAATCTTTACACGTTCTCGAGATATGACTGAACATGCGCAATTATGTCTCACGCCATATATTCTCTTCAAAAAGTCAGACGTTAACGAATATAAATTATGATATCAGTTTTAATAAATTTAGTAACGAAATTGTTCTCCTAACTAGTTAATTAAATGTAAATATCTCAGAACGACCGGCTTATCGCCCATAATTAAAATCTATGAGATAACGACTATAGGATTAATCATATAATACTTGGTGAAGCACTTGAATAATATAATCATGGATAACTTTGTTAACCAATTCTTCATTATTACATGAATTAGTTTTTCCTCTGCTTGCAAACAATGACGGTCGTACATATTCTCGTCTTCGCGTTGGCAATCAACCTTAATTCTATTGGTAAATATAATAATGTAATATATCTATGACTTTTTAAATATTTTTAAACTTTCCTAAAATAGCATTTTATTCCACGCAATCTGCATTCTATTCCCATATCTGTTTTTCGCAAACTCTATTTAAATTTAATTAATTGGACTTGTCTTGTCCTGACATACTTAATTTTTTTTTCTTGAATTCAATTTATGACCTCAAAAGTATTGCGAAAAATAAATTTCAGCAGTACAAGAATACATTTCTCGACAGATGTGAAACTTATTTTATTCCTTGTTTGCTCGTTAATCAAGGTTGATATCATATGAGGTTACCATATTTTCATCGGTTAAGTGAAAAGAATTCAAGTTTATTACATTTACTTTAAAAAGCCGATTTTTTACCCGTAAAAACAGTTTTTTCAAAAACATTTTGCTGAATGTTGCCAACAATTTATTTTCCACACTATTTAGAAGATCATAAATCAAACTCGAGAGCAAAATGTACACTGCTATGACCTTTTGAGACAATATCGAATTCAACCAGAGCATAACCCGTGCGATAGGGGAAAGGGCCGAAATCAATCAGTTGATTACCAAAGAATCCCTCTCGGAATTCCTGGAAATAAGAGATTTAAATGAGTTTACAAGTGTAGAGGAGACATTTACAGCAATTAGAAGGAAGCTAGAAAAGGTTAAATCAAAATCGGATAGATCAACTGCGGAATCCGCGATAAAAGGGAAGTTACTAGGTGCTTTATGTTCCTTGGATTCTTTCATACGGTCAGTAACTACAGTGGTTTCGACAGAAGAAACCTGCTCGAAGAGCGACGAGCCTGACCGTAAAGATATGGAGTGTAAAGAGGAACCTATGTGCATGAAATTTGCTGACAAGGGCCTCCCGGAAACCAAACACGCATCAGGTGGCCGACTTTGCCCTAGTTTCAAGGAAGTACTGAGAATCCGGGCTAACGGAAGCCACTCATAAACTGACAAAGGATATGCGTGACTATAGGTGAATGGAATTCGGATTTATACTTACTACTTTTCTCTAAATAACCTTCTCAATAAGTTTAAACTAGAGACTCAAGACCATGCGGACATCATGTGTAGAGCAAGAAAAGACGTTCTCAAAACCGGGGATTTGATAGAAAATCACCGGAATGTAGAAAAACCACGCATTATAGGAGGAGCAAGATTGAAAAGGACATGGTAGACAGAACTGACCAAATAGTGATAGACACAGGGGCCACTGGATCCATTATCGACTTAAAAATAGCAAACGCCGGAATAGTCTAAGCGACTATCGGTACACTTCTCTATCTGAGAATCTCGAAAAGAAGCAGGAGCGATAGGTCGTAAGACGAAGAAAATCGAACATCCAGCCTGGAACACGAGGATGCTTCACGGAGGAAAACGTAGATGCATCCTGAAAGCAGTGAGGCTGATCGACAAGCTGAACTGGATGAATAGACCTGAATCTGAACCTGAAGCGGAGGTCGAGAAGAACATATGCGGTTTGGCATACAAAATAGTTACAAGGAAATTAGTATTTATAGACAAAAATCTCAGGCATGGGCAACTCGCAGTGGTTCAGGGAGAGAAGAGCATTGTTAGTATGTGATGGTAGTATTGTCGACAACGGTAGATTAATTTTATAAAGATATATTCATTTGCAGATTACTGGTCCATATAAGATTTATCATGCAGTGATAGAGAGATTCTTCAGTACATAGTCATAACGTTTCGGCAACGCCTTGGATGCCCATCTCGAATATGTATAAAAACTGGGGAATTTATAACCTATGCAGGTTGTTTGAAATCAGAGCACGAGTATAGAGACTTTTAGAAATCTAAATAATTGGAGTGGATACATTTTTGGTTACGGAAGAACTCTTTACCATCTAAGAGAAAATGAATCTTGACAAACTGGAAACGTGCAAAGTACCGGGTCTGGATGTTACACCTAACGAAAGGTTGCGAAGGATAATCAAGGATGGATTTTTGCTGCTCGAAATACTCAACACCTGTCTGCGAGAGAAATTGTTTTCAAGAACATGAAGAAGCAAAATGTAGTTTTTTCTAGGAAAGGGACAAGCCCCAAAAGAAAAGCTCGTCAAATAAGCCAATACGCCTCCTGAACTCTATGGGGAAGATTCTGGAAGAGCTGGTCCTTCAAAGGATGGAGAGCCACGTGACCTGAAAAAAAGCTTGTTCGATAACTAGTATACATTCCGCAAGCGACGCTAGACTTCTTACACAATCCAAAAAGATCCTTATAATGGACAATTATCTAAGTGAGAAATGGGTGACCAACAAGGAAGATTTGTGGACAATTGAAGGTGAAATAACGTACTGCGCTCTGAAGGACCCAAGGGTTAATCCCTTCATATAGGACGTCAACAAGAGCATAAAACGACTCAAGTGCAAATTGGATGTGGTAGAGGTTTTCAAATATTTGAGGGGCATGCCGGATGACCAAACAGAGAAGTTGGGATTGATTACGTAGTTCAAACAAATTTTCCGGTATCAATATTCTTCCCGAAATTTTAAGCGAACGATCAATAACTGAATTCCTTTTGCGCTCATAACTGCGCATAACTTTTTGTGCCTGCCTGCGTACAGTTGCGCGAAGTGTTTTTTGTCCTACTACAATTCCACTGTATGAATGTATAAGCGAGCATTTCATTCTGAAAAACAAATTCTAAATGAAACTTCTCCAGCAATATTTCCGTATAATGTTTCCCTAATATTGATGATTAAGCTTTTAAGTAGTTTTCCAGAGCAAACTTCTCTTTCCTGTTGCAGAGTTAAGTTCCCAGTTTGAATGTTTACCTAATGGCGAACCTATTCCTGGAATTCCTCGCCGCAGATCTAATTCTTCTGAAAGAAATCATTCACCTGATAGGTCTCTTGCTCCTGCCGAGCCTCCTTCTCGTGTCAGGTCCAGGTCTCCTTCTACAAGTCTTCATCCTCTTTCGAGGGTCACAGCTCTTCCTACTGCTCTTCCTATATTGCTTCCATCTCCTGATGGATTAGGTTGTCGGCTTGATCAACTTAGATTTATTCGGCTCATTTCCCGCACAAACCTGAACCGGATATTGGAACTACAAATATATACTTTTCCTGCCAATATAACAATTGAAGTGAGAAAAGATAGGTATAAATATCAGGGTGTCCCAACTCAAGAACAAATTGTTTTATCGTCATCCGATGGTGACGTATTTGCAATATTGGAGAATTCTAATGTACTTTCTGGACTCTATGCTCCTTCAGATCAATCCTACGGTCAAAGAAAACGGGCGAAAATGAACATGGAAAGCGGCGCGGTTACGCCATTGACCGGAGAAGAAGTCAAGGAAATTCCTGTAGGCTACCGCCGCCCAATCATGATGAACTTTAGAGTAGAGAATGTAAACAATCGTATCAACATTCCTCCACACCACTGATTAAAAAAATTTTAAACTAATAATATTGTTTGTGATTCGAAGTCGAATCAAAATAGTTCATGTAACTGGTAATTACATTAAAAAGTCAATGTGTAATCATTATCGAGGCTTTAGACTTTCGTAAATATTTCAGCCAGTCTGTTTCATATGCTTAATGTGGGAGCAACCGCTATCCAAGAAAATGACATTGTCTCCCGTTAGTGCCGCAGTACATCACACCTATGGCCACACCTTAAGACTGTGAGAGGGGTGGCCACAGAGTACGATGGCATAAGAATGACGGGTTGAATGAACCCTCGTGTGTCTTGAGGATACGGAGCGACCCAAGAATGACTGCTCTCTGCATCCATCTCGCTAGAGCATCTGCATTTTCTTGGGCACGCAAGTATAGCTTCGAGGCTGCGAAACAGTAATGGCTTCGCACCTCCGAGAGCACCGATTACAAGCATAATCATTTTAATCGAATGTTCTGGGTATAGTCACAGCAGCTCCCTGATAAGATCTCGATGCATGGATGTGTGTGTGTATATATCTTTTTTCTTCAATGTAACTGATTTATTATGCGTACAGAATCAACTTTGTGATATGAGTTTTAACGAATTTAGGCACTTTTTAAAATAACTTCTCACGTGATATATCCTATTCCAAAAATCAATAATATCTCTATTAGGGTTCATTCAAAGTAGAATTTCATCATCTTTCTAACTGTTTAAAGAAATGTTTAGCCTGATTCTCGAAAGAGTTATCGTATTTCAAATCATCATAAACTTTTTGTGCCACTAATGCTAGCCGTGCAGATAATTTTCGTCGGTAGTGTAGGTCTAAGAAAAAACAATTGAACAAATTCATTAGAAAACCAAAAAAAATTTCCATAATAGCCACATCCACTATTATGGGATAGTACTTAAGTTAATTTGATTTCAATGTATCTTAATGGATTCATAGGTACTTTACCAGACCTACGTGATTGTATAGAATCTTTACGGACTTTACAGATTTAAAAAAGTACAATGAATTTCACAGGATTTGAGGGTATTGTACGAGATTCCCAGAAATGTCAAGAGATTTAAAAATTTCGAGGGGTTTCGAAAGGGCATCAAAGGACTTCAAGGGACTTAAGGCCATTTCAAAGAATTTCTAGAGCATTTTAGGGAGTAAATAAAATTCTAATGTAGATTTAAAATAAAAAATTTCAACAGATTTTTAAGAATATAGTGGATTTTACAAGATTTCAAAGAATTTCATGAGATTTCAAAACATTATATATGCTCATAGAAAATTTTAAGAGATTTCAAATTTTCGAAGACTTTAAGGCTTTTTTACGGTATTTACTAAATTTTCAACAATTTTACAATATTTAAGGTATTCATTGGAATTCAAAGGTCTTCAAGAGCGTTTCAATAGATTTCAGTGGATTTCAATAATATCATCATTTTCTTAAACGAATTTTCAAAGATATATTGCCGATTTAAAAATGTTTTACGGGATTTTACGTCGGATTTTACTCAATTTTTATGGGATTACGATGAATTTTATAAGAGTGAAGGGATATTATAAATTTATATAATTTTATACATTTCAAAGAATTGAAAAGAGTTTAGGGTATTTCAAAATATTTCAAGGAATTTTACGAGATTTAAAATTGCAGAAGGGTTTTTCGAAAAAGTTCGTAGGATATTAGAAAACTTCAGAGATTTAAACAAATTAACCAAAATATCAATGAAATTTAAAAAATTTCAAAGAATCCAACGGATTTCTAGAGAACTTTAGGAAATTAATAAAATTAGAATTTCAAGGGAATTCTGGGGATTTCTTAGGATTTATACGGATTAAGGGATTTCAGAGATTTTAAGTGATTTCAACATATTTAAAGTATTCATAGGATCCTAAACCATGTAAGATTCCACTGGATTTCTATGGATTTTAAAGCATTAAAAAGGAGTTTGAAGTTTTAAAGGCATTTTCAAATATTCAAAAGTATTTCACGCGATTTTATGGGAGGTTTCTATTGTATACCAGCTCACAAAGATGACAAAAATATTTAACCCATCGATTTGATATTCAAAAAATTGCGTGACAATGTTTCCCAACTATTTTTCAAAATTAATGCTACTATTGACATTATTTCAAATTTCTCAAATGTGCCCGAGGCACAATCATATACAAACTATAATTCATTATTGAGTTTGGTAGAAGCCTATACCGTCTTCTGATGTTGAAATTTTTATTAAACAATTGCCAATATGTTTCGACTTGACATCAAGCTTGTTGCTGATATATATTTTTTAAATGTAAAAAAAATTTTAATTGATACTGTTGTTGTATTAAAAAATAGGTAATCATTGTTGATGCATTTAAAAATTATAAATAGTTAAGTAAATCTCCTGAGAAAATTTTTCTAGCGAATATGATATATTGATTACATTATAATTTCTTTGTGGTTCAAAAATTTTGTCAGATCATATTCTCGTTGTAATTATCCAGGCCACATAGAGTGACAGCGAAATTTTTGCTAACACAAGCAACGTCAAATCTAATCAACACATCATATTCTCTAGGGAATTTTTCTATGAGGTCCTTTTCTTGAGATTATCTCGATCGTAATTTTTATTTACAATGTCTTAAACAACTTATACTTTTCAAATACATCGACAATGATTACCTATTTTCATCACAACATTAGTTTTATTTGAATTATTCTTTAATACTTTAAAAAAATATATCTGCAATAGTAGGATCTAGCAGCAAACTTCATTTATATTCATCAGCGGTTTTCTTTTTCCATATTACTATATAATGCTTTTATAAAGACTTGATGTCAAGTCGAAACATGCGGGCAATTTTTTATACAAATTTTAACTTCAGAAAACGGTGTAGGTCTCAAGAAAATTTATTAACTTACTTTCGGAAAAAATATATTTAATTGTTATTAATTTAATATATCCCATTCTTTTATTCTTTCTTGTCAGATGACAAATATGACTGACTTTTTAAATCATAAATGATGAAATTCATTTGGCAAAAACTTCTTATTTAGAAAACTAGTCACATAAAGACTTATATCCATATTTTGCATAGCATTCGAGCATGAATTTATAAAGCACCTCATTACTTCAACTGGAAAAAATTTTTGAATATAAATCCTGATACGTACACTTGTTCGTGAAGTAAAGTCATGGTTCATTGACTCTTACCCTCTGCGCAGAAAATTACCGTCCCTAAGGTTACTCCCAAGAAAGAAAGCTCATTATTACCACCATTCGCAGTTTATGGAGCCTCAGCGCGTCGAGCCGAATATATATGTATAATATATACGAAACTAAGACTCATTGCAAGTTTTTGAAGCGAGAGCTTTTCGATGTAAGGTAGTATGCCATAAAGGCCAACCAACATGTTCACGACCTTACAGGAGACAATAAACGTCCTCAAAAATCGAATATTTGATCTAAAAAAAATTTGAAAGTACTTTTGAGAGAAATCCGTGAGGAATTGAACTCTAAAAATTTTGATTAAAAAGTGTTATCAGGTTTTGTCAAATTTGGACGGTAATAAAAAAATCCAATTTTCAATTTAAAAAAACGTGAGAATTTAGCTTCTAGTTATTGAGTTTCTAAATCGATGCAAAAAAGCTGGATTGAAAAGTAGTATGAGTTTTAAGAAAATGGGAAAGAAGTTCTTTTTCACTCGAGAGGCAAGGTTTTCTTAAATTTAGACGGTGACATAAAATCCAATTCTTAATTTAAAAAAAAAAGGAAGAATTATTTTTTAGCATTTGAATTTCCGAATCGATAACTTCGGATGGTAGTCTGACACGTAGTCTGAATTCAAAATGTGTGCAATAGAAAAATAACTTTATTTTCTAAGAAAAATCTCCATTGTACTAACCAAATATTTTAAAAGTATTAAAAATTTACTTCCAAGTTTATTCAAACTATCATTTTCTGACCTATAAATTATTAACATTTCTATTTATTTATAGCAAGCTTCATTGTCTTCCCCCTTTTTCTAATTTTTCCACTCAAATGCAAACTGAATGACTAGAACCCAATGAGATAATTCAACTATTTTTAGTTGAAAATTCATCCTTTTCAGTGGAAAAGTCTCCTATTATATTTTTGATTAAGAATTAATTTTTCTGTTCAAAAATTTAATTACTTTGTTCAAAGATTTCATTATTATGTTCAAAATTCAACTTCGTGAAAAATTCATCCTTTTCGGTTGAAAATTCAACTTTTTTTGTTGAAAATTAAGTCTTTCGTTGGAAATTTACATTTTTCGGTTGAAAGTTCAACTGCCTTCCAGAGCATTCGTATTATCGTTTAAAAAATTTGCAAATTTGGTTGAAAACTCAAGTATTGAATTTTTTTAGTTGAAAATTCATTTCTCTGGTTGAAAATTTAAATATAACCTTTTTTGTTGAAAATTTATCTTTTTTATTTGGAAATTCAAATATTTGAGTGGAAATATAAGTTTTTTTGTTAAAAATTCGCCTGTTTTGGTAGAAAACTAATCGTGTTGGTTGAAAATTGAACTATTAGCTTGGAAATTTGAGTATTTTGCTGAAAATTCGTCTTTTTTGACAGAAAATCAATTTTTTTTTTGTCAAAAATGTAACCGTTTGGTTGAAAATTAAACTTTTTAAGCTGAGGATTCGAGAGTTTTATTGAAAATTTGCCTTTTCTGTTTTATTCAACTGTTTTTTATTTTAAATTACAAACTTGTTGGATTGAAATATCAACTATTACCATTTTTAAAATGACGCCGTTATTCTTCGTGACTAAATTAATTTGGTCATACGGTCATATAAAAGGCAATGGATTCAGATGTCAAAAATGTCAAACCAAATTAATTTATTCACGAAGAATAACTACGTTTTTAAAAAAAAACGATCGAAGAAAATTTACAGTGAAAAAATACTCCAATTCACTGAATATACATATACATATTACAATTTTTGTTGAAAATTCACATTTTTATGTTGAAAAGCCAACCCTTCGGTTGAAAGTTGAACTAATTTCTTACAATTATTTTGTTTAGTTGAAGATTTATCATTTATTTATAATGTATTTCTTATTTATTTTTATTTATTTATAATTTTGTTAAAAATTTTTTTTAATGGAGAATTGAAGTATTTGGTAGAAAATTCGTCTCGTTGGCTCACAAATCAATTTGGTGAAAACTTTAATTATTTGGTGATTTGTTGCAATTTCATCTCTTTTGGTAGAAAATTTATCTTCTTGGTTAAAAATTAATATTTTGGATTAAATAATCAATTGTTTGGTCGAAAATTCAACTGTTTTGCAGGAATTTTGTCTTTTGGGCTTGAAAATTCAACATTTTGGATGAAATTTTTTTCTGCGTTGACTGAAAAATCTTTCTTGTTTGAAAATTCATGTCTTGTTAAAAATTTATCTTTTTCTGTTAATAAATACCTTATCTTTGGATGACCCCTAGATAAACTTGATACTTCAAAATGTAATAATACTAAATGAGCGCAATTAATTATCGGTACAAAAATTATTCACAACAACATTTGTTTATCCAAATTAAACTTGATATTTGTCTTTCAATGAAAATAAAACAATTGTATTCAATTTTTCAAAAACTTGGCACCGACATAGGAAATATCCCAATATGTGGCCTCTCTTGCCAGAAACGGAAAAAGGGAAAAATGCCTGATTTTTTTCTATTTTTATTTCACGTCAATGCCAAATTTTTATCCACTTATTCCAGAATAATGGATTTTCTAATATATTTTGGATGGCTATTTTCTAAACTCCATCGCACATATTATCTACACACGATATTGTAGTTTCACTCTTGTGGTCCATCGACGACAAGAGATAATAGGATTTTGTGATGGGAACCTGTCGTGCTCTCGATCACGCAGATAACAGCTTTGATCGAATCGAGGATCAAACTAACTTTCCGCAATCTGTGGATATTAAAAAAAAAGATTTTTGCTTGATTTGATTTCTTTTCATATCTGTCATTTTTATTATGGGTAGACAGATACAACATTATTTTGATTGATTAATATTTGTATAGATTCATTTCTCTATCTATTCAGTATTTGTTTGAGAGTGAATGCATTTTGAAAGCTGACAAAATGCACTCCATCTAATACGACACCAATCCGATTATAATCAAGACAAGCGTTGCTTAAATTCAGTAATCGAATAGGAAGCCTTAATGAATTCATAATACAGTTTAAAAATTCGAAAATTATAAATTTGAGGAATTGTCTTTCCTCAATTCCGTAATACAAGCCCTATCGCTATACTGTTTTTATATCTTTTGAAGACATTTATAAACTAAATTGGATTTGATGTATTTAATCATACGAAATTGTTCATTACACTTTCCAAACTGTATAATTTCAATTTGAAATGTTAAAAACTGATCAAATTAATTTCAAATTGAAATCGTATAAGGGTAAAAATCAAAAAGCTGGACCTATTTGATTTCAAATTGCATATGAAAAAAAGTACTTTAAATCAACATAAAACATCTGTTCTATTCATATTGATTACAATGAGTGTAAAAATAATTATTCACAAGATTAAGAAGTACGCTTTTATTTAAAAATATATTTTTTCGTATTTAATGACAATCTTTGGACAGATACCATTCGCGATATTTTGTAAGTCAAAATAACAATAATTGGATCTTCCTTTATATGGTCAGAATATATAAATTATGATTTCATTAATATTATTCTTTAAAATGCAATTAAATGAAAAAATAATTGTCAAAATAAAATTGTTATTGCATTGATCTCTTCTTGTCCTTTGTTTTTACAAAATATTTAGTTTTATTAAACAAAAAAAAATGTCCAAATGTTCCTAATATTACTTCTTATTATCACATTCATACAATCAAATTATTTAAAATCATTTTTAAATCAAAAAATAAAGAGAATATGGAATATTTAAAGGATTGCAACTAACATCACTCATTGAAAATAACCTTCATGTCACCGGATGACAAGGTTATGCAATACACATTGTTATCATCATAAACATTTTTTTTTAGTCTGAATTAGCCTTTCAATGAAGTGTTTTACCGTATGAAATATAAGGATGATCGCCAAAAAAATGAGTATTTAGATAATCAGATTTTCGAAAATAAAAAATTACCAAACCGCCTCATTTTTTAAAATTCATGTTTACCCAAGATAGAATAAAAATATAAAACTAAGAGATCAAGGAATGTATTTAGGATCGATATGAATTTTACACGTTGCTAAGTGTCACGTGATAGTAGATGGGACTATGATAAAGCAGGGAATTCAAAATTTGTTTGAAAATATATGCAAAACAGATAAATATATTCAAAAATATGGGAAAAATGAATATTTTCATGATTCACTCGATTGATTTTTATCGATAAAAAGTCTTCGTTTTAATAAAATTAACAATTTTAATTCGCATCAAAAATGTTTCGAATAATTATTTTCAAATTTTATCCTAAAATATCAATGTAACGTGATCCGAAAAACAATTTGTGGACAAATTTTGAACTCGTTTTTAAAATCGTCAATGGTGTTAATATTATTTAACAATTTTTCTTCATACATTTATAGTTTGGGATAGGTGCGTCAAAATACATTTTTCGTACTTTTTTATTCATAATTTTTAACCGAACACGCCTTAAAGATTTAAGCTTCACTAAATTGAGCATCGATATGATTAATTTACTGAAATGATTATACAAAAAAAATTATTATCACATTCAACTAAAAAATATGCTTCTTTTAAAATATACAAAATAAATCCGTAAACACGTAATATGATCAAACTTGACTGTAATTAAATTTACGAGAAAAAAGCTTTACTTTTCAATTCTGAAACAATGCATGTTTTTAACAATTAGATCTTCAGATTATTTTGAAAATATGACGACACATATTTGAAAAAGTTGGGCAGATACACGCTACCAGATGACATTAATTTATATTTATAATCAAATTTATTTTAATATGGAGTGAAGCGAAAATAATTGGCAGATATCTCATTGAAGAAAATACGCTTAATAGAATGAAGAAAATTATTCCTCCAAAGACAAGCGTATAATATTCATGGGACATGGCATTAAGTTATTTCATACTCCCTACCTGTTTAGAAAATAATGACTTTTCGTCTGGTATCGCGAATACTAGTTATGAAAAATACATTGCTGTCCTTGTGAAAACAACAATTAATTGATGTATTGTAGAAGTTCAACATCCTTAAAAAATAATAAACGTGAAATAGAGATACTAAAGTGATGTTATAATATTTTGTTAATAATGTGACCAATATTTAAAAAATATATAAATAACAATGAAATAACAACAATAAATAAACAACTTTTTTATTTGAACGTATGAACAGTTTGATCTTAAAAAGTTTCCAATGGACAATGTTTAAAGTTGAATATATTCATTTAAAAGCAGTTGCAATTTCCTTGCCATTGATAAACTAAAAATTTAACCAATTCGAAAAGTCGAACAATTTTAAAATTATAGACGTTTTCAACAACTTTAATAATATTGAAAAATTTATTATTATAAACATTCATAAAGAGAATAATTTTAAATTAACATTCAATTATTACGCATAATTAGATATTAGAAAAAGTTCAAAATTGCACAAATTAATTCAAAATCGTTGGAAAGGAAATGGTCACAGAATTAAAGAATTTAAAAATATGAAGGCTGAAACACTTTATGATTAAACAATTTTTAACTGATAACTTTTATTATTGAAAATTTTCAAATTGTACAATTTCAAATAAAGACATTTGAATTGTTCAATTTCGAATATTTCAGAATAAATCGATTTAAATTGATATGTTTTTTTCACTCAATTTCAATATACACAATATTAAACATATTGAAGTTGAGTATACAAAAGCTTCTAAATTAATAAGTTTCCAATTGAAAATGTTGGAATTTGAACATATTTTAGTCGTGAAGAACTTTATAACTGAAAGCAATTAAAATAAAGCAATGTATAATTAGAAGAGTTCCGAAATAAAGACATTTCAAATACTAAATATTTTCTATTTCAATTTTTGAAAACCTGAACAATCCTAGCTGTGATAAAAAGTGAACAATCTCATGTTGAAGCGCATGAACATCGAAATAAATAATCTAACCACCAAAATAAAAAATCAGGATTTCCAACTCTATTTTTCGGGCATAATTATCCTTTAGATTAGACCTTGGCTGAGTGTACCGAAATTTCGGTACGAAAAGCCACATTTTTTGGTGCGAATGGCGGGACCTGAAAAAGAGAATATTTGTACCGTAATTTCAGTACAAATAACCGGAATTTTTTGGTACATATAAACTTTAATTTAACCCCTGAAAAATTCTTTCAGAATTATTTAAATTCCCCGAGGAACTTAGAAGATTGATATGTAAGTTTTGAGCTGCGGTATTTTGACGAGTTTGTGGAAAACTTAGAACACGCCAGCACTTACAAACTCGTTTAGAGACAAATTCTTCGGGTATGTAAGCGTTGCATTTCTGTGGCGACTAGAAAATTATCACACCTTTGATGTTGGTCTCCTCAAAGAGTCTGACTTGTGCAAATAATATATCACTCTCACCAACCCATTTAGGATCTATTAAAAATTTGCCTTACACCAATATAATGTTGAAATATATGTTTTTAATTTTAACGTGAAAATAAAAGTAATCATTATTGAAAAGTAAAAAAATGCTGTTAAAATAGGTATTAAATACACAGAAAAGTACCGGAAAAGTCTCTTTAAAGTCCTTTTTAAATTTTAAAAGTCCTAACTAATTTTTAGGACAAAAGAAATAGAAAAGTTCTATTTTCCTTTCCTAGAAATTCGAACGAGAGCTGATGGGATTTAGGTCCAAAAAAAATACTGTTGAATCAGTACTTAATAACAGGAAATGTCTCACTTAAGTTTTTTCAACTTTTACGGGACATATTTTAATCTTTTCTTGAACTTTAGTCGTTTTTTATCAGTACTTTTTTGGGGCAAGAATCCTATAAATGTTTAAGAAAATTTAGTACCTAAATATTGATTTGTCTCATACCTAGTACTTTAGCGAGTCTTTATCCGGGATCCCAATAAGACTCTTTTCAATTAAGAACAAAAATATTTTTCAAGAAATATATAGCATTGCAATTATATATAATGAGAATGTGAATGTTTGATAGTTGAAAATGAAACAATGCAATGAAAGATTGCCATCTAAGGTAATATATGAACATCGAGGGCGTTGAAACAGCATGGTGGAAGAATATGCTCTGCCGATACTCAGCAAATAAAGATGAAAGTTCTTTAAAATTCGATTTTGATCTAAAAGTGATATCTCAGTAAGTAAACGCGACGAATTTTTTGTGGCCCTGTAACGAAAATCCCAGTATACTGTGAAACTCTGTGTAAACTAGCGAGTCTCGGTGGAGGGCATCGTAAATCCTAGAGATTATTGCGGGGATGAAGGATTGCCTTGGTGGGTATGACGGAGAGAATTGGGGCTGCACAAACATTGAAAAATGCTGCCTCAGGTTACCCAGCCTAGCACAATTAGATACTCGATTTTTCAAGCGTATGTACTAAACAGCTTGAATTTACTGAACTTTCGTAAGAAATGTTTTTTTTTTAATGACGTATATTGAAATTATTAATAGACTACAGATGCTTAAAAAACCCTATTTTTTTAGAAAGAAACCCCTTTCAATTTAAGCGTAACTCGCCCGGTTCCAGCCTCGTTATACTACCGGAGATTAAGAAATTCATATGATGAAAGTAAGTAAAAGATATGCAGAAGGGATCAATTTTAGATCAATCTAGAATTCCCCTGTTGCTTATTCAAACCGCATGTTTGTTCCGCAACATCGCTCCGACACGGGTCGCTGATCAATCTCTCTAGTGATCATCCCAGGCAAAGAGCTTCACAAAGTCATCATACGTCACAGTTCACACAAAAATACACAACATGACTGATAATCCCATAGTAAGATCCACACTCTTCACTCCAATCGCATCAACGGAGCAAAGCTCTTCGCGAAGGCCCATTCGTATCTAAGATCATTCGTTTCAGACATCTATCACTCCGCTGACAATCTTCGTCATACTGTTCCTAACCATTTCTCTTCACACATCCCTATTCTGACATATAACTTTAGCTTCCTCTGCATCCATACATATTTCCATGTAAGCTCTTGTGTTTCTGTAGCTCTTTATATCATATCGCTGTAGTGTCTCATTAACACATTCCCACCACTTCTTCTTCGGTCTGCTCTCTTTCGTCATTCCTTCCTTTCGTTCTCGCAACATGACCAAACAATCTGAACAAATTTCTTTCACTCTTGTAAAACAGTGTTTCCTCTATGTTACCTTCTTTGAGGATGTTCTCGTGACTGCCTTTGTCCATTAACGTTTTACTAAATATATTCTGCAGGAATTGCATGCCAACCGCGTTAACTTTACTCCTATCCTGTTCTTGGTATGTCCAGGTCTGGCTACCGTGCAGCACAGTTGGTGCAAGTACAGAAGTACATATTTCAATTTTATCTTTATCTGTCATATTTTTATTTCTGGTAATAGCTTTTGCACTGCCGATAACCTACCATGTTTATACGCCTGAATACCTCTCCAGCTATCTTTCCAGTATTAGTAAATACACCGCTAAACCCCAATCCTCAAAAGTGAGCCCAATTCGATGTAGTTTTGAGTCGCAGCATTTTTGAGTGGCAAAAACAAATGAAGTCACAATGAAAATTTTCATTGGTAAAAATCAGATGCAACAAATTTCATACCAAGAGTTTTGTATGTACACTCCTTTCGTCAATAGTTCTTTCTTCATTCTCTCAACATGACCGAACCATCTGAACAAATTTCTTTCACTCGAGTCAAACAGCGTTTCCTAAACATCACATTCTTTAAAAATCATCTCATTACTGACTTTGTCCATTAGCGTTTTACCGCGTATATTCTTCAGGAATTACATGTCAACCGCATTGACTTCAATTTTATCCTATTCTTGGTATGACCAGATCTGACTAACGTGTAGTACAGTGGGTGCAAGTACAGAAGTATATATTGCAATTTTATCTTCATTTGTCATATATTTATTTCTGTTAATAGCTTTTGCACTGCTGATAATCATCAGTAAATAAAGTTCCAAAATACTATTGTTAAGAAATTATATCCTCTTTTCATCTTAAGGCAATGTTGCATACTGCTTTCTCATCCGTTCCTTCACATACGATAATTCTTGTTCTATTTACTTTAATCATAGGACTTATGGTCTTCATGCTAGTATTTAGTCTACTCAACATTTTTTGCAAATCATGGGCTGATTTGCCGTAACAATCTTGTCACCTGCGAACGCTAATCCACGAACTTTACCAGTCCAAAGATCGACATTTTCTTCGCCCAATAGAGCCATTCTTGTGCATTTCACCATGAAATTCTTGAATAAAGAGTTTAGATGATTTTACTTTTTGCCTAATCTCTCAAAAAAACGTGGAATATTAGATGACCAAATCTAAGGGTATATTTTATAAAGTAAAAAGCAAAAGCCACATCAAAATATTTGATTAATTTTAGGCTTAGTAGTAGTAGAACTTCGAAGGAGCAATTAAGAAAAAATATCGAACTCACGACTTCGGTAGAGATGGGGAGTTTTTCAAAAACAAGTTTTAATATTAAAAACTACATTTTCAGATATTACTAGAAAGAAAAAAACAGCATTTTGAAACATAATATTTAATTCTGCTTTCAAGAATCGAAATTTTATTCAAAAGATAGACAGATTTTTTATTTAACAAATTGTATTTTCAGCGCAACTTTTTTCCTGTTGCAGTTTTTCGAAAATTGAAAACATTTCAAAGATATGTTGAAACATATTCAGTACTTCAATTCTGAAGAAATTCAACTTAAGACTTTCGAAACTACAGACCTCTGATTTTGAAGCCTTCAAATGCTGCAATTGGCAGGCTTTGAGGATTCTACATTTTAAAGTTGAAAACTTCAGCAATTAACTTGGATGCTTTCACTATGAGATATTTAACTTTCGAACCTGCGCCAACTACAAAATAGCATGTTACTTTGATCGTTACAACTTTTCAATGATTAAAGTTAATCTGTGTTTTGATCAAGTAAAAAGAAGGAGCAAACATTATTCTAAAGTTTCTGTTCCTTAAGTCGATATTTCCAAGGACTTGCAACAACTTGAAATTATTTTCTATATAATTAGCAAAACAATCAAATGAAATTTAAAATTACTTCTATGAAATATCGCTTTCATAAATTAATTATTACTTTGAATCTCTTTTTAGGAATTATTTTTCCAATCTAACAAAATGTTTCAAAGAATAGACCTCTTATGCTAATTTCCAGAGCAATATGATCTACCTCGAGTTTGCACTCTATAAAATTTCCTCATCTTTATTCATGATTTTAAAATTAAAAGTCTGAGAATTTGAGGCACTCTAATCGAATTTTCTTCAGCTCGTTAAAAACCTAGTCGGTCAATCTAACCTTTTAGCACAAATCATAAAAAGTCACGAAAAAGTTTGTTTAAAATACTCAAATATATCGACCGATAAATATTCTTCAGCAAAATTATTTAGATCGTTTAGAATGTCATTTCATTGGCTTAAGAGAGGTTTTCTTCTCTTAGACTTCAGAAAAATGCATTAGGCAATAAAACTTTACATTAAAGGATTTTGAAAGTTTCATGGTTTCCGAAAATTTGCATCAGAAAGACCCTATATCTTCAACAGTGCCATAGAAAGATATATTTAAAGTTTTACATATTAAATAAATAGATTATTTGAATACTCATCAATTTAATCCTTCTATGTATTTTGGATCAAAATGACTCGTTAATTTTTAACGGTCAATTGGAAAAAATTCAAAATATTTGAACGATTTCAAACGATATTTAAATATTTCAAGAGATTTCTAAACATTTTAAAAGATTTCTGCTCTAGAACAGGGATTTTTGGAAAGGAATTATAATTCTCAGCTAGAACAACAGATATTTCTTGGTCCTAAGAATTACAATTCTGACTTGGCACAGAGAATTATATGAAAGAATTATAATTCTGTATTTGAATAGAGATTCTTTTAAATTACCATCTTCTCAATCAGAATTAAAATTATTTTACAAAAATTCTTTTCTATTTAAAAAGTTTTCCATTTCAAGTAAAATAATAATTCTCTACGAAAATTCCCTGTCCTATAGTCTAAATTGTAATTCATTACGAAAATGCCCTGTTCCAAGTAACAATTACATTTATTTTTCCGAAAATTCCCCGTTCCAAGTCAGAACAATATTTGTTTGAAACATTTTTTATTATACTTTAGGAATAAAGTAACTCCCTTTTCTTAAATTTGAAAGGGGGAAGTTTTAAATTCTGGCAAATTATTATTCGCAAACAAAAAGAAGTATTTGATTCAAACAAATTCTCATTCGGAACAGGGATTAACATGTGCCCGAGGGCACATGTTAATGTTAACTGATTTGAAGAAAAAAAAAATCTTTTTCCAAGAAGTGAAAGGGGGAGGGATCGGTCAACAAAAATATAATTTTTGGATCACCCTAATATTCATATTAGATCCATGTGAATATGATTTTTTTCATCAATTTGAACACAATAAAAAGGTATGATTATTCCATAACATGTCCCTTATAAGAAATGAAATTTATGAAAATAATTTCAATAATATTTATCTGCTGTAGAATGAAGGGTTGTTTTTAATTGAAAATAACACCTTTATTTATCAATTCCATATATCATCTTTGATACAACGTGCATCCGGGAGTAACAATGCGTTTGTGTTGTCCTATCGTGTACCATTATCGGTAACTCAAGATCGACATAATCCAATAGAGGGAATCGCGTCTAGTAACTTGTTCCCTGGGAGTTAGTTCATCACCTTTAATCGGCTGAGGGGAATACCCAGCTGCCTCCTTCTTCCGCGAGACAAAATCGATACTGTGTTATGTGTCCCCAAGCAGAAGTGAATCTGAGTATTAATAAAAAAAAAGTTTTACAAAAACATGTGAGGCTGTAGTTAGATTCATTGGTGCTTACAGTGCGGCATGGATGAATTGTAGGGGTAGTTACAGCAATTGGGAACCAAACTCGTAGCCAGCGGCCTGTGAAAACCACAGGAAACTTAATTACCCGAGGTGGCCAGGAATACGGCAGAAACGATTATTCGAACAGCTACAGATCTCTCTTTCTCTCCGACTCTCTTACTCTCTCTTTCTCGGTCTCTTTTCTTTTACAAATTCTGTTTTTCTGTTTCTCCTAGTTAGCAGATATTTAGGGGCCTTTTTTGAACCACTAAAGCTTCCTTACCGACCACGAGAACATTCTGCATCTGAAGTGGTTCGTGTCTGTGCTAAATTTCTAGAATGTTCCCAAAGACCTCACAAAATGATATTGCGCAATTCTGAAAGATGAATTTACGTAAACTACTTCAAGGTTATTTTTAATCCTAATTAGACATTTCGCGAAACACTTTCAATGCTATATTCTTATTTTTCCTTATACAAGATAATTTCGTGACGTCATTGTGAACCCTCAAAAACATTCTAGAAACATAGCAGGGACACGAACCACTTCAGCTGCAAAATGTTTTGAAGTCGGTAGGGTACGCTTCGCGGTCTAAAAACTTCCTTGCCTATCTACTCTAGTTTCATCCACTTGACTAACTTTTATCCTCAACATAGCTATTCCCTATAAAACATTTCATTATCCTTAGACCGTAGGGTGTTATCTTCGTTTCTGCCAACTTTACAGGAAAGGCTTTTCAAAATTGGGTAGTTTGTACATGAAGACGTTTAGGGGCCGTTTATAAACTACGTTACCAATTTTGGGCTATTTTGGACCCCCCTTTCGTCACCGCTAGTTGACGGACAAACCCCCCCCCCCCTCCGCAAAAGTAACGTAGCCGTTGGCTATACACAAATTTCACGTTTATTCTGCGCTTTTAGCATTTTTAATCAATTCAGTTACCAATGTACCTACGTGACGGTGTGGTAAATTATAATAAGCTTGGGTCATGAATCAAGAATAATTAAAAAAAAAAATATTTATATCGAATTTCACAGACCTGAATATTGAATTCAATATGAATAACTTTAGATTCCTAAGATCTCAAGTCTAAATATAGTGCATTCTTAACAAAATAATTGAGTTTTCAATCAAAAAACATTTTCTACCAAAAGAGATCAATTTTGAACACAAAAAAAATTATTTTCAACCAAATAGTTGCATTAATAACCCACTATTTGAACGTTTAAGCAAGAGATACTTCTAACCAAACAGTTAAATTATCAAGCCAAAAAGACGAATTTTGTCAAAGATAGTTTGTTATTTCAAGAGAAATGTTCAATTTTTTCCAAGAAAGATAAAATTTCAACGAAAAAAATTACTTTTTTACCATAAAGGATGAATATTCAATCCAAAAAGACGAATTATTAACAGAACAGTTAAATTTTCTACCAGAAAAAGATGTCTTTAACAAAATAGTTGAATATTAAATAAAATAATTTAATTTTCAAATAATAGTTGAATTTTTAACCAAATATCTGAATTTTTAAACTTGAAAAATAAATTATCAACCAAGAAGACTTTCAATTTTCAATCGAAAAAGATAAGTTTTCAACAAAAAATTAAATAGTTAAATTTTCAGCTTAAAAAATTACTTTTCAACAAAGAAGAAACCAATTTTCAAACAGTTAAATTCAACCAAAACGGCGAATTTTTAAAAAAATAGTTTATTCTCAACCAAAAAGTATAATTTTTAACAAAGAAGGCTAATTTTCCACACAATAGGATCAATTTTCAACAAAAAAGTTAAAGTTTGAAGCTAAAATTTAGAATGTATCAGAAAATAGTTGACTTTTAAACCAGTAAAGATGAATTGTCAAAAAGACGAGTTACAACAAAATACATGATTTTTTTTAAATAGTTCAATTTTCACACCGACAGAGATTAATTTTCAACTTAACTAATAAGTCCTCAAAAAGAAAAAAATAATAAATTTTCAGCCAAAGATTTCAACATTTTTCAGCCAAGAAGATAAATTTTCTACCCAAAAAGATGAATTTTTAACCAAATAGTTAAATTTGGAACCGAAAAAGAATATTTTTCAACAAAAAATAAAGTAGATAGATTTTCAGTTAAAAAAATTATTTTTAATGATGATGTTTCTTGAAAACAGATGAAAAAAAGAAGAATTCATTAAAAAGGGTAACATAGGGTAATAGTGTAAAGTCTGATATATTGAAGTGATTTTTAAACTTATTAAGATTTTATTTAACTGCTCGTCGAAGGGCCAAAATGGAATCCTTAAATTTTCAGTTTAAAAAATTAATTTTCAACAAAAAACAAAGAAACTTGTAACCGGTTAAATTCAACCAAAAAGACGAATTATTGAAAAAATAGTTGAAAACTCAACCAAACAGATGAATCTTCAATAAAAAAAAATCTATTTTCACCCAAGAAGAAAAATCTTCAATAAAATACATGAATTTTCTACCAAATAGTTGAATTTTCAACTTATGAAGGATACATTTTTAACTAAAAATGGAATAGTTAAATTTTCAGATAAGAAAAATTAATTTTTAACGAAAACACGAATTTTCAACAAAATAGTTGAAGTTTCAAACAAAAATATGAATTTTAAACAGAAAATTTAATTTTCAACCAAATAGTACAATTTTCTATCAAATTCTTGAATTCTCAAGCCAAAAAGTCGAATATTCTACAAAACAGTTAAATTTCCATATTTATTTTGAACAAAAAGTTTATTTTTCTACCAAATAGTTGCATTTAGCTAAAATAATTAATCTTGAGCCCAAAAATATTTTTATTTTATTTTATGAACAGCGAAATTTGCCTGAAAAATACAAATTTTCAAAAAAACTGTCAAGTTTTCTATCAAATAATTGAATTTTCAACAAAAAATAATAAATTTTGAAACAAATAGTTGAATTTTTAACTAAAAAAGATAAAATTTTAACAAAGCAGTTGCATTTTCAACAGAATAATTAAACTTTCATCTTAAAAGTAGAATTTTTAACCAAAACAGATGAATCTTAAACTAAAAAAAATAGTAGTAGACTTCTGAACGAAAAAAAAATATAACTTCAAACCAAAAACAGTTAGATTTTCTTCTTGAATTCTATTGAAAGTAGAAAAAATTGAAAATGGAAAAAGTGCAAACCCTAGAGGACCTCGTAAACAGAGCGGCTACGCAATTGCGCGACCATAAACTGACCACAGTGACCATAGTGACTGCTTCGTCCACTGCGCTCGCTAGGGCATATTTTCATCCTTTTTCACATTTATTCATAATTTCACATAGAACTCAACACTCCTCTTATTTTTTTGACCCATTTACGTTTATTTATTTTTATTTATTAATGTCTTAAAAAATTAGAAACAATATTGTGCGTCAGGTTGCCGCACACAACTTTTAATGTGTAATTTTTTAACACGTGCATAAATACAAGTAAAAAATATAAATGTATAAAAATATGAAAAGAGTGCTGAATTCTATGTGAAATTGTAAAAAATGTGAAAAAGGATGAAAATAGACCCTAACGGGCTCAGTGAACGGATCAGTCACTATATGGTCACTTTACAGTCATGCAATTGCGTCACCGTTCCCTTCCAGTGCTCCCAAATCAGCTCCTCAACAGTACTGCGCATGCGCTGCATCGATAGTCTCATTCGCTGTAAGTGGCGCGCTTTTTTGAAACTATTACATATGTAAATAGATTTTTTATAATAAATCATCATTGTGCAAATACTAACAATTTATTTTCAGATCAAAAAATAGTCTTTTAGAGTGCAAGGTGAAATAATTATTTAATTGTACTCTTTACAAATAAATTATTTATTCTAAATTCAAAGGAAGAAATATATTTTTTCACCAATGTAAATGTTAAATCATTCATAATATTTTTTGTACTTTATAATTATATTGTGAAAAATGGATTTGCATATTTAATCATTTCAAATAAGCGCGCGATCTACATCCAATGAGGCTACTGGTGCGACGCATGCGCAGTGCGGTTGAGGAGCCAGATTGGGAGCACTGTTCGCTTTACGAAGTCCGCTAGGAAAATGACGGGGACTCAAAGTTTTCAAATTTTTGGCAATCGCCCTAGGGTGACCATAATTGATTTTCGAAAAGTAGGACAAAAAGCTTTGAAAATGAGGACATAGCAGGAAAAAAATTTATTTAAAAAAAGGACAAGGTAGGACAGAAAAGTTTGAAAAAAGAGTATATATATAGAATTAGAAATCCGGCCAATATTATTGAAAAATATTGGCCATCGTTCTTCACTGCATCGACATATAGTACTGGACCGCCAGCTACGGCCATCGGAAGTGGAATAGGGAATAAAAAGAGAGGTAAAATCGAGAAAGTCGACCTGTCCTTTTCTAAAACTATGTGAAAAAATTATACGGAAAGCGGTCTACGGAAATTTCCATGCGCTCTCGAAAATCACACTCCGGACATCACACCCTGCACCAGGTATACGAACAACATCTTCTTCGATAAATGTATGCTAACCACGTCAAAACCTTGCACCAAATGTGGGTTCCTCGAGGACACGAGATTGAACAAATACCTTAGGTGTAAAAACCACATCTTCTCCGGGGAAGTCTGGGTCTTACAGTACTTTAAGGTACCTAGAGTGGGTTCCTCGAGGACACAAGATTGAACCGATGCCCCAGGTGTAAAAACCACATCTTCTCCGGGGAAGTCTGGTTTTTAACAGTACTTAAAGCTCCCTGAAGTAAGTTCCTCGAGGACACGAGATTGAATGAATGCCCCAGGTGTATTAAACACATCTTCTCCGGGAAAGTCTGGTTTTTCCAGTACCTAGAGGTGCCTGAAATGGGTTTCTCGAGGACACGAGATTGAACCAATGCCCCAGGTGTAATAAATACATCTTCTCCAGGGAAGTCTAGGATTTACAGTACTGTAGGATGCTTAGAGTGGGTTAAATCTCTCTCTCTCTCTCTCTCTCTCTCTTAGGTCTCGAGATCCAGCCAATGCTTCAGGTGTAAAAAACACATCTTCTTCGGGTAAGTTTGATTTTTACAGTGCTTCAGGGTGCCTAGAGTAGGTTCCTCGAGGACACGAGATTGATCCAATGCTCCAGGTGTTAAAAATGCATCTTCTTCGGGAAAGTCTGGTTCAATCTTGTGTCCTTGAGGAACTTACATCAGGCACCCTCAACTACTATAAAAACTAGACTTTCCTGAAGAAGATGTGTTTCTTACACCTGGGGCATTGTTTCAATCTCGTGTCCTCGAGGAACCCACTTCAGGAACCCTAAAATACTGTAAAACCCAGACTTTCCCAAAGATGTGTTTTTTATACCTGGTGCATTGGTTCAATCTCGTGTCCTCGAGGAGCCCACTCCAGGGACCTTAAAATACTGTAAAAATCAGACTTTCCCGAAGAAGATGTGTTTTTTACACCTGGGGCATTCATTCGATCTCGTATCCTCGAGGAACTTACTTTGGGACCCTTACTGTAAAAACCAGACTTCACCGGAGAATATGTGTTTTTTACACCTGGGTCATCGGTTCAATCTCGTGCCCTCGAGGAACCCACTCTAAGTACCTTCAGAGTACTGTAAAAACCAGACTTCCCTGAAGATGTGTTTTTTATACATTATACCCTATAGTGCTGCAAAAATGAGACTCTCCCAAAGAAGATGTGTTTTTTACATCTGAGGCATTGATTCAATCTCGTGTCCTCGAGGAACTTACTCCAGGGACCCTAAAGAACTGGAAATATCAGACTCCCACGAAGAAGATTTGTTTTTTACACCTGGTGCATTGATTCAATCTCGCGTCTTCGAGGATCTTACTCCAGGGACCCAAAAGTACTGTAAAAACCCGACTTCCCTTGAAGAAGATTTGTTTTTTGCACCTGGGGCATTGATTTAATCTGGTGTCTTCGAGTAACTCACTCCAGGGTCCCTTAAGTACTGTAAAAACCAGACTTCCCCAGAGAAGATTTGTTTTTTACACCTGGGGCATTGGTGCAATCTCCTGTCCTCGAGGAATCCACAATTGGTGCAAGGTTTTGACGTGGGTAGCATAATTTTCTCGAAGATGCTGTTCGCACACATGGTGCAAGGGTTTGATGTCCGGAATGTGATTTCCGAGAGAGCAACTCATCACCGGAAGTCAAACTTAGTCTAAAATTAGTTTGTAGAATTTCTGTATAGAATTTACATGTGGAATTTCCACATGGAATTTCCGTAGAACGCTTTCCATAGAATCTTTTCACGTGGGAAGTATGGCGATTGGTGGACTGATCCTTTCTATCAAAGGAGATGAAAGATGAGTAGAACCAATCATTTTCCTTAGAAAAAGGCAGGTCAACTTTCTCGACGTTCCATCTCTTTCTATTCCCTATTCCAGGTCTGATGCCCGCAGCTAGGGGTCCAGTACTATTATGTCGATGGTTAGATGGCATTGAATGATAAAATTTTGTACAAAAAAAGGTGCAAAAGATGATTAAAATATAAAAATTTATCATTTGAAAAATCCGGACAAAAACCCGCACAAAGTAAAAAATCCTGTAGGACAACTCACACAAGCCTTAAAATGAGGACATGTCCGGGGAAATCCGGACCGATGGTCACCCTAAATAGCCCTTAAATAGTTTCTTTCTCTATTGGTCTATTCTTTGGCACCCCTCAGTCCAAGTTAGCTTTTTCGAAGGATGCATTTCCTGGTTTCTTTGCGTCTCTATTTCTCTGGTTCATTGAGCTTCGTTTGGAAACACGTCCGGTTTCCCAAAATTCTGCGAGAACTAAGTTCATCCTGAAAGTAACATGTGGCATTAGGAAGGGGCGAGTGAACTAGATGGCAGCACAGCATACAAGAGAACTCCTTCGTCGGCAGTTTGATTCCTGGGTAGAGGAAATGCGAGCTTTTCATGGCAATTTCTCGGAAAGTGATTTAAGGGGTATTGTTGAAGCTTTCGTGATTACATAACAGGTTTATCGAAAATTGACCAATTAGGGAGCTGATGATTTTGCAATTTAAGCAATTAGTGCCACTGCATTCAGAGACCGGAATCAAATGTTTAATTGGTAAAAATCAGTGTACGAGAGTAATTCATTCCGTATAACGAAATTACTGAAAAATTGACTACCAATCTAACTAACTAAATAAATGTAGAGTATATTATGTAATAAGGTAGAGAAGCCGGATTTTTTTGATCAGAGTATGTTTTCAGTACGTCTTTTTATTTTCCAGGGTGTCCGAAAACCTTCATTTTCAAAATTTTTAAAAACATTTTAAGGAAATAATCTTTTATAAATGGAATAGTTGAATTTTTAACCAAATATTTGAATTTCCTACCTAAAAATAGGAATATTCTACTAAGAAGGTTCAAGCAAGAAAAATAATTTTCTACTAAAAAAGATCAACTCTCAAGCAAAAAACGGAGAAGTTAAATTATCAGTGCAGTTTAAAGCCAAAAGATGAATTTTCTGTAAGAAAGTTGAATTTTTAACCCAAAGATATGAATTTTGAATCATAAAAAATCCATTTTCTCCAAGCAGTTGTATTTTTAACCAAAAAGAGGAAATTTAAAATCAAAAAGATTACTTTTTCACAAAAAAAAAACTAATTTTTTAACCTAAACATGTCAGAAAAAATTTATGTTAAACAAAAAAGGAAACGCATTTTCAACAAAATAGTTTAATTTCCAACTAAAAAGATAAACCTTCAACCAAAAAATACATTTTCAACAAAGTAGATTAGCTTTTACCCAATCGGTTAAATTTTAAATAAAAAATGTTAATTTTCATCAAAATAGTTGAACTCTCAACCAAAGAGATGAATTTTTAACTAAAATTATAATCATTCAAGTTGAATAATTACATTTTCAATCAGAAAAATTAATTTTCAACCAAAAGAAAAAGACATGTTCAACCCAAGAAATTAATTTTCCAAATAAAATGATGAATCATGAGAAAAAAAAATTTTAACGAAGCGGTTCAACCCTTTCCAAGCAGTTATATTTTTCACAAAAAGGTGAATTTTCATTGCATAATGTAATAGAAGGTACTTTAACCAAAATCTATTTTAATTTCAAATAAAGTAACCCAAACAGACAAATTTTCAAGAAAAGTAGAGTTCAATTTTCAACCAACGAAGATTTCAATTGAATTTTCAACACCAAAATATGCATTTTCAACAAAAACTGAATATTCTGCCAGAATAGTTGAGTTGCAAATTTACTGTTCTTGAAAGTTATTAAAAGTACCTCGTATAGAAATTCCCTGACTTTTGCTATTTGTTATTATAATTGCAATTTATAGATTACTGAGAATTTTGGAAATTTATGGTAAATTTATAAATCACGAAAATTATACATTTTTTCTGAAATTTACGGTAATTCAGATTATCCAAAAATTTACAACATTTTGGGAAATTTTTAATAATTTACGGTAATCCATGATGAATTATGTTGACTCATTGCTTAGTAATTAACATTGCAAAGGAATAGTAATTTTTATAATTAACATCTGACATCACTGTTTATTGCCCAGGGAGTGAAAAGGGTTTTTCATGCCTTAGGAACTGAGAAGTAGAACTTAAGCTCCGCTTCATAGGCATCAAAAAGGGCTGAAATCATGACTGTGTCATGAAAAATCTATTTAGAAAAATTTGAGCATCGAAATAAAAAGTAATATTTTATCAATAACTACCCTATGTTTCAAACTATAGCTCAAGCCTTTCAAAATTCTTAAGAAGCTTAATAATTTTTTTTATTTCTTCAAGAAAATTAACTTTTTTAATAAAATCTTCAAAAATCTACATTTTGTTTAATTTTTTTTCAACTTCTCAAGATTTACATTATTTTCGAATATTTTCAAAACTTCTAAAACTTGTAAATATGTTATGGTAAAACGATCACTTCGGATTTGTATTATTTAAATATTTAAAAACTCATCTTGATCAAAAATGGTACATTTGTTCAAATCCGGTCAGGCCGATTTTGTCTTGTTCCTCAAAAATTATTTGTCCGGAGTAATGAGTTATCATAAACAATTTCAACTTCTGAAAAATTTTAAAAATAATTAAAAATTGCCCCATAGAAATCTCATTGTCGGTACCTAGAATTTGTCTCCCGCCATACATAGTATAGTGTTGTAGCAAAGCATTTAGAAATAAATTTTATCATGAAATAACATTAATTATTTGGAAATTTTCATTAGCAAAATTGATGATGCAGAAAATTCGTAATCTTTACAGAGAGTTGTACAAACTAAAAACAACGGTGGTCTATATGTGCTTCGAAATTTAGTAGAGGTATAGCTAAAATATTACTTATTATTTCGGTACTTGATTTTTTTTTTAATTTTGGTAAGTATATGATTTATATAACGGGATTTTGTTCTCATTTCGACTAAAAAAGGGTCAGTTAAAACATAAAATTCAAGGTAGGACTCAATTTTTGTACATATTTTCGTTGAAATTTAGACGAGAAAAAGGAATCAAAAAGTCTGGGAAAGCACATGAGACTACCTTATCGAGAAAACTGGATCTCAGCGAGAGAAATCGCCTCTTCGCTATCGCGGTAACGATAAGAGCAATCCGACTCGCGATAATTTTATCGTCTCGGTGTCTCCTCGAATAAGTTTGTGGGCGTGATTTATTTCACCACTCTGGTAAGAAAACCGTCGCCGTAACTACCGCACTAAAGCAGGAGGTCTTAATTGGCTGTGCCTCAAGCAAAAAAGAAGAAAGCAAAAACGTAACTGAGCTCATTTTCGTCCTTCAGCATAGGTTTTTAGATTTTTATCATTTATTGATAATTATAAAAAAAAAAATTGAAAATAGTATTTGCTCAATCATAACTTGTAATTGCGGCAATGTGTGACATTTCAACGACCACCCTTCTCAAAATTTCATACGACACTGAAACTTTAACTATTTCATTTTTTGGTAAAAATGTACGTTTTTAGTTTCAAATTAAACTATTTGGTTGAAAATTCATCTTTGGTTTAGAATTTAACTATTTTGCTAGAAATTCCTTTTTTTTCGTTGAGAATTAATTTTCTTCACTGAATATGTAACTATTCCATTTTTGGTTGAAAATTGATCTTTTCTGGTTGAACATTCGTATAGTTTATTGAAAATTCTTTGCTTTTAGTAGAAAAATAATCTTTTATATTGAAAATTAATTTTTTCAACTGCAAATTCAACTATATCATTTTTGGTAGAAAATTGATGTTTTCAGTTTAAAATGCAACTATTTGGTGGTAAATTCATCTTTCTTAATTAAAAATTCAAGTAATTGGTTGAGAATTCATGTATTATGTTTATAATTCATCTTTTTGTAGAAAACTAATCTTCTTGATTAAAAAATAAGCCATGTGGTAAAAAAATCAACTCTTTCGTTCAATGTTAATCTCTTTCTTAAAAATTCATTTATTAAAGATTGATTATTTTAATTGAAAACTGATATCTATAGTTTAAAAATCAACCAATTTGCTAGAACTTCTTTTATTTTTTGGTTGAGAATTAATTTTCCTTACTAAAAATGTAACTATTCCATTTTTTGATGAAAATTGATCTCTTCTGGTTGAAAATTCATGTTTTTGGCTGAAGATTTAAATACTTTGTAGAAAATTCGTCTTTTTTTGGTTAAATTTGACTGTTTTTCAATAAAAATTATACTCCTGTTTCATAGGATTTATAAGATTTTCGAGGATTTCAGTAATGATAAGGGATTTTGAAGGCTGTCAAGAAATTTTAAACGAATATCATCAGATTTCATGCAATTTTGCAGAATTTCAATGGATTTTATAATATTTTACTAGATTGCCAAGAATTTATTCACAGGAGTTGAGGAATTTCAAAGAATTCGAAGATTTCGAAAGATTTTCAAATATTCTCAAGAGATCTCAAGAATTTGAAGGGATTTTAAGGGATTTCAAACAATCACAAAACTTTTGAGGAACTCCCAAGAATTTTAATAAAATCCTTAGAAATGAGTAAAATCGTTTTAATGATTTCAAGAAATTCCAAAAAATTATATGCGGTTTCAAAAAATTTCCTAGAATTTTTGGACTTTTGGAAGGAATTTGTAGGACCTATAAGGTTTTAAGATATTTAAAAATATTTTAAGAGATTTTAAAAAAATTTTAACGGATTTAATACAGTTTTCGAGGATTTCAGTGGCTCCAAGGGATTTCAAATGCACTTAAGGTTTGAGGTGTTTTAATAAATTTTCCAAAATTTTACGAAATATCATCGGATTTCATGGAATTTCAATGAATCTTACAAATTTAAAATGATTTTATAATAGCTTAAGGAATGTCAAAAAGAATTTTATAATATTTAAAGAATTGTAATAGGATTTCCAAGATTTGAAGAGTTTTGTTCTTATTTTAATTGTACAGACTACATTTTTTTAATGCACAATTAAAAGAGTCATGAATCATTAAATGAGATTTTTGTATAAAAAAAAACACGCACTGTTGTTTTAAGCTTTGTTCAAAATTAATGTATTCCTAATTTAGGATTGTAAAACAGATTCTTTAAAAATTAATGTTTTAAAAATTATGTCATGTGCATCACGCTTTTTAAAATTCACAATTTTAATTTAGAGTACAAAAGTAATACATTGAAAATCAATTAGAAAGCATTTCAGACATTGAAATTTTTATAATTTTTCTCCCTTTCCCAGTGAAAAAGAAAAAATTAGTCAAAGTCAAACGGTTCCGGAGCCTATTAGGACTACTTAAGTCGTTTAAACCTCTTCCTACTTTCCTCTCTCTTCCCCTACTTCTCCTCCCGACACTTCACACATCGCTACCCCTTCTTTCCCTTATTTTTCCTTCAATACCTCCCTCTCTCTTCCCTTTTCTAGCTAACACACCCCATCCCCTACTTCCCTTCTCCAGCCAACATTTTCCCTCCTCTACTCATCCACACTACCCTACTAGCCCACACTTCACTTGTCTCACTATCATCCCTCACTTCCAAACATTGGACCTAGTTTCCCTAGCCCCCCTACCCTAATTTTCCTTTACTTTCTCTACTTACCCTCTCCTCATTTCCCCTACTTTCCCTATGCTAATCTTCCCTCACTTCTCCTCTCCGCATGATTTTTCCTAACTTCCAATACTTCCCCTTCCCTCCCTTTCCAGAACTTTGTTTCCCGAGTTTTCCCTACTCCCCCACACCTCACTTCGCCCACTCCCCCCTCATTTCCCCTTATACTTCTTCCCAAAAAAATCATACTTCCCCTTCCCTTATTTTTGCTCACTTCTCTTACTTCCCCTCTTATTTCCCCTCATTTCCCATACTGCCCATGCCCGCATTTCCCATTTCCTCTCGCTTTCTCTACTACCCCTCGCATAATTTCCCCTACGCCCCCTTACAACCATTTCCCCCTACGCATTTACCCTACATACCCTAACCTCACTTCCCCTACTTCGCATGGTCTCATATGTACTAATTTCTATACTTCCCGTTTCCTCACTTCCCCTCACTCCCCGAACCATCATTTTCCCTCACTTTCCCTGCTTCCTATCATCTTATTTCACCTCCCCTCATTTCAGGTTTCTGCCCAAGACTACGAAACCATAAAAAGTGAAGATAAGTCCAAAAATCCTGCAGGGTGGAACGATCGCAGGTTTCGCTACCCTGCAGATTTGTGCCTGCAATTAACTGATATGATGAAATAATAATTCGAGGTAGAAGCCAACGATGGGCAAAACCTTCAAAGCCTAAACCATTCGATCTTTAATTTCTCGAATCGGTGTGTACTCTTCAATTACGTTTGATGTGAACGCTCACTCAAATTAAGCAGCAGGTACTTCTGGCCGGTAATTGCTAGAGACCACTTATTATTCGAGTGACGAAACAATCTACTCGAATAATCGACTGAACGTGGTTTAATTAGCAAAAAGTACATACCAGCATGTGCCGTATCAATTCGAATAAAAAGGAGTAAATTAATAACAGGTCAAGGACTTGATCACTCAGTAGGTCAATTGGTGCAAGATTCATTTACAAAATATCAATTTTTCAATCAAGGACAAATAAAGCATACATGGCAGATAAACCGTTACAATTAAATGTTCTTATAATATTTATAATATTCATGAATAATTTCCCTAGTCTAATGAAATAATTTTCAAAACAAAAAGTTTAATCAATCAGAAAAGTAAAGTTTTTATTTTTTATAAGGGGCCGTCCGTTATGAAAACCACCGCTGGCCAAAAAAGGGTTTTACGTTTATTCTGCGTCTTTTTTGGAATTCTAGTGAGTTTATTTGCCAATACGCTCACATCACCGTAAGGTGAACTACTATAAGCTTCGGCAATAAATCAAGAATGATTAAAAATATTAAATATCAGACTTCACAAAAATAGGGGAATAATAGGTGAGGAGATTCTTTTAAATAAAACTAATATAGATAGGAGAAGGAGGGGCAGCGCCGACCGGTGGGGCGAAGGCGATGTTGCTTATAACAGCGCTATTATTTAACAATTTTATTTCTACTTTGCGGTAAATAAATCTATTTTATTAAAGAGACAGTGTTACTTACTAAAAGCTTGAAAATTGAAGTTGTAAAAGAAAAATTATGCAGAAAACAGTTTTGACAACGAAAGAATGGAAGATTCGCTGGCAGAAATATCAAGTTTTCAACATTAACGGCAATACTTACAGTAGGAAAATTTGTTATTTTGACAGATAAAACAATATCATTTTATTTCATCATAATCATTGAACGTAATTCAAATCCAAAGTATATTAAATATCGTAAATAATTGAGGCCTCGCCAGGGGGGCAAGGCCGACGAAAATAACAGTTTAAAAGTGCTTAGGTTATGATAAGTGATCGGTAATGTAGAACAGCCACTTATCTTCTGGTCTATATGCCAGAAACCATTGAATATTATTATTTTCAATCTGGTCGGTACGGTAGAAACCTTTTCCCGTAGCCGTCTCTAGTGGAATGTCAATGAATAAGAGGTTATATCACAGCTGTCACTATTTTTATTAAAAATAACTTATTCTTAATGCTGGATATGTTTAAAGGTAATTTTCCAGTACATGAAATATCACAGACGCGAACCATTATGTTTTCCCATCCTCAAATTTTTTGATTTTTATAAAAAGCTGCGGTCGGCTATGCCCTTCGATGTGGGGCAAAGCCGACGAAATACAGTTTGTTAGAAATAATTAAATTGTTAAATCATTGTTTTATTCATGTTCCTAATACTTATAGAAATATGATATACAATAATGTAGGACTCGAAATGGAAAAAATGGATCAATTATACATCTTATTAACTCAAAAAAAATCATTGACTGTTAACTGGTCGGCGCTGCCCCTCCTTACCCTATATACTCGTAATATCTTTGCCGACTGTCACTACCACAGCGTTGGGCTGATGCTCGCGCATGCACGACTGTTAATACGGCTCTCCTGATTGGTCCAGCTTAAACATTTTATAACTAAGAAACTAAAGCTTAAACTGATTTTTGGAAAAGGAATTTTCGATTTATTTTTTGTTTGTTGATACAGCTATTTCAGTCCGGACACTTGAGTATGGGACATCCTGTATAGCGTATCTGTGAAGAAAGATTATTCTCTTGATCTCATCATTAGCTTAGTGCAGGGGTCTCCAAACGTAGATCCTGTATCTACTGGCGATCCCAGGCCAATAGGTCGGATCTACTCTGCTCTGACCCTGAACTGTCAAAATCGTTTACCTGATTCGAGCCGCTGCCAACCCTTAAAAAAAAGGCTCCACCACGTTCAAATTTCAGAACCGAGCCCTTCCAACTGGGATTTTTTTCCGAGGGGTCATAAATTTGCTCTCAGTTTTCCTTTCGAAAAAAAATGGTAGATTTTGAAAAAGTTCGTGCGATCCTGGGTCACGCTGCACCTGTGGATTGTGGAGACCCCTGGCTTAGTGGATAGAGCGCCCGACCGGCAATCGGAGAATCTGGGTCCTTTTTTACAGATAATTTAAAATAAATTAAACGTTTTCTTTTAAATATACAAATATTTAGTATCCTGTTTTACCGACTATGATCAAAAATAAGTTTCGCTTTTTTGGGCTCTTTAATAATTGTTCAATTTTGTAATTTTTCAGAGTTTATAATACATGTATCCTAATATGTATCAAGTGAATCCTTCTCCACGTAATTTTCAGTCATTTAGACTTCATTTATGTATTTTACTTTATTTATATATTATAGCCCACAAACCGTAACTGCAAATAATACCAAAAAAAATACGTTTATCTTGTCACAAACTCTAAAAATTTAATGTTTTTTCTTATGTAGAGAGCCAGTGTTTGTTTCTAAAATTGATAAAAACGTGTGACTGGTACGTTAAGATGTATTTTCGACGCCAATGTATAGTTTCCTGTCATGTAGATACGCTTATTTTCATTTTTTCGACAGATTTGTGACGTTCCATTAGAAAGGGCTAACTTTGGCAGTGTGGAGTTCTGTATGAAAACATATAGCCCAGGCTTTTTCAGGGAGGAGAAATTTTAGGATTTTTACTCAATAGGCCTGTCCAGATAGGGGAACAAGACTCATTTACCAGATGGCATTTTAACACCACCACTGATCTCTACTCATTCAACTTACGAGAGCGACCACCCCCCAAGCCTCTGGACCCAAGAAGAGGGTAGTGGTGGTGGAACTCGAACATGTGGTGATTGAGTCTTTTCCCCCTATCTGGGCAGAGCTGCTCTACTGCACGACCAGGCATCAATTCGCCGACGGGTACCTGCGAACGCTTCTCCTTCTACAGCGCTTGTCGACGACGAATTCCCTTCCTGTGCTGCTGGCTGGAAGCGCGGTTGGTATATTCGCCGACGAAATGTTTCTTCTTACTGCGCATGTGTCGTGAATTTCCAACCGAACAGTTAAAAATTGAAAATTCAGTATATTTATGTATGCTATAAATAAAAAATTTTATTTATGTTTTAATGATATTATTATACTTATATTAATATCGCTATGGTATTATATTAATATATATATATATATCTTTTTTTTAAATTAAAACTTTGATATAAATAAATTGACGGGTAATTCGTAGCCTATTTTTTTATTTTTGTACTTGTGAAATGTTACTTTATTGATAACTCTACCGTTTAACTACAATTTGACGTCAGAAGAGAAACCCCTAATTCATTAATTTTAAGTAAGCTCTCGCTCGACAGGCGCAGTAGAGGGGGAAGAGGTCACAGGTACCCGTCGGCGAATTGACAATCGCCTTACTGCACTGTAAGCGTACGGGGAGGAGGCAATCTCGTGACCCAGAGTCGGGACATCAGTAACTGAGTGAGACTCACTATCAGGTTGCTTTTGGGGTGACTCAGTTTAGAATTTTGTTTAATATACCTACTTATAAAGCTCACCACGAAAAAGAATTTGATATACATTGTTGGCCCTAAATGATATGTAAAATATTTATTTGTTACAGAAAAAAGATTGATTTATTAATTATTAAATAATGAATCATATTTAAAGTATTAACAGAGAAAATAATTATCATGCTGTAAAATATGTATATATACAAATATACATCATATTATTATATTTTAATATCTCCTATTAATACACATTGTATAATTAATAATACGTAATCACCTAAAAATTATTTATTATATATTGATAGAGAAAAAAATGTATTTGATATTCGAATTAAAAAAAATTAATATGCTTTCTTTTTAATTATAATAGCTTTGCAAGCAATACATTTAGACACAAATCCATCATACAGTGTATGCCGCTCTGAATGCATTTTTCAGATTAACAATTTATTTTCAGTCAGTAATATTTTTTGCATATAAAGAAATGATAAAGTATAATTATGTATGATGAATAAATTTATGTCTTCTAATATGTTATGCTTTTTTCTGTCCATACACGTAATATGATCAGTATTAATAATATATGAATTATATTACTATTAATTAATCATTGTAATACATAAAAATTTTTTCATCATGAGGTTCATAAGTAGGTATATTAAATATAAAAGAATTTCTGAATTCAGTCACCGCAAAAGGGCCGTGGTAGTGAGTCTCACTCAGGTACTGAAGTCCCGAATCTGCGATACGAGAGTTACCACCTCCCCGAAATCTTACAGGCTCTAGGTTGAAACATGAGACTCCAGTGCATTTTTGGAGTTGTAATTTCAAAAATCCGCTTTTCGAAAAAAACGCATTCAAGGTAGTTGGCTAAACATCAGGTCTCTGAAAAAATCGTTTTTCTATGACTTTAAGAATCAAAATAATATTACCAATAATATAATTTTAAATAAAAAACATTTTTAATGAAAAAGTATTAAAACTTACAAAAAACCTTTATTTTATCAGTGTTTTTAGCAATTTCATTTTCTCTTCTTTTCACTTCTTACCAATTTTTCAAAAATGATTAAATTTCAATAAATGGTGGCTCCTTTTCCCGGAAAAATATTCTTACAACTCTACTGTTTCTAATTTGGAAAGTAAATTTTTCTATTGCTGAAATCATGAAAAAAAAATTTTTAATACGTTTTTCAAACAAATAGCTATATTTGAAGATTGTTTATTTTCTAAACTGGAAACAGTAGGAATGTTTTCCACGAAAAAATAGGCCATGCTTAATTAATATTCAACCATATTTTTAAAATTGGTAAGAAGTGACAGCAAGAAAAATTTCAATTACAAAACCGTTGTTAAAATAATTATTTCCCGTAATTTTAAAACTTCGTTCATAAAAAAGCATGTTTTTTCTTCCAGAAGGGAGCTTCCATAAAGGATATCACAGTTTTTTGGCGAATTTTCTACCCCCCCCCCCCTCTATTGTCACATTTTTTCAATGGGGTTCAATGTCCTCTGTCATAGACTGTCACAATTCGTAGATACACTAGTAGATGGCGCATAAGAGCATCTCTTTCGCACTCATGAATATGACTACTATAAATTTTGCCTCACTTTATATATTTCCAAAATAAAATTTACCGAATTCGGATCAATTACCGTCACTTCCAAGTATAATTTCACCAGATTGAGTATTGATTGGAGTATGCTTTTCCATCGAAAAACTAAAATTGATATTTCTTACCCTCGTTCACAAACACGCGAATATCTCTGAAACTACGATCGAAAAAGTAGGCCCTTTTTTACGGAACGTCACATATAATGACTCGAACTTAGACATTAATTACGATTATTAACACACAACTTCAATTCAATTTCTTTTTTTTAAGACTCTCCAAAGGTGCAACACTTGGTTCTTATCTTATAGGAACAATATCATTTTGTAAAGATGAAATAGGAAAAAAAGTCGATTGCCACACTTTTAAATACATCCTCTGCGAACCAGCTAAGAAATCCAATTCAGCTAACAAATCAGACAAAGATTCTACCAAGTGGGACGAATATAATGAAGCTTTAAGGGACCTCAAGTGCAATTGGCTTTCCAAACTCGGTAAGTTTTATTTGATTTTCAAAAGAGTAATTTTAAAAACTTTATTCGCAGCTTTAAAAAAAATGCTGTTCTATTTTTTCTGCCTCATTCGAAAATTATTGGTAAGCTAAGACTTTAGATTTAAAAAGTTGTATCAATTTTATTTATTTCCGGGGATTCGTTCGACGTGAAGTACCATCTATGAATAAATTGGCCTATCCGTACGAAGATCCCAGTGGACGGCCCATCATTGGTTTGTCCTGCTTATTTTTCATTTATGTACCTTTTACCTCATTTCTTTGTAAGACTAGATGAAGAGAAATTTTTCCCCCTCTAGCATGACTCCTCCTAGCATCCTCGTAAATTGTGGAATTAAGAGGGCTGAGTACACTTCCAAGGGTGTAGCATGATCTTATGCGTGGCGATATCAATGGCCGTAAGCTCGTTCTTCGTTTTATGTGAATGCAAACAGCGAAAAAAGTTTCGATATCTTGAATTTCATGTTTTATCTCCTAGACAAAATTATTCGTATACTTCAAGTCACTTGGATTCCAACAAATAATCGGCATTAAGGAATATTCCTTTTAAGAGTATATTTCTGCTCTAAAATTTCTTGCTTTTATCATTTGGATTATACGTGACCATCAAAATTCAAGACTGAATGTTACCAATTAATTCTATAAACAAATGTACATCGCAGACATTAATAGGTAGAAACGAAGCTTTTTTCTTCTATTCTTGTTGTAATGATATTACCAATGATGTTTTCTGAAAAAATTTTACTATCTGTCAATATTTTTTATTTCATAAACAAATTATATAAAGAAATACACGTTTTAGGCATTTTTAAGCGAAACGAAATCAATTTTTCTTCTCATCTTGCTGCATTTATATTGCCAGTGATTTTTTCTGAAAAGATTTTGCTATGAATTAATATTGGTTTATTTCATGAACAAATTATATAAACAAATGCACATTTTAGGCGTTTTCAAAGATGGTTTAAAAGAAGGTCGAATGCAGTGTACTGATTAAATAAAGTTAATCAAGAATTAAAATTTAAATACGGTTGGTGGAAATCAGCCCTTAATGCAAAAAATTTTCTAATCACGCATTGTGAACTGAATCATTTCATAATTGAAAAAGCTCACACTTGAATTTATCAAGTTCACATTTAAGAAGAACTGAAATCGAACTCATTTAAAACTGCATATATCAGGTTATATGAAATTTGTGATATTCCAAGTGATTGGATAGATGTTTCTTATACAAATTTGTCAAATTCCCGATAAAAAAACGCACTCTTATTTCCCGGTTTTTTACAGTTTAATAAAATTCCCAGTCACGTATAGCTTTTCGCGGTTTTGCGGCTACCCTGATTTTATATTATTGTTCATATTAGAAAAGTATACGTTACACAAAATCCTCCCTAATTTTCCTTTCCATACGTAAAATTCAAATTATTTTCAATATTTCCAATTTTAGAAGCAGAAGTCCAAACGGAAGAAATTGTTCGGTTTGAGCAGTTTTTTTCACATTCTCTTTTTGATGCAAAAGTACAATTCTTCCACTATGAGGAAAATAAATCTCAGCCCATTATAAAATTTCCCTCTCCGCTGAATTCAAGTGATAAGTGCACACCTATCAAAGGAGTATCGAAAATCCGATCCCGATCCGATATATCGACTTCCGAACAAAAGTCGAGCCGAGCGAAAACCGACCCGATCTACGACCGATACTGAAGGCTAGGACCGAGTCGACATCGGGAAATATCGCTCGACGGCATCACTATATAAAATACATGAGTGACCTTATGTTCGCGATGATTAGTGTCGCCGCAGAGGTACCCAGGAGAATTGCGTAGTTGGAAAGATAGTAGCAGAAGTGTGATGCAAAAGAGCAGATGGATCATGGTCTCGCTCTGACAGATGCCCCTCTGGAAGGGTACGCGGTTCGTTGTCATACAATAATATTCAGATGAGATAGTAAATCTAGTTTTCTAAAGGGGCATCAATCTTTCTATACATCTCACTATGTGTGGATGACCTTCAAGCTTTCCAACAAACAGATGATAAGTCTATGAAAGGTTGAATCGAAAGCTGCCCTGGCAGGTGCCCCTCTAGAAGATGACGCTGTTCGTTGTCACACGATAATTTGCTGATGAGATAGGAAATCTAGTTTTCCAAAGAGGCAGCAATCTTTATGCATGTCACTATGTGTGGATAAACCTTCAAGATTTCCAACAAGCAGATGATAAGTCTATGGAAGATTCAATCGAAAGCTTTCTGTTAGTCAGTCCAGGCCATCGACATGGTGCGCTGGTGGGTTGCTGCGTCTTTACAGACGCATCTATTAATTAGTCGATTCTCTCGGCTGCCTGCTATACCTTTTTTCGAGCCACGTTGTTTGTACATCTATTTCCACATAGGCCCAATTCTTCGAACAATCCTGTCGTTCAGGATAGCTGTCTCCGAGTTTAAATATGAGATGAAGATGCGGACCAGATGTTGGTGTATAGAAGTAAACTTCATCCACCAGAAGTTCTTCATACCATCTGGTCCTGCAGTGGAAAAGTTCTTGGTGCCCCTAAGCAGTGCTTTATGAGCATACCTTCTAAGACGTTATAAGCTCGCAAAGCTTCTTGTAGCAGATGATATTTTTAGTGTTTTTCTTCAATTAAAGTGTTTTCGGGATCTGGTATACCTCTCTTCAAAAAGTCTCTACCTCGTCGGGCTTGGGTAGATTTTTGGCTGAAACAAGGAGATCGCAGAAGAGGCGCGATGGGTCAGCGAGAAACTGTTGTTTCCCCCCCTCCCCCCTCTTCTGTATACCCCTCCTTGCATCAGATAACAACCCCATTTTGTTAACAATGTGCTGCTTGATTGTCAGCAGCTTTGACTTGTTAAGTGTGTGATGGTAGATCCTCATTTCGTGGGCGAACTTCCGGACCCTTTCCGTGAACGGCCTACCAGATGTTATGTCGTAAATCACAAAGTGGATACGGAACGCATTCTGTCTTGCTCATCCAATCGTCTTGTTAAATGGATGCAAGCGTTTTTTGCTCTTTTGATCCATCGTCGGTTGTAGTCTTTGATTTTAATCAACCAACGCAGTCACTGACAATTCTCCAGGGATGGTCCCGTAGGAAAAACCTCTAAGCAGAGGCGTAACATTCATGCCGAAAACTGAATGGCCCTTGTGTGAGGTGTCTTAAACGGTGACTCTGGGATACCCGGCGACCTCTCAGAGTATGCAAGCTTATCCTTGCATGCGGGGCTCTACAAGAATGACGAACCCTTTCCCTAGCTACTCGTGGGAACAATAATAACACCACCAAACCTAGTTGTAGATGCGGTTTAAGATGATTAAACTTGCCAGAGAGGTGAATAAAGCACTTAGGGACACGAAAGAACATCTCCGCTGCAGTATCAGATGGTATCAAGAACTTCTGGGGGGAGAAGTTTCCTTCTACACACCAACACCTGGCCCGAAACTTCAAGTCGGAGATATCCATTCCGCAGTGGCTGGTGTTAGGAAGCACTGTACATCTATCGCAGAAAGGAGACTTGTCCAACCCAAGGAACTACAGGCCAATAACTTATCTGAACACGCTGTATCTGATCCGTACATCTATCCTGAACGACAGGATTGTTCGGAGAATTGGGCCTGTGTGAAGAGAGACGTACGAACAACGTGGTTCGAAAAAGGTGTAGTAGGCTGCCGAGAGAACCTGCTAATTGACAGATATGTCTGCAAAGACGCAGAATGCCACCAGCGCTGTCTGTCGATGGCCTGGATTGCCGACCAGAAAGCTTTCGATTCGGCCTCTCATAGGCTAATCGTCTATGCGTTAGAAAGCTTGAAGGTTCATCCATACATAGTGATATGCATAAAGAGTTGGATACCCCTTAAGAAAACTAGATTCACTATCTCATCTGAACATTATTGTATGACAGCGAACAGCGTCACCTTGCAGAGGAGCGTCTGTCGGGGCGACAGCATGAGCCCTCTGCTCTTTTGCCTCACATTTCTGCCACTATCTCTCGCACTACGCAACTATCCTGGGTACCTCTGTGGCGACACTAATCATCGCGATCATAAGGTCACTCATGTAGTTTGTATGGGTGACCTTAAGATCTATGCTTCTAGCTCAAAGCAAATTCAGAGTACTTTAAATATTGTTGAGGGGTACACAGGAGAGATCGGTATGGACTTTGGATTGGAAAAGTGTGCCAAGATTCATCTGAAGCGAGAACGAATTACTGGCGTACTCAGGGACCCTGAGCTCGTGAATATGAGTGTTATTAGACACCTTGACATTCAAGAGACAGAAATAATGTAACATCAGTGTCGGAGTCACTCCGAAGCAGGTACAAGCGTCTCCTTCGATAGATTTGATCTCCCAATCTGTCGTCGTTAATCTGGGACTAACAGGCTTGTCGTCACGGTTTAACTCTATTCGTTTAGGGTATTTTCATGAGCTAAACACGAGCTCACGATCCTCGACATTGTCACGCGTAAGGTCGTGCATATGCATAAGATGCCAATGTCTTCATAACTGAATTGTGCTGAGTAAAGCTTACATCGTTGCAAATGGCAGAGAGTCTCTCCTAAAAATGGTCAGGTAACACGAGATAATTGGCAAAGGAACGTTCCTTTACAAAGCCGTGAAGCAGGCGGCCGAGAACCTTGGCCTGAATTTTAGCGTCAGAAGTGAGGAAAGTGCATTACTCCATCTAGATGCCTCACTTCTAAAAGCTCATGTAAAGAAAGGAGAGGTTGACAAATTCGGCCAACAGCTCCTCGACGAGAAAATGCACGGGAACTTTCACAGAAATGTAGAAAATCAGCCCTTTTCGAAGGAGCTAACTTTTGCTTTCCCCAGATAATCAGGACTTAATTCAGGTACAGAGGGTTTCATGTTCGTCTGCTAGGATGTTATCATTCCCCCTTTAATACCGTGACCGCATTTTACTTCAAGAAGTTCCCAGCGATAGGTGCAGAGCATGTCATACACACGTGAGTACCTAGAACACATACTATCCAGGTGCCCACTCACGCGGGAACGACGTATCTCTACAGACATAATGCGGCCCTAAAAGTGCTTTACTACCAGCTTTGTCGCTCTTACGGTGTTTTATAGAGAGGTGTACGGTATGTGGCTTACAGTCAGTTAAAATAGGAATCCCAGTGTCCTCATGATCCTCAGCAATCAGTTTGGTAGACTTTGAACTTGCTGGGGTGTGGTAAAGGGTACGCATTGCAGTGATTAAACAGTGAGTAGGCTTACCAAAGGTCTGCTTAACTATTCTTCCACTAGGATCATTAGTTTCTTGCCTTAAATTTACCACTTGGAGACCTTTCGTTGGCACGTGCTTTTTTAGTTTTTTTAAATAGCAATATTTTTTTGTGAAGAATCGACGTGTGCTCTACGTCTCTTAAATTATTGAAAGAATTATTACAATTCGAGATATTAGTCTTCAAATGTAGGGTAACTTTGACCGGTCATGTTTTAAATTACAAAAATATTTTTCCAAATTCGATACAAAAAAATCCTAGCTTCTTCTTCTTCTATCAACCCATATATATAACATAAGTCATTATTTTCAAAATACTTTTCGATAATAAGAGTATGGCTTGTGAGTTTTGTTATGAAATTACGTCTCACATTTGAGATGCGCACCCATACGCCGCGGTCGTCAAAGTACAATTACTCTACCTATGCCGGTAAAGTACGCCGCCAGCAACAAAGACCTACTTTGCTTCTCCAAACCACGCTGAGAAAGCGAGGAAACCATACTGTGTTGCGTAAAATACATGAGAATGACATTCTTACAAAAGGCCCTGTATCAAGCCCTCTTAAGATGAGTAATTCAGCAACTTCTCCCAAATGTCTGTGATTTTTAAAACTATTTTTTTTTATTATTTATCCAAAGTTTGTTGACAAAAAAAAAAACACTTTTCATTCAAAAAACGCCTGAGTTTCTTCTAATGATGGACATTTTCTGGAATTATTTGTTTTCGTAAGTTTGAGTATTTAGACTGTGTGGCTAAATTTTATTGCAACAATGTTGACCGTTTCTCTCATGTGTGCTTGTTTTGTAGATAATGAAACGTTTAAATAAATTGTTTATTTTGGGAACAGAACCTGGAGAACATGCTCACAAATTGTACGTGGAGTTGAAGTCAGACTTTCCAGATCACTTACCAGTCTATACTGCCATGTTATCTTCATTGGACCTGACGGAAGCCAGGCGTCACGTTCCCCACGACGATTTGCCGGATACGTCGCTAAATTATGCAAATCAGATGCTGAGTGTCGCTGACAAAGTTTTAGGAACCGTCGATCAGGACAAATTATTAGCATATTTCGGCGCAAAAAGTGACCAGCGACCAGATGCTGCCAAAGTTAAATCGACAATGGAGAAGCAAAAAAACTGCCTAGTCGAGGCATTGGTAAAGAAAGGCTGTGCCTTATCTCGACTCTATGTCGGTAGAACGAAAGTTGAGGGAGAAGGTCCGAATAAGGAACTTCTTGACAGTTTCTTGGAAGTGTGGATAGAAGTTCAGAAGTTTGCAGAACCTACTGACATCAAGGTAAGTTATTCTCATTGTTATATGTTTGGAGGAAGTAAATGCTTAGTTTTGAATCCATTGACGTCATCCTTCACAAAATTTTAAAAGCTTTGATTGCGCTGCAGTAACGACCAGTACGATACCGTTTGATAGGTTATTTTGACTTTTAATTTATCTGTCTCACTCTACTGACTGGTCAAAAAATCTCCTTACTATGTGTGCAATGAAAAATTGTTGTAAGTTCTATAGCGCAGTGGAACTTCTCACTAATTGCAAGTTTTAAAAATATTGAAAACAATTTTAAGTATGTCAAAATTTAAACTAAACCTTCTAGTAAATAAACTTTATAACAAAATAAAGCCTTGAAATATTTTCCAACCTACTGCTAAATCGTAAAATGTTTAAGGAATTTTTAAACATTGCAGCTAGTTAGGAAATGTAATAGGATGAAGCAATGTTTTGACTTATACAAAATATAGCAATATAACAATTTAAAAACAATTTAGAACATGTACCTTGTGAGGAGTTGGATTGATCTCGAAGGCCTACAAATATTTGAATGTGATTTCACATTCAATAAAATTATTAAAAATAATCTTGAGTTCATTCATTGACTTTGTTTACATTGTAGCTCCTATGCTTCTGTTCGTCTTTCGCGTGTTTTTTGCCTCGCGACTTTTTCTGTCTTGTTACTTGGACAGTTTATTAGTATACGTCAGTTTAACATTTTTTTTATATCATTGTATTCCCACACTTTCACTTGAATTATTTATCATTGATTTTTCAGTTATTAATCTTACACTTTAGATTAAAATGAGTGCATTTTCAAAAGCAAGCGTGATGCAAAATTAAAAAATTTTTATTATATAATAATATGTAATAATGAAATATAATACATAATAATATAATATAATATAGGCTAATATACATAATTGTAGATCTGAAGAGGCCCTTCGTCGAAGGGCAAAACGTCAAACGTTTTGTAATAAATTTTGGACCAAGAAACCGACAACTCTAACATCCTTTATTTGTAATGCTTCAAGTTTGAATCCATTCATGTTGAAAGTTTTCAATTAGAAATCATATAGTTTTTAACGTTTTTAAATTTTCTATAATTTCAATTTAAAATTATAGTTTCGAATGCGTCATTCTAAAATAGTTTAATTTTTAAGGCCTCAAAACTAAAATCGTTTAGCTTCAAAAGTCAGTTGCTGACGGGGTAAAAATAATTCCAAATGTACAGTTCTCAATGATTTCTTAGACTTATTAAATTTTTACTGACATTACATTTGAACTTGTTTAATTTTTTAAGATTCCAATTTCAAATTTCACAATGTTGTAGGCTACTTCATGTCCGCTGCGTATATTTATAATTCTAAATTATAATTATAATTTATACTCAGTTAACATCAAAAATTCTTCTTTCTTTCGTCGACTAGGCATTCTAGCCTCAGCTGTCAGAATACTTAGAATTCCGTGTCGCGCAGCCCCGTAAAAATGTTAAGTCTTTTTGGCAACTTGCAGCGCAAGCGTGGTACGCTGTTCGTCTGAGGCTTGTAGACTTTGACGTAGCGAGAGCGAACCAATCGCGCTGCAACATCGATCAAACGATCCTTGCTAGTGAACCCACACTTGCCTGCGTCGCAAGTGGTGCGCCGCGGCCGAAGGGAAGTTTATAGAAGTACGGTCTGCGATAGCAAGAAGTCAGATCTCCCCGGGCTTCGGCCCAAACCACATATCCCTGGCTTCTTCCCTTCGACCCTTGCTCGAGCGAAAAAGACCCAAGCCGAGCCCGCCCGCCTCCCCGGATCTCCCTGGATTCTTCTCGACTGACACATAGTCTCCATCGTCGTCCCCACAGCTGGATCACCTACCACACTCGCTGCCCCCAGTAGCGTTTTCTTAAATCCAAGGCACGCGATACCCCCCCCCCCCCCCCCCCGCTACTTCTGAAGCTAAAAAATTCCATTACTCACACGGCTAGAATAAGACGCGAACTCTAAATGTAACTAGTATTAGCAATACGTTTTCCACTTTAATTTTAAAATTACTTTGCTTTTCCTTCTGTAAATTAGTTTCCTTCTCCCATTTGATTTAATAACTTTTGAATCAGTCTCAACCCACAAACTGATCTCAACTTGACTTCAAAACGTGGGTTCTGAGAGAGAAGTTAACACAGTTTTCATCCGATCTTCTGCTCTGCACACTCCTCTTATAAACAATGCCCCCTTCGCTCAGAGTACGCGTTACTCTCATCGAAAAAATTACTCTCACTTCGGGAAGTGAATAAACACCCAGTGGCGCCCATAATTCAACGAAGTTCGACTTGAACCTGGAGTTCAACCAGCTGGAGTATCCCCACCTTAGTAGTCATCAGCAGAACACAGACTCCTCGACAAATCTACCCCTTATTGAAAACCCACCATTTGGACAAAATCAATGTCTTGCGGTAATCTCTACCCCATCGATCTGTGAACTACGAGTTCAACCAACAGGAGTTTCCCCACCCTGGAAATATTTTCCAGAGCACGGACTTCCCCCCGAACAACTCACCCTTCAAGAATTTAAGCACTGCTATAAACGTGACCACTCCCGCACAACAACCAACCCCTATGGGAAATCAAGGCCCTGTGGGAAACTCTCCAGCTGTAAAGAAGCAGCACCCTGCAGAAATCCCACCTCTTGGAAAAAACAAGGCCCTGCGGGAAATATCCAACCCCCTGTGGGAAACCTACCTCTTGAACAAAATTAAGGCCCCATGGGAAATCCTCCCCTTATAAATAGTCACCCCGTTACAAATAATTCCCCCTTCTCTTGGCGAATCAACCCCTTAGTGAAAAATCCACTTCCGCATGAAATCCACTTCCAGTGCCAATTCACCAGTTCAAAAAAGTCATCCCGCTGTTGGACATCCTCTCTCTGTGGCAAGTCACCCCCTCCCCCCCCCCTATACGAAAGTCCACTCTTAGGGGAACATTTTTCTGTAAAAAATCCAACCCCTGTGGTAGATCATCGCCTCTTTAATATAAACGCGTAGTAATACTCCCTCGTAACCGGTGCTTGGAAACCAAGTTCCTTTTTAAGAATTGGCAGAAATAAGGGCTCTCCTCCAAGACTCTCAACTTCTCATCTGATTTCCATGTTCCATTACGGAAATTTCCAAATTGACTCTACAACCAACACCCGGAAACCAAATTCTTTTTTTTGGAATTACCAACAATAACGATACTTCGTCCGAACCACTTGTTCCTCTCGCTTTTTTGGCCAATTCCCGAGTTCCGTAGTAGAGATTGAAAATTTGCTTACATCCAGAAACATAAATTTTCTCTCAAGAAGCAGGCGTTGACGAAGCACGATCCGACCGACGAAGACGTCTCCATCCACCACGACCCCAATGGGTACTCCTGCTACCCAGGTCTCCAAAAAACGAGGAACCTTTTTCTAAAAAATTCCGCGATCCCCAATGGGTAGCCCTGTTACCCAGATCGTCAAAAAAATCGGCCCCCCTTGACGTTCAGCCTCCTTGCTCATCCAAGCGTCGAGAATGACTTGTGATCCCCAATGGACACTTCTTCTATCCAGATCGCCCCAAGAGTCGCTGGCAACATCGACTTGCGATCCCCAATGGGGTACCTCTGCTATCCAGATTGCCCCAAGAATCGCCCGCACCATCGAGTTGCGATCCCTAATGGGTACCCCTGCTACCTAGTTCGCCTCAACAGTCGCCCTTAAATCGAGTTGAAACCCACTGCCTTTTCAGGCACCCAAGACCCTCTGGTTTCACCAAACAGTCGAGGGGCCAAAACAGATTTGTTAATCATATTCTTGCAAGTCCCTCCGGCCCAGGAACACTGTAGAGGGCGGCCTCCACAAAGGCCTGAAACCGATCCGTTGATCAAGAGTCTCGAATAAGACCCTCCAGAACAGGAACTCCGTCGAGGGTGGCCCAGAAAAAGGCGAAGACACTCCGGTACAGAAACACCGTCGAGGGCGGCCTCCACAGTGGCCCCATATCGACCAAGTCCCTCCAATCCAGGAACACCATCGAGGGCGACCTAAAAAGAGGCCCCTGAACGCTGTCGAGCGGAAGACGAACCAGTTCCAGCACTCCGTCCGGAAGGAGAACGCAGAAGAAGCGAATACGAACATCGGTTAATGATTTCTAAAGCGATATCAGACCGTGTGTTGAGTTTAAGTTATCGTTTTATGTAAATTATTAGAAATAAGATTCAGATTTTAAGTTTATTTCGTAGCACACTTGTAAGTTGTAAGTTTAGATTGACCCACTTTTAAACCAACTGATGTTGGAACGCCTCAGTCAACGAAAGTCCCTGTGGATTGATGTCCGCTGAGTATATTTATAATTATTATAATAAATTATACTGAGTTAACATCTAAAATCTTTCTTTTTTTCGTTGACTAGGCATTCTAACCATAACTGTCTGAATACTTAGAATTCCGTGTCGCGCAGCCTCGTACCAAATGTTAAAGTCTTTCTGGCAACTCACAGCGCAAGCGCGGCATGCTGTTCGTCCGACGCTTGTAGATTTTGATGTAGTGAGAGCGAACCAATCGCGTGAAGCTCCCTTCCAGCGAATTCGACGAAACGATCCTCGCTAACGAACCCCCACTCGCCTACGTCGCAAGTGATGCGCCGCGGCCGAAGCGAAGTACATAAATGTACGGTCCACGAGACCAAGAAGTCAGATCTCCCCGGGCTTCCGCCGAAGCCACGTCTCCCTGGTTTCTCTGTTCCGACCCCTGCCCCTGGATCGCCTGGATTCCTCCGGACTGGCACATCGTCTCCACAACTGGACCATCCACCGCACTCGCTGCCCCCAGTAACGTTGTCTGAACTCGAAGGCTCTCCCATTCAGTTTAATAACGTTTGAATCAGTCTCAACCCGCAGACTGACTTCATACTACTTTAAAGTTGTACAATTTTGAATGTCAGATTTAGAAATAGTGTCTAAGTTTAAAGTCCTTGTAGGAAGTAAGTTAAGTATGGGCAATATTTCTTAACTGCCCCAATCTAAAAATCGATTGGGCTCGATCGGACTCATACTTGGGCAAATTGCACTCCTGTTGGATTTGGATGGTAGTTTATAAAGAAAATAATTTGTCTTTGGGACACATATCTACCGAGGGTGAGGGTAAAAATAGAGGTAAAAAATAAATTTGACTTTTTTAAGTAAGGGTTCCTCTTTTCTTTTCTTTTTACTGAAAGGAAAGCTTAGAATTTTCCCCTGAAATACCGTCAGGTTAAAAAATCAACATTTTATTATTTATTCGTAAAAAGGAGCATCTGGTAGGTTTGTGCGGATGTTATCTTCTTCAATAATTAATGACTGATTGAATTTCAATTTAAAAAACGTTCTGACTACAGTAACGATAGGGGTCTTCATGCCCTTTCTATCGTATATAAGCATCATTAACGACCTGGAAAAATGTTTGATAACCGGGAAATTACCAGGATTCTTTTTTTTTTAAGATTAGAGGCCACTCTGAAATATTTTAGATTTATATTGTGAATTTGACTGGTAATAAGAAACTATTCATCATGATTGCTAGTTATGAATAATTCTGCGCAAATACTATTACTCAAAAAATTTTAATACGCTGATTTACTTTTTATTAATATACTTGCAGCTCGCAGAGTAAATAAAATAGTTTTTAAAAGAATCTCGTCCACGAAAAATAAAATTATCTTCAAACTGAAAAAACAATTTATTTTACGCGAAAACGTACAAATTCTATGTGAAAATTACAATCTAACTTAAGTTACGATAACAAAAAATATATCTTTAACAAAACGATTAAAATATTCGTTTTCACGTACGTAAATTTGCATGTACCGGAACAATAATGTTGCCACTGCATTAAATGAATTGTATCTCTTAGGTCATGAGTAGCACGTTTTAAATTTTATAGAATGGGCTGTTTAAATATCCCCCCCCCCCCGGATAGCACAAAAGTTTCCCTGAACATTCATTGAAAATTAATTTAATGAATTAACTTCCTCGCGAACATTCCCCGAACCTTTCTTTATACACGGACATTTACTTACTTCTGGCAACCTTCCTGGAACATTTTTCGAAATTCTCGGAACCTTCCATTGGAATGTTCAGAGAAACATTTGTACTATCCGGGCCCATCGTCAAGCGTTCTTCACGCGTGCATGTAACTGTAACATGGGCATCACACTACAGCTGCCCCCCCCCCCCATGCGTGTGACGAAATACTTGAATGTCCCCGAGTATGGATTTCTCGTTTTTTCGTGAGTTTTGAAGCACAAAGTAGGTATTTGTTTGTGGGGAGGTGCTTGACCGCCGTAGGCCGAAAAAGTGCACCTTCACGGCCTATGCGCATTGGCTATTTCCACACTGCTGTAAATCCCCTCATAGTAAACTATATGGGAATTCATATGTGGTTGTAACATTATCCTATTTCCAACCGAGATCGATCTTTTGGTTACTAATATTCTGAATTTAATTATCCCTGCATTTGGATGATTTTAATAAAAAGATCTTGACTTTACTAAAAATTATATTAATTTTTAGTAATAGTAATGTTGCATTTCGAACTTATGTCAATGATATTATCACAGAGAAATCTGTTCAATTTGTATTTACTGTGCTCCGATAAGTAAATTGTAGCCAACAATACAGATTGGTTTCAATACTGGCAGGACATTAAAACTAGCCCTAACCATTTTATAATTAAATTTGATCATAACACATATTTGCATTTAAATCTTAATAACGATAGAATCAAGGAATTGTGGATTCACTGAAGGGAGAGATGATTGCGTAATTTTGATTATGATTTTAGTTTATTTAGAGAATCCCTCTCATATGATAACAAACAAATTGGATTCTCCTGCAATACTAAATCAAGAACCAAAACTTTCTTCGCAGAGCGAGTTCTTTATCGTGAGATAAATTTCAAAGTCGTTACGAGTTCCATTCTGGCTCTAAATTTTTAAGCTCAAGTAAAACAACTTCATTTAAATTAAAAATGTAATTATATATGTTTAAATTTCTTTAACAACGAGGTGGTTATCGTGAGATAAATTTCAAAGTCGTTACCATGAAATTTAATTTTGAATAAAACACAGAGATGCAACCATACACAAGAAGGTCTTTAGAGAAAGATAAAGTGCAAAGTCGTTACAAAAATTGCATACAATAATTAAAAATATATATATATAATCCCATGGCTCACGTCTAACTATCCGAATTCTAACAAATTGGGATAGTTTCTTTGACACAAGTTTTAAATAAAGGAAGAGAATCCTTCATCAGTGGCGTCCCTTGAATGACGCGTATCCAATTCAAAAGTCTGTATTCAATGACAGGTAGACCAAGGTAGACCAATTGACTTCGTGAATAATCCCTTCACTGCACCTGCTTGTCCTCTTTTGAGTCACGGGCGTTTTTATATTAATATTCGCTTGTTCCTTCATGATTGTATTCCAATTTAATTGTGATTTAATTTTCAATTATAAGAATAGAACGGGCCGTGTCAACGCCCCGCTGAACGGATAGATTTTTGTATTTTTTAAAAGATATATGCGTTTCAAAACTGAAAGGAAAAATAATTTTATTTAGCGAAATTGTCAATCAACTAACGCTACCTTGGACGCAAGTGATTTATTACTCTTAATAGACAAAAAAAATCATTTATGGCAGAAAAGCATGTCCATACCGTCGATTACTTTCGATTATCTTATATATACACATATCGATCGATGCCCCCCTAAACTCAAAAACCCTTTTTAAAAAAAATAGATTTTTAATTCTTCAATTTTAAGAAATTGATAATCATCAACGCCCCCCTAAACGAATAGGTATAAATCAAAGGGCTGTTCTAATCGAAATGCTCCTAGAGTTACTCTATCGTCACTCCAAAATGAGAGAGAGTCCGCAGGATTTAAAAGAGTTAGCCGAGTTGTAAGAGTGGCTAAGAGTCCATAGGAGACGAGCCGAGTTCTACTCGAGTTGATGGAAGTGGGAGCGTGTTTCTGGTTCTCGAGTCGTAATCGACACATTTGATTGTGAACGACGGGTTTAGTTGACCTGTTAGTGCAAAATTTTCGTGAAATTATTTTCCGGCATTTTTCAAACAACTTCTCGGTTATTTCTTTTTGAAATCCATATAAAAAAAATTCAAATCATCGATGGACATATTTATTACATATTTATGTAAAAGAGAACGTAAATGATAGAATCCCTTCAACAAAATTTTGATGTTATGAAACATTTATCTCTCAAATGATCTTTCTTGAATCTTAAAAATGACACAGTAACAGATTTGGCGTTAGCGTGAGTCTAAGGAAGACAAAGAGAAGATATGGAGTCAATGCGAGTTAGCGCGAGTCAGAGCGTGTCGCATGACTTTTAGGATTTACTCGGAGTTACTACTCAAAGCGCAAGCGACCGCGAGTCGTTAGAGGCGCTAGAGTTCAGCCGAGTCGCATGAAGTATCCGATCACTCGAGTCTCAACTCGAGAGTGAACAGCCTTTTGGTACAAATTAAATTGAATTTATTCGCTTATAAACTAACTGCTAACTTATTATATTTATAGATATGTTGTATTAATTTATTTTTATATTTACAAACGGTTGACGTATATTATGTATGGTACATACATTTCATGCCTTAGACTAACTTATTTAAATCTAAATTTGCTGTCATAAAAGCAAGGAAAATTTGGTTTGCAATTTTTTTTTGTTCACCTTAGTTTTTTTGTAATCCTAGTTTCTAAATTGGCGATGAATTGCTCTTATACAAAATTATACACACACTCTATCTCATTGAAAAAAGCTTGTGCTTTAAATTAAGTTTAATTTAGTTATAGGGAATATGCAATGTATACAAAGAAAAAGTTCTGTTCCCTGAAAATGCCGAATTCGAACTGATTTATTTTATTCGATCAATAATATTGGAAATATTAATCATACATACACTCTAGTATTACTCGTCTAGCGTATTTACCTTGTGTAATTGCTTTCCTTTATTGATAATCGCGACATACTATTGAATTTCTCGCGATTTGAGAAATGATATATAAAGTTTTATTAAGGTTGGTTAACTCTTTCATTATACTTTTTTAAATCTTGATTATGGTGCATGCCGTTTTCTACTAATTTCCTTTGATCCCATAAAATAATTTTCCCGGTGTAACCTGTTTTTTAGTACATAAGGTCCGTCGTAAATTTGTAAAAATTCCGATAGAATTTTATTGTCCTTATCGGATTTATTCAATAATTTAAGAATAACCTTATGGCCTTCTTTAGGTTTGATTATTTTATGGGCTTTACTGAACGCTTCGGTACGTTTTTTACCCTTTTTAAAATGTTATCGTGAACTATGTCAATTTTTTTCTCATATTCTGGATCAGTGGGCTTTGGGAGAAATCTAAGCCAATTTTCCCAAGTCCTTTTTGGTTTTATGTTCATATGAAATTCTATTGGCGTAAGTTATGTTGTATCATGGCGTGTTTCGTTCGTACATAATGCGAACCCATTTCCACCATGCACTGTGTTTTTATTTTTTATTAAAGATTGGGAAAATCCCGAAAGTTCTCTATGGATTCTTTCTACAATATTACTTTAGAGATGACGAATTGAAGAGAAAACTACGTGAATATCTTCTTTTTTCACTTCATTTTTCCGTAGGTCTGACGTAAATTGCGTTTCATGATCTGTAATGATCTTATTTGGTTTCCTATACTTTGGAATATGAGCATTAAAGGTTTTATTGATCGCTGCTTTTGTCGTCATCCTTCTCAAATGATATAGGAATACAAATTAACTGAACACAGTTTTCACCATTCTCGCGTTAGCACTTGACATTTTGAGGTTACAAAAAGGTGCGATCGAATTCGAAACAATGGTTTCGAGATCTCCCTTTCTATTGTATGAGATAGACAGAGAAGATCCGATTGTGTTCCAGTGACAAGCCATACTTTTCATTTCGAAACGATCATACTCTCTCTCTCTCTCTCTCTCTCTCTCTCTCTCTCTGTCTGTCTATCCAATACGATAGAAAAAGAGGTTTCAAAGCCATCGTTACGAGTGCGCCTGTTGGGTAGCCACGACAGTGCCACCAATTTGGAACTATTGAGAACAAATTTTTATTTCAATTAAATATTAACAAGAAATCTTAAAGTAAATATCATAGTTAATTTTAAACCGTATTATAAAATTTTTGTTAAAAACTAATTGATATTCACTGCTCTTTTTCATTAATATTGCTCCAATAACTTCAAAATACCCGTGTATCTGTTCGCGTATCAGATCGCGCTATTGTCAAGGTCAATGAGGTTCATTGCAGGCGCATTCGATCGCACGAAACAATCTGATCGGTCCCATTGGTTTGAGTTGGCTTCAGGCATCGGAGCTCCACTGCTGTTCGACGCGAGCTCGCTATGATGCTTAGTCGCTATGCAAACGTATGTGTTTCCCGCTTGAGAGTGAATTGACACGTCATGACGCAGTTACCTAGGTAGGCGGTTTGGGTACAGCGCCTTACCGCAACGCTCTTGTTTTGTCACGCCTGAGTGAGCACCACAGGCCCCCTGCAGCTCATCTCAACCGTACCCCCGGCGTCAATTCTCGGAAGTCTCCAATCAGGGGGCACAAATTCTAGTTCGACTGTATTTAAGCCCCCCTTTTGATGCGGGTACCGGACCATAAAATTCAATCGATAAGATTTCTCCACGTTTCTTAGGCGTATAGTTTTTCATTTCCGCGTAGCTCGTTTGGTTTGTGACCTTGTTCTTTTGACATGAATCACAACTAGATAATCTTTGTCTAATGGTTTTTGCTAAACGTAGAAAATAACTGTATTCGTGAAGCATTCTAAATACTTTTTGTGGACCTATGTAACCCCCAACAATAAAGTTCACAAGTTCTTCCTGCATTTGAAATCTTTTTGTTTCACTCTCATTCATTCCCTGTACGCATTGTTGCAAGATAGGGTCCTCTCTTTGCTCTTTACCAATATTTTTTAAACGTTTTCGCAGTTCAGATGAGGGTCGTTTTGCTAACGTATAAAGAAAATTTTTCCCTTCATTAGTATCAAATATATCCTTACTCTGTTGACGGAATTCTAGTTAAATGTCGGTTATTATATTCTTTTTCCCCTCGGAATATTCTATTGTGAACTTATAGTCTTGTATTGCTAAGATTCATCGTGTTAATCTGTCACCCATACAATAATCAATAACTCTTTTTCTGTCATATAAAATGATAATGCGGATCCCTTTAAAGTACGACTAGCAAATGAAATGGGTGTGTGCTCTTTATTTACATCAATTTGATAAAGTACCGCACCTAGCGCTCGATCGCTTGAAATAAAATTAATTTCAGTTGAATTTAAAATTTAAGTGAAATTTAAGTACTTCAAGTATTTTAATATACTCTCTTCCTGTTACGGGTTTAAGAGTCTTCCAAAAAACCGATACAAATTTTTCACAAATCAAAGCCTTATTTAATACCTGTACTATCTCCTTCCTTCCTTAAAACAAGATGAGGAAACGAAGGCTCTATCCTTTCTTCCTCTCTACTCCATAGTCTCACTCTATATCACATTAGCGGTGACATAGCCTCCGTAGCCGTGCTATAATAAAGATACAGATTACGAGATAAGGACCCTCTTTCTCTATTTATTTAAATTTAACCTGAACACTAACACTACGTAATATGTAAACAACCAGTAATGAAAGTAATGAAAAAAGGCGGTCATGTGAACTCTTATCCCTAAAAACCGATACAATCTGCTCTCAATACAATCCTCTCCTTCAATCAAAACCTAATCTACTTTCTCCTACGTAGTCTCACTCTACTTTACTGTATCACATATGCAGTGACCCAGTCCCAGTAAAAGCACTATAAGAAAGATCAATAATATAATATAAGAGAACAAAAATTTGTAACCTACTTGGTGATCTAGCATCAACCACCATACAACATAACTCTCACCATACTCACAGGTAAACATCAGTGATTTTTCCAAAAAAACTATTAACCCTCTTCCATTCTCCTTTACGTCTCTTCACGTGTCCTTTAACATACTTGGTGCCCCAGAACTTTTCCTTCTCACTGTAACTCACCCCCCTGATTGCTTTTCATTTTTTCCACTGCTGCACTCACTCACTTATTCTCCCCACCATACGCCTGCTCGCTCCACTGCCATATCGTCTCACCCACTCTCGCCTTCATGAATCTCAGATCTACTTCCACCTCCGCCTTTTCCATCTTTTTCTTCTCCCTTCTCAACCAGGCTTGGATTTCCTCCTCCCTTTCTGTAAAATACTCCTCCGTCCACAGATCTGAGCCTTTCAATTTCCCTTTGTCGTTGAGCAAATCCCTCTTGTTCTCCCAAGTTCTTAGCTGGAGCTGCATTCCACCGTCTATTTTCTTCGATTTTTATATTTTGGCCACGATTTTGGTATGCGCGGCAAGAGTCCCACCATGTTCGTCAACTCGTTATCCTTTTTCACCACTCCTAGCAATTTCAAGTTCCTTCTGCTTTCCGCCCTCTCTTTCTTCTCTTTCTCACATTCTTCCTCCGTCAGCTTCTTCGGCTGGCCCCTCCACGTTCTGTCCTCTTCTCCTGTTTGGCATCCTACTTCTCTCACTTCTCTTTTTTCCTTCTCTTTCTCCATTTTCCCGCCAAGCTTCTCCAACTTCGACACTAGCTTATTTAGCGTTTCTTCAGAGCTTCTCCTATTTCTCTCTCTTTCACTTCTCATTAGCGTTCTCTTTATTTCCCATTCCATTTTCAAATTTTTAATTATAATGATATATATTTACTTTTTTTTACACAACGAGGTCTTTATCGTGGGATAAATTTCAAAGTCGTTACGACGAAAATTAATTGTGAATAAAATACAGAGATGCAACCATGAACAACAAGGTCTTTATCGAAAGGTAAAGTGTAGATTCGTTATAAAAATTAAATACACTAATTAAAAAAATATGATCCCATGACTCATGTCTAACTATCCGAATTCTAACGAATTGGGATAGTTTCCTTGACACAAGTTTTGATTGAAGGAAGAGAATCCTTCATCTGTGGTGTCCCTTGAAGGACACGCATCCAATTCAAAAGTCTGTCGTTAATGACAGGTAGACTAAGGAGCCCGTCTCACCTCGTAGAGGCTCGAGTAAGAAGTGAATTGGTACCGATACCGCAATGAATATATCAGGTGCATTGGTCCCACGCTATTTCCACTTATTGTCTTATGGCGCGTGCAATCGATCGTATGATCGATAGATTTCGTGAATCATTCCTTCGCTCCACCTGCTTCTTCTGTTTTGAGTCACGGGCGTATCAATATTAATATTCGTCCGTTCCTTTATGATCTTATTCTAATTTAATTCTGATTTAATTTTAAATTATGAAAATAGAACGGACCGTCTCAGGATCCTACATTGGTTCCTGTTCCAAATCTCCATCTCGAGATGGTATGGGAAAGGATAATAAAATGCCACATAGGATTTTGTTTTGTCTTCTTCTTCTTGCTTTATATTGGTCTCATTCTGTGTAGGATCCACAGAGTTAAATGTCACCTAGTTGTGAGCAATTCAAAGTTGATATAAAAGATTTGTTGATTCGAAACAAATTGATTGACCTATAATATTGATCAATATTATTGAAGAGTAAGGAAGTTATGGTCATTTATAATATTTGAAAAATTGGTTTTTACATTTGAACTTTTTTCATTAACAATAATTAAAATTGATGAAAGAACGGAAAATATTCCTTGATTCAAGACAAATCGATCAACCTATAATATTAATAGATTGTATTCAAAAGTATGGAAGTTATGGCCACTTATATAATTTAAAAAATCTGTTTCACCCAGGAAAACTTTTCGCATTCACATAATTCAAAGTTCATGCAAGAATAGAATAACGCTGCGAAGTACTATGGATGTATTTACTATGGGTGTATTTATTTGTGCTCATATTATGAGCATTTTGCTTCTTCATAAATATCAAATAATTTTGCTTCTTCATAGAGGGAGGTTTTTCTCTAAAAAAAGAAAAAAAAAAATACTTTCAATATTTTTCAAGCTTGTATTTCTGTCTTACCAAAATTTTATGTTCAGACATTCAGGGAGTGCATTCAAAATTCAATCGATATGTTCTGTCAAAATGAACAACTTTTTAACTTACAGTAGTGTTATATGCAAAATTAAAAAAAAAAGTTCTCTTCATGCAAACAATGTAACCGTTTTTTTAAACTTTCTAAGTCGGTATTGATTGATCAAGAATAGTCATCGAAAGTTCGCTAATAGGACAACGCGAAGAATTACATCAAATATAGTATTGTTATGTTCACAGTTTTTAAAAAATCCTTTTAAAAACAAAGAAAAGTAATTTTGTTAAGAAATTTAAAAACGATATTGGTAAGTTATGGTAGGTCGTGAAAGGTTCTTCAATTGGACAATCGATGCGCCTCTTAGACGCGAACAAAGATATCATATACATTACTATTGTATTCCCAAGTGTCCGGACTTATATGGCTGTATAAACATTAAAAAAATAAATCTAAAATTCATTTTCCATAAATCAGTTGAAGTTTTAGTTTTGAGTTATTAAATATTTAAGCTGGACCAATCGGGAGCGCGGTATAAACAGTCGCGTACGCGTGAGCGGGAGTCCAACGTAGTGTAGTGACTGCTGTTCTCCCCTTGCTAACCCCACCTCGGCGCTCGGTTCAATAACACTGCCTTGAACTCCCGCTCACGTACGCTCGACTGTCTATACCGCGATCCTGATTGGTCCAGCATAAATATCAAATAATGCAAAAACTATAACTATAACTGATTTTTGGAAAAGGAATTTTCGATTTTTTTTTTTTAAATATTTATATAGCTATATAACTTGAGTCTGGGACACCTTCCATATCGGTATTTCTGGATGGTAAGAGGTCATAGAAGGATCGTCAATATGTCATTTGACGAGTGTCGAAGGCGCAAACAAACATGTCAGATTCCTAATATGAACAAAGTTCTTCTCATATAAACAAAATACAATATGTTTGAAACTTCATAAATCGGTATTGCTGGGTCATAAAAGGTTCAACAATAGGTAAATCGATGCGTCTCGAAGATGTGAACAAATAGACTAGATATCGTATTGTTGTATTTTGGATCTCAAGAAAGTTTTTCTTATATAAACAGAACAAACCATTTTTTTTAAACTTCATAAATCAGTACTGGTGAGTCATAAAAGGTTCAACAATAGATCGATCGATGCGTCTCAAAGACGCGAACAAATACATTAGATATCGAATTCCTGTATTTTGAATATCAAAAAATCTGCCCGCTATGCGGGCACATTCTCATCGCGCGCTGCGTGCGCGGCTCGTAAGTTTGAGCGCGCCTAGGGCGCGCGACTGTTGGTTCTCGCGCTTCGCGCTTGATAATATATTTTCCTCGCGCTGCGCGCTCGGTCTCTGTACTTCCCTCGTGTTTCTGCACATACCTTTTAAAGTTAAAGGTTAAAGCATCTACAACTGTAATTTGATGATTGTGAATTCTCTTTTGTTAAAGCTCCTTCGGCTTTAACGAATACATTCTCACCACGTGTCTTGTGCTTCGCACTCAATTTTGTCCAAACTGCGAACTTTTCTCCATTAAGTTCAACACTATTATATCAAATGTATATTATATTTATTTCTGTACCTCAGCCTGGGATTGCTAATTCAGATATTGCAAAATAAAGTACAAATTTTATTCATCATGAAAGCTTTAATATTTGTTGCTTATTTTGCATTATATTTCATCCTCAACTACCCTGAAAAATGTATCATTTCAATAAATTGATATTATTAAAATTCATAATATGCATTGCTATGCTGTGCCAAATGTTGTCGCTTGTGTCCTTTTAATTTCCCAAATGTTGGTGCTTATGCCCTTTCGGAATTCCAAACTTTGGAGCTTATGCCCTTTTGCACGACGAACGGACGAACACCCGACCGAAACTATGAGGATTTCAGAACAGAGCTACGAAACTCTAAAAACAATTCTTTTATTAAAAAATGTATTGCAACTTGTGTCGTTTTTTCATATATTTCATTTTTTTATTTTTAATCTTATTCTTTGCAATTTGAACCAAAAATACAGATCCTAGCGTAAAGTGGTTCTAAGAAAAATTGTATAACAAAAGTTTTCAACAAATTTGTAGATCAGTTTTGGTTGAACAACTTTTGTCTATTAATTTTTCTTAGTCTCTTATGTTTTTTCCAAAAATTTAATTTTTTTAATTTCAAAGCTTTTTTAACGATTAAAACAAAAACTGTGCTTCTTTACAAAAATTATTCATGACAAATTTTTATAGTTTCTTTTTGTGTGAGCAACTTTTGTCTATTCATTTTTTTCATAGCTTCTGTCGTTTGTCCAAAAATTGAATTCATATGTTTTTAAAATTTTATTTTCTAAGATTAAAACAAAATCCAAGCATGCTATAAAAAATTAATTGCTTAAAAATTTGTAGATCTTTTTTGAACGCACAATTTTTGTCCGTTCATCTTTTTATGTACCTTGCGTCGTTTTTTAAAAGATTTATTTGTTCTATTTTCAATGCTATTTTTTACGAATAAAACAAAAACCACGCATCCTATCAAAAAGTGATCTATAACCAATTTGTAGGTCTTTTTTATATGCATAATTTTTCTCTCTTCATCTTTTTTCATATCATGCATAGTTTGACCGCAAAATGGGATTTTTCATTATTTTTTTTTGCGATCAAAATGATAATTTTTTATTTTTCATAAAAATCAAAAAGTTGTTATGACTATATTTTAGGGTGTTCAAAAAACAACGATTCTCTTTTCTCGAATTTTTTTCATATCGTGTTTTTTTTGTCTTAAAATGTTCATTTTCGTTTGTTTTTTTGAATTTTTAAAATGCAATAACTCCGATAATTTTTTTCATTAGAAAAAGTCATTGGAATAAAACGTTTGTCTTTTTTAGTACTACTGATAACCGTACATAGAATTTTCAAATCTTTAAAAAAGTAGTCTTAAAAATTTTCAAAATAGGCTCACTTTTTGAATTTTCACCCAAAATAGCTGGCCAACGAACTTGACCTTCAATTTGAGACACTAAAAGAGTGTGCTGAAGGGCAATCCAATCTGTTAATTTTTTCGAAAGTTATCGTGCTAACAAACTAAAAATCTACAGACAAACATACAGACAGACAATCTAATTTTTTACTATTTGAACCAAAAATATGCATCCTAGCGTAAAGTTGTTCTAGCAAAATTTGTAACTTTTGTCTATTCATCTTTTTTCGTACCTTGCGTCGTTTTTCCAAATTTTTTTTTATTGGTAATGTTATTTTTCACGATTGTAACAAAAATTACGTATCCCATCATAAAATGATTAATAAAAAATTTCTAGCTCTATTCTGAGTGAACAACTTTTGTCCATTAATTTTTTTCGTGGTTTGTGTCGTTTGTCCGAAAATTTAATTTATTTTATTCTTAAATCAATTTTTTAAAAATGAGAGAAAAACTACGCGTCCCATCAAAAAGCAATTAATAACAAATTTGTAGATCTTTTTAGAGTGCACAATTTTTATCAATATATCTTTTATCGTATCTTGAATAGTTTCACTGCAAAATGGAATTTTTTATTTTTCATTATTTTTTAGTGCGGTAAAAATTTGAATTTTCAATTTATCAAGAAAATTGAAAAAAAGTCTCATAACAATATTGTAGGGTGTTCAAAAGAAAACATTATTCTTATTTTGACTTTTTTTCATATCGTGCGTCGTTTGGCTTAAAATGTTCACTTTCGTTTGTTTTTTGGAATTTTGTAAATCCTATAACTCCAGTAATTTCCCTTCTCTCAAAAAAAGTCTGGCGAATATTTTGTTCGCCTTGTTGAGTACTATCAATATCCGTTCATAAAATTTAAAACATACAAAAAAGTGTTCTCAAAAAGTTTCAAAATGTGCTCACTTTTTGAACTTTTATCCAAAATGGCTGGCTAACGAAATTAATCTTCATTTTAGGACAATTAAAGAGTACACCAAAGTCCAATCCAATACGTTCATTCTTTTGAAAGTTATCGTGCTAACAAGCTAAAAATCTACAGGCTGACAGACAGACATTTTGTAAAAACCTGTTTTTTGGGTTCAGGGGGTCTCAAAACGTAGGCATTTGACAAAAACGGGCTGGTGTCACATTTTACACAAATCTAATACCTTCTCATTATAGGAGGAGAATGTAAAAATTTAATTTGGAAAATTTTTTATATTTATTAAAATGTTGAAATATGAGAGAATTTAGAGTAACCAGAAATGTCTAAAATTGCCGGGAATTTTTGGTCAATTATGGTAAATTATGTTCAATTATGTTAATTTATGATAACTTATCGCTTCCAGTTGGTCTAATCTGTCAAACTAGCTGTCAACGCAAAATGTGAGCTCATAGATGTATAATTTTCATTTTTGACCTCGGACGTCACATTTTTGCTTCCTCTGACGTCACCATACTTGAAAAGCGCTACTTTAGCCCCGCTTTACAGGAAGCGAATAAAGCTGAAATCATGCATGTGTTATAAAAAATATTTATTAAAGGATCACTGAAGTAATCAGTCATTTTTTTCAAATTACATACTTTTTGATTCTTGACAACCAAATTACTGCATTAATCGTAACAGATTTTTTCTTCTCTTTGTAAAATTCGAAAGTGTCTCGTTTTCAAGAAACTTTACTTTAAAAAATGTAAAGTAGAAAAGTACCCTTTAACGCCGTTTTTTTTTTTTTTTTTTTAATATTCTGGAAATCTTACCAACTCTTTTTCGCATAGTCCTCAAGGTTGTGACGATAGAACAGTAACTGCTTCCAATCAAAACTAATGGAATAACCAATCCGAATGTAAAAAGATATGCGATGTAGCTCTCACTGTGTGTTACAGGATCATGCTTTTCCCAGGATACACTGCAAGATATGTTTCCAGCTTCTTGCCCATAACTGCCCCAGCCCAATAAGGGTGGCAATGATAACGACAAAGCATAAATCCATACGCAGGACGCCAAAAGACAAGCTTTCCTATTAAAAACAAAAATGAGAAGATATATTTAATCGAATTTTTTTTTTAAATTAAGAACGAAAAGAAATCTATTTTATCATGAATAATTTTATGCAAAAGGAGCATGAAAAAGATTCAAACATATGTAAAAGGTTTTTGAAGTTTGTGGAACGGCTTTTCCTGTGTTTGACCTTGAAATGACCTTGAACCTGAATCGTTCGAGGTAAATGGACCTCGGGTTTCGATTCAGCGACCCAAAAAATATATGTAAAAGTTTTTTGAAGTTTATTGCACGGCTTTTCCTGTATTTGACCTTGAAATGACCTTAAACCTGACGTGATGGAGGTAAACAGACCTCGGATTAGTATTCAGCGCGTCAAAATACATAAGGATAAAGTGGTCTTGTCAAATAGTCATCACCTTTTTTTTTTTGTAAACCAGTGTTATTTACCACTTTCAACGCTAAACTTACGATACTAATTTGAATTCTTATGAAATTTACGTCCCAGCTGTATATTTTAGAATTTCATTCCATGCCTATAGTGTTTTTTTAGAAATCATTAAACTGGAAAAATTGTTCAAGTGGCCAATCATTGTACCGATTACCCTGACTAGCAAAACAAAAAAACGAAAACCAGTAACTACATGAGCTCGTATAGTGCATCGTCATTTGTTTGATCTTCAAACAGATCTTTCTTGGCTTACGAAAAATACAATTGCTCCCATATCTCAGTTCGACTCTGAATGTAGTTAATGATTTTTTTATTTTGCACGGTAGTATAGTATTACAATAAATCCTAAGGGAAATTTACAAAATGGGTCCGCGCATAAATTACGTCAATATTTTTTATGATATTTTCAACCACGTACCACCCTTTATTAGGTCTCATAAGCCCCGCCCCCTTTTCTGACATAATTTTTGCAACTAAATTTTCTTCGTGAATTCAGTCATTACTATTTCTTATGAGTTAACAAAACAGTTCAACTTTTAGCCAAGTAGTTAAATTGTCAATAAAAAACACTAATTCTTTCACAAACAAATGTAATAGTTGATATTTCAGCCATAAAATATTTTTATTATGAACCATAAACATTTGAATTCATAAAAACAAATGTCAACAAAATAGATGAATCTCCAACCAAAACAGATTCATTTCCAACCGAACAGTTGCAGTTTTAATCGAAAAATATTAAATATCTACAGAAATAGAAGAATTTGTAATTCAAAAAGAGAAATTTTCAACAAGAGTCGAATTCACAACTAAGAAAGATTTTTTAGTCTATAAAGAAAAAAAATTGCATCTAAAATTTTAAATTATCAAGACAAAATGAAGACCTTTCTACCGAACAGATAAATTTTTAACCAAATAATTAAATTCTAAGCGAAGAAATTAATTTTCAACTAAAATGATAAATCTTCAACTAAAAAAATAATGTTTTATCAAAGTAGTTCAAATTTTGACCAAATAGTTAAATTTTTGTGCCAAAAATATGAATGTTTTACAAAACAGATGGATTTTCTATCCGAAAATGTGAATTTTTAACTAAAGAGTTCATTTTCAACCGTGGGAGCTTAGAATTGTACTAAAACAGATGAAATTGTTACAAAATAAATGAATTTTCAAAGCAAGAATACGAATATTCAACCAAGTAGTTGATATTACACAACAAAAATTTGTAGTCAAGATAGAAATAAAATTTCAATCAAATTGTAGAATTTTCAAGCCAAAAATATGAATTCTCAACGAAACAGTGTTTTTCTTGAATTTTCAAATTTTCAACCAAAATAATTAAATTTTTAACAAAATAATACCATTTATAAAAACAAAAGGTGAATTCTAAACCAACAATTTAATATTAGACTTTTCAGCAACAAAAAAAAGAACTTTTAACCAAAAATAGTTAGATTTTCTTCTTGTATTCTATTATTTCAGTTCATATTTTAGTGAAAAAAACGAGAAAACGGGGAAATAGTGTGAATCCTGCGCTAAATAAATAGGAATTTTAATCATTTATAGACTGAAGAATGATAGCTTAAACAAAAATTGTAGTTCATTTCTAATAATTCTCAAACATTAGATGAGAAAGCTGGAAATTTTTCTTAGAAAATAAAGTTAATTTTCCATTGTAAAATTTTTGATTTTGGTCTATACACTTTGAAAATCAGACTGCACAAAGTATTTCGGACTACGCAACACGTTCTACCATCAAAAAATTATAGAATTGTACATTTGTCAAACTTAATATTTATTGTTATTAACAAGTTTCATTTTCTAAAACTAATTGCATTAATATTTCATGTTTATTTGATTAACAGATTGTATATTTATTGTCATTGTTGGGAGCAATATTTTCTTTGAATCATTATATAATGGTTTAAACAACTTATCACAGTTCAAGTTTACTTTTTAATCGAAATCCGATTAAAAACCTGCTTTTTTTATCCGAAATTTAATGAAAGTATATCGCTTATCGATTATGATTTAAATTTCATTCTATAAAAATTAGATTTAATTGTGTTGTTCTGAAAATGATTTCTTTCCTTTTTTCCTTAAAAATCCACCTCATATATTTATTATTACCAGTCCTTTTCGAGCTTTCTTCACTGACGGTAATCACGCAGATTAATTATTAAAAAATGTGTATAAATTAAAATTTTTTTTCGATAAGCGATGATACATTATTTTTATAAAAAATCGGATTTTTTCTAGCATTTTTATCGAAATGTACAATTAGACTTCAATTAATTAATTTTAGCTACTATATAACAGCTTCAACAAAAAATGTTGCTAGTAATAATGACAAATCACTGCATTAATTACAAAAATATATAAATTCAAAACATTACTTTTATAATAAAAGTGTTCAAATAAGAAAGATTATTGAGCCAAATACCAAACACTCAAAAAAATGTCTGATTATATCAACCAGAATTCTGGTTAAATATGACCATAATATTTTTTCTGGTTAGACTAACCAGAACTATGGTTGAATTAATCAGAATTCCATTTAAATTAACAAGAAATTCTGGTTAATTCAACCACAACTCTGGTAACCAGAAAAAATAGTCTAACCAGAAAAAATAGTAAGGGCATATTTAAACAGAATTCTGGTTGATTTAACTAAACATTTTTTTGAGTGGAATGGAGTGGCAATATGCAAATGACATAGACATTCAGTGTACAGGAAAGAAAGTTAACCAAAATTAATTAAAAACCAGTGTTTTTTACCTCTTTTCAAAAAAAAGTTACAAGTAAATAATAATTCATTGTTTAAGCAATAGTTAAATGCTTTAAACAAAGATCAGTCTATCTGAAATGAAACTCCCCAACAAATTTTATTAATCTCTTGCCAGCTAAGTTTAAATCCAGAAAAGTGAATTTCATTTTTTCAAAAACTAAAATTTTCCCAGGTTTATCTTATGAGATCTTCTGGATCATTGTGGCACGTCTTAACATTAACTGATTTGTCTCAAAGTTGAAGGAAGTTTTTTCATGGGAACCCTTACGAAATGGGGGGGGGGGTGTAATGTTTTCTATTTAAAATTAAATTGTTCTAAACAGCTATAATAAACTAAACTAATTTGCTCTAAAATACTACCAAAATTTAGAATCTTAATTGAGGCTTCAAAGAGGGTTAACTTTAATTCAAACTTCCTAGTTACGCTTGCGTGCTTCTGGGTTCTGAATCATCGATTCTTCCACGTTATCGTGTTTGCGAAGCGTTGAGTTTTGCTACTTCCTCAATTCGTTACCAACACTCAAATCAAAGTCGAAAAGGAGAACCCTGACACTTTGGCATGACGCGAGAAGGGAAATTACAATCTTCCTCCAATGAAATGCCAAGATACACCATCAGAAGCTCAACACTTCCAACTAAACTAATTTGCACAACTTTTATTAATATGTAACTTTACTGGGTAAACAAACGTCGAGATAAGCTCTGCCCACTTTGTTTCTGGTCTCTGGAGTCATCAAGGTATGCATATTGGATATTGTTCATACTTCGTTTCAAACAAAGTATGGGCGCTCCACACCTACAGGGAATAGCATCGTCACCCGGTGATAATTCCATTTCTGACAAGAACATGTTTTCACGCGAGTGTAAAACTTAAAAGAGTTTTCTATTCCCAACTAGGTAGATTCAATATACTTTTGAGAGAAGTTAAATGACATCTTTGCTGTTTTTTTCTAAAATAACGGTTTTTTATTGACCGAAGTATCTTAATTGTAAAGAAGATTTTTTAAATTGGCATAAGGTTCTAGAATTTTTTTCTTTATTTTTGATTGGTTTAATTTTAGTAAGTGTCTTCAGCTTTTCAAATAATACTCAGTGGACTCGCCAGTAAGGCAGTGCGAGACAGCCTTGCCTTAGACAGTTTAGATTTTAATTTAGGGTGGCCGATAAACTTCATTTTCAAGATCAAACTTTTTAAGGTAGAATCTTTTATAAACGAAATGACACAATTGCAAGTTAAAACTTTGAAATATAAAATTCACTTACATTTTTGAGAGAAGTTAAATGATATCTTTTCTAGTTTTTCGAAATACATCGGCTTTTAACTGACCCAGGTATCATAATTGTAAAGAAAATTTGTTTAATTGTCATCAGGATCTAGAAATTTTTATTTTGTTTTTAATTTGTAGAATTTTAGTTAGTGTCTTCAGCTTTTTAAACAATATGAAACCTAATAAGTTTCGTCTCAGGCTGACTCAATGGACTCGTCAGTAAAGCAATGCTAGTCAGCCCTGCCTTAGAATGCTTAGAATTTAATTCAGCGATAAACAAAAAAGTTCATTTTCAACATTAATATTTTTATCATGGAATATTTCAGAAGCGGCATAAGACAATTTCAAATCAAAATTTTTAAATATCAAATTTAGTTAGTCATTTCAACCTAAAAAGATGACATTTCTACCGCAAAAGAAGAATTTTCAATCCAAAAGAACAAATTTTTAACAAAACAGTGGAATTTTCTACCAAAAAGATGACCTGTTAACAAAATAGTTAAATTTTTCACGAAATAGTTGAGTTTTCCCCCAAATTGTTGTATTTTCAACCAAAAAAGATCCATTTCAACTAAGTAAGTGAATTTTTTTAGAAGAGGTTTGAATTTTCAACAAAAAAATATGAACTTTCAATTCAATCGGATGAATTTTCTCTCCAAATAAACGAATGTTCAAAAAACCATTGATTTTTTTACCAAATATGTGGATTTTCTTGCAATAAAAATAAATTTTCAACTCAAGATTAAACTTCAATTAAAAATAGTTGCATTTGCGACCAAATAGTTAAATTTTTAAGCCAAAAAGAAGATTTCTTCAGAGAACCGTTGAATTTTCAACACGAAAAGATGAATTTTTAACAAAAAGATGAACTAAAAATGAAAAATGTAATAGTTGATATTTCCACAAACAAAAATTGATTCGAATTATTGAATTTTCAAGCCAGAAGACAAATTCTCTGTAACACAGTTCAATTTTCAACCCAAATAGACGAAGTTTCAACTAAAGTACATCAATTTTCGACCAAAAATGAAAAAGTAAAATTTTCATTGAAAAAAATTTTATTTTAACAAAAAAAAAAGTTTTTGACAAAAGAGTTGAAATTTCAATGAAAGAGATAAGTTTTTAAACTAAGTTGATGAATCTTTAACTGGAAACCCAAATAAATGAGTTATTTACTTAAAAAATTGATCTTCAGCAAAAAAATAATTTCAACAAAGTGCTTCAATCTTTAACAACGTGAATGACTTTTCAACCACAGCAGAAGGATTTTAAAGGACTTTCGTCATAGTAGATATTTTGAACAAAAAATATTTGTATTTTAAATTAAAACTGAAAAAGATGCTACCAAACGAGAGCAATTTTTAAACAAATAATACGAATTTTCAAAAAAATAGTCCCATTTCTAATTAGGAAAGATTTTAGTTGAATTTTCAACCCCAAAATATGGATCTTCAACAAATAGTGAATTGTCTACCAAACAAGGTAAATTTTCAATCCAAAAAGGCAAATTTTCAAACAAAAAGTATGACTTCTTTATAATCATCAGGAGGAAATAAGAATATTATATCAGGGTGTTCACAAGACATCATTTTTAAAATCTCTTCACTGTTCCCTGAACAATTTTCCATTTTACCTAAGAATTAATATTCAAAGATCACAATCCTAATATTGTAACATTTTACACATAGAACTTTTTTCAAAAACGAAATAAAACAATTTCTAATTAAAATTTAGAAACTTCAAACATAGTATCCTTGATACCCGTTTGAAGTGCTTCTTATAGAAATTTCCTGACTTTGGCAAAATTTCTTCAAAAGCCCTGACTTTTCCCTGATTTTCAATCTAAAATCCTTTATACTATACATTTTAAACATATATTAAATAAAAAAGTGTGAAATAGTTAAAAATTAAGGGAAAATAAATAGTATAATGGATTTTGGATCAATTAAATTATAAGCCGTTTAAGTTAGGGCTGACTCGCATTACCTTACTGACGAATTTAGTGAGTCAGATCGGGATGCAACGTAATGAAAAAAATATTCCTAGCAATTTTTCAGGGAAACTGTGTTCTTTTGGAGATGTTTATCCCGTTTTCAAGCACCGGAGGTGTAAGGCTGTCTCAAATTAAGCTCAGGACTTGACTCAAATAAATTGAAGCCAATATCCTTCCACGAGGCTACAACAGCTACTTCGTATCCACTTTTTTCCTTTTTTTATCGTCAGCAAACATGCCGTTCTTCTCTCAGGGCTATAACAGCTACAACGCAGCTTGCTCTCGCGTCGTGATACACGCTACGTAACATTCCTCTGCATATATTCTGCACACCTATATGCATGTCCATCTACGTATGAGTAAACTTGCGAGCACCACTGAAAAAAAGCACAAAAAAAAAATTCTGCCGAAACCTCCCTCTGCGGAGGATATTTCGCAATGTGCGCTCCGTGAGGCCATCCTTTTTAATTTGACCCCAAGGATGACATAGCACTGTTGAAAAATGAAATTAATTCCTACAACTTGTCAAATTATCTAGTTTTATTGCGATATATGTACCAATTATAAACTGACACTCTCAATTAAACAATGTGTTTTTAAGTGACACTAGTGTTTATTTATTCGAAAAACAGAAAAACAATTTTTAGCCAAGAACTTTTATACAAAAAAAGATGACTGTTCAATCCAAAAAGACAAATTTTCAACAAATCAGTTGCATTTTTAATCGAATTGTTTACTTTCAAACCTTAAAAGATTGATTTTTGACCAAGTAGACGAATTTTTATATACAAAAAAAACTTCGACCAACAACGGTTGCATTTTCAACCAAATAGTTGAATTTTTTAACGTAGAAGACGAAATTTTTAGAAGACGGTTAAATTTTAAATCGAGAAGGACGAATTTTCTCTCCAAAAAAGATAGGGTTTAAAGAAAACCGTTACATTTGTTAAAAAATTTTTAAATAATCAAGAAAATAGTTGCATTTTTATCTAAACCGAAAAATCTTTAACAAAAAAATTATTTTTAACGAAGAATTTATATCTTCGGTCAAGTAATTGAATTTCCAATAAAAAGATCCTCAACGTAAAATATAATAGTTAATATTTAAAATGAAAACCAATTTTTATTTTAAATCAAAAACATTCAAGTTTTACCAAAAAGATGAATTTTCAACAAAATAGTTGAATCCTCAACCAATACAGATGAACTTTTAACCAAACAGTTGTAGCTGCGACCAGAAAAGAATTTTTAAATTTCAATTCTTTTAATTTTCTATTCAAGAATATGAATTATCAACTGAAAAGGTAATTTTTAGCAAAATAGTTAAATTTTCAAGGAAATAGTTAAACTTTTAACCAAATAGTTGAATTTTCTACCAAAATCATTGAATTTTCGTCTCAAAAAGACGAATTTTCAACAAAACTGTTTAATTTTTATGCCCGAATGAAGAATTTACTACAAAATAATTAAATTTCCAAATCAAAAATATGAATTACCTAAACTAAAAATGATCAACCTTCAACCCAAATAGATCTTCAACTAATAAAAAGAAATTTTTAACAAAGTAGTTCAAATTGAAAAAAAGTAGATAAATTTTCATTCAGAAAGATAATTTTTACAAAACAAGACGAATTTACAACAGAATACATAGGTCTTCAACCAAATTGTTACATTTTCAACTAAAAATTATAAATTTTCCATTAAACCGAATAAATTTTCAACCAATAATCGATTAGTAAAATTTTCAGTTTAAAAATTAATTTCCAACGAAAAGAAAACAAACAAACAAATTTTGAACAACATAGTTAAATTTTTACCCAAGGAGATGAGTCTTCAACTAATAAAATGAATTTTTAACAAAATAGTTCAACTTTCAACCAGGCATTAATTTTCTAGCAAAAAAGACGAGCTATCAACAAAGCACATGAATTTTCAATCAAATAGTTTTTCAAAATAAAAAAGGCCAATTTCCAAGAAGAAACGGAATAGTTACATTTTTAGTTGAAAAAATTCATTGAAAAAAAAAAATAGTTGAATCATCAACCAATAAAATGATTTTTTAATACAATATTTTTATTTCCAACCAAGCAGTTGAATTTTCCATCAAAAAGATTAATTTAAAAAAGACTAATTTATAACAAAATATATACATTTCCAACAAAATTTTTCCATCTTTAACTTAAAACTATATTTTTTAAACCAATAATGGAATAGTTAAATTTTCATTAAAAAAAAAATATTTGACAAAAAAAACGCATTTTTATCAAAATAGATAAATTTTTATCCAATGAAATAAATTTTTAACGAAATAGTTCTAATTTTAATCAAGTAGTTGAATTTTCAATCAGAAAAGATGAATTTTGAATGAAAAATTTAATAGTAGGATTTTCAACTAAAACCCACCAATTTTCAGCCAAAATTAAAATAATGAATTTTTTAATTAAAAAACTAATTTTAAACTACAAAAAAGAACAAGTTTTCCACACAATAGGTGAATCTTCAACCAACAAATAGAAGCTATATAAAAAAAAGATGTATTCTGAAGCAGAAATATGATAGTAAACGTTTCAATTAAAAACAATTAACTTTCAACCAAAAACCGCTAGATTTTCTTCTTGCATTTTATTGATTTTCAAGTATTTTTCAAGCGTTTAGGCAAATTATTGTTCACATTCATATTTTATGCATGCAATGTCATATTATAAGCCCCCCCCCCCTTTGACACAAATCATCACAAAACCTGTTACCTAGTCCCCCCCCACCCTGGAAGTATGACGTACTTTTTGAACTGTCCCATACTTGCAATGATTATTTTTGTAGAAGGAATTTTTTGGAGTGAATATCTATTAACGTTATGTAACTCTTTTAGTTTTTCACGTAACCAATTTATTTATATACGTTCGGCGAAAATGTCGATCTGATATGGAGCGAACGAACAGGCACTTGGATGATATACGACCGAGTTGGAAAAATGGCACACGGGGAGTGAAGTGGGATGTTGCAAATCTGAAAGTCAGTTTACGCTTTGATACGGGAACTGGACTTCCGACCAGTAGTTACGATTTTAAGCTTTATGGTTTTATGCCATACTGCTAGGTGAATTCTTGAATATTTCAAGTTTTATGAGCAATCTGCCTGAGAAGGAAATGGTAGTTATGCCAGAATACCTGAAACAAAATTACCTACCCATATAAGTTATATTTGTTAATTTTTGTTTTACTGATTTTATGGTTTCGCTTTAAAGTGCTCATATTTCCAAAATAATTTCTCATGTGCGACTGACCTACTTTGTACGGCCGAATAAATTCGTACCCAGCTCAAGGAGGCGAATTGAAGCTCTCCGTGTGCGGTTGGTGATCATTCAGTCGAGAAAATTCAAGTCCCCGTGGAGCAAAGATATATAAAAGACAAAAGCTTACTGGAAACGTACTTCTCAAAGCACCATCCTCCCGGGACTTTGGTCGCAATATGCGATTTTCGGACATCTTAACCTACAGTGACAAGAAAATTGTTTCTGAAAATCAACAGATATTGCTTTTAAACAGCTTTTAGATAACGTTTTAAAAATGCTGTTAAAACTTGTTCATTAAAATAAACTCAGAAACAACTCAGGTTTATATTAGAACCGATTTTCGGTTCTTAGGGAGCTGAAGCAAAAAGGAACATCTCTTACTGAAAATGAACCCAATATGATGAATCGTTAAAAGGAACATTCCCCATCAGTCATCCTCGAGAGGGAGATAGTGGACATGAGATGTGACAGTTTTTAAGGTTATTTTTTAAACTTTTACCAACTGAGTCTCAAATAAAAACAAATAATCTGTAGTTTCCCACTATTTATGCATATGGGTAGTTTGATATAAATGCCTACATTGTAGCGCTGGCAGATCAATATTTGTCAAGGTACGAACCAAACGAGCTGAATATTGCTTCTGCAACTATCTTTGCGAACCAAGAGTGTGGCGGTTAATATTCAGCTTTAAAAAGCTTTCCACGAAAACTATCGATTTATTCAAATTCCTCCTGAGGTAGCCACCAAGCAATATGGTGAGAATATTGGCTATTAAAGTGATATTTGCAAAAAAAGGTTTGAGTGGCTAAGTGACTTCAGATTTGTGAGCCACAACCTTTTTCCTGATTTAATTGTAACGTATATGAAATTATTAAGAGAATTTTCCTATTTGCAGATCCACTAAGGGGCCGTGAACAAAGTACGTCTAAGTCTTAACTAAACAGTTGCACTAGCAAACAAATAGTTGGACTTTTAACCGAATTCTCGAATTTTTAAGCCAAATAGACGACTTTTTTTCTAAGACAGTTAAATTTTCAACAAAAAAGGTAATTTTCGATCAAGAACGATCCATTTTTAACAAAAGGATGGATCTTTTACCATTCAAAATTAATTTTTCACCAAGAAGATAATTTGTTACCAAAATGCAGATTTTCAACTAAATAAATGAATTTTCAACCAAACAATTGAATTGGTAATTAAAAACGATAAGTTTTTAACTAAAAATCAAATAGTTAAATTTTCAGTTGAAAAGATTCCTCTTGAAAACAAGAGATTTCATCCAGTTGAATTCAGAGTAAAAAGCAGAATTTTCAACAAAAGCGCTAAATATTTAACCGAATGGATGATCTTTCAAAAAACAAAATTAATTTAATACCAAAAAAGACCAATTTTCAATTAAATACCGGTATTTTCTACAACTCAGTTGAATGTTGTACTTATAAAAAATAAACTTCAAAACAAAAGTGCAATAGTAAAGTTTTGAGAGACAAAAAATAAATTTTGACCAAAAAAGATTATTTTCAACAAAACAGTTACATTTTTAACCCGAAAGGTAAATCTTAAAAGAAAATAAAGGTTTGACAAAAAAGTTGAACTTTCAACGAAGTAGTTGTATTTTCACCCACAAGAGATACATTTTTAACCAGATAGTCCAATATTCCTCCAGGGATATTGACTTTCCACCAAAAATTAAGAATTTTTAATTAAATTGTTAATTATGAAGACAAAAATACGAATTATCCACAAAACAGTTTAATATTCAACCCAAAAATATTATTGTTCATCAACAAAGTTAATTTTCTACCAAAAAGTTAGATTTTCAAACAAAAAGTTTATTTTCTAAACAATTAATTGAATTTTTCACCAAAACAGATGAATTTTCTACCAAAATATTTTTGTTTGTAACCAAAAATATGATTTCGAAAGAAAAAGTAAATTTAGGACCTCATAGTTGAATTTTTAACTAAAATTATGAATCCTTAACAAGAAAGACTATAATTTTTAATCAAAAGCACTTAAATTCAACTAAACAAGTCAGATTTTTGACAAAATAGTTCAATCCTCAATCAAGAAATAATAATTTTCATCAAGCAGTTGCATTCTCAACTAAAATTGATGAATTTTGAAACAAGAAGATTAATTTTTTACAACAAAATGAACGAATTGTCATCGAAATATATGAATTTTCAACCAGGAAAGATCAATTTACAATTCAATATATTAATTTTTAACCAAAAATGGAATGGTTCAATTTTCCGTGAAAAAATTAATTTTCAATAGAAATGAAACAAAGTTTCAACAAAATAGTTAAATTTTCAACCAATGAGATAAATCTTTAAGATAACATGTATTTTCTAACAAATTAGTTCAATTATCAACCAAGAAGTTGAATTGTTTACTGATAATGATGACTTTTTAACCAAATAGTTGCATTTTCAAGAAAATTGTAAAAATTTCAACAAAGAAAAAACTTACTTTTACTCGAAAATAGTTGAAACTTCTTATTGGGTTAAATTAATTCAGTTTGAATTCAGGCGAGAAAAATGAAAAAAAAATGGAAAGTTTCTTGAAAACAGAAGAAAAAGGAATAGTTATTTAAAAGGAGGGAAAGAGGAAAACAGAGAAAAAATATGAAGTCTAAAATGTGACAGTCATTTTGAAACTTATTAAGTTATTATTGAACTCTACCGTTGCAGGGTCATCTTTAGAAAAATGTGCAAACTTTCTTAAAATTTATCATCAGGAAACGTATTAAACGTTATCTAAGTTAGTAAGCTTGCTTCTACTGACCCCCACCCTTAGTTTGATAACATAGTTTATAGGCGGCCCCTAATCTAATATTTAAATTCCAACTCGTTACCCCAAAAAACGGTCGAAGTAGAAATTCAAGTTACGTATTGCCGAAATGTTCCTGACTAAAGAAATGCCTCAAATCTTGGCTTGGTTTTAGAGGATGAAGATAACTAAAGAGGGAGCAAGTACTTTGGAGTCTGGCTGGTACATAACCTTCGTTTTGTCATCGTGTTTTCATCGCACCTTTCCGCTACCTTGCAATGTTTCATACCGAGTCGTGATAGATGCTGTACAAATGTGTTCATACGTCTTAACTCGAGTCCAAGCTATCTTGAGGTCTCGCTTCTGCTGACCGAAGGCAGGATTGTAGACAGGGAGAGAACTGCGCCTGGATTGTGTTCCCACTTCCTTGCCTCAGAAGTTGTAGTCGTATATCAAACCGAGTTGTGTCGCCTCTTCTGTCCTCTACTCGCTTCGCTACCGACTCCGCCAACGTAAACTCTCTAACTTACGTACTTGGGTGGTTATAACCACAAATGTTACCACGATCTTCCAAGCCAATGCTAATGTGCAAGAACGAGACATTAAAACCACCAGATACATGCAGGAATCAGCAAATAATTTTATTCTTATCAACTGCGCAATTGCAATATCTAGAACCAATTATCTTCTAAGTTATTAATCCGGGATAAATGGAATTGCTATAGAGAAGTATACTTTTCAAGAAGCATTTCAAGTAAGACAGAACTTAAAAAAGCTTGGTGAAAAAATCTTGGTAAGCAAATCTTAAGATGATAAAAACTCATTATAAATATTGTGATTATTATTTCAAAAACCATCAACGCCTTGTATAACTGTCAGAAATTGTCTCTAGATCTTTAAGAACCATCGACGCCCTGCCCAACTCTCAGAAATTGACCCTAGGCCTTCAAGAAGTACCGACGCCCTGTCCAACAATCATAAGTCGTCTCTGGGCTATCAAGACTAGGCCTTCAAGAACCATCAACGCCCTATCTATAAATCAAAATTTGTTCCTAGGCCTTCGAGAATGACTGTAACCGTGTTCAGCTCTTAGAAATAATCCCTGGGCCTTCAAGGGCCCTATCCAACTCTCAGAAGTCTTTTCTAGGCATTCAAGAATCACCGACGCCCCGTGTAACTCACAGAAATTGTCCCTAGACATTCAAGAACGACCTACGATCTCTCCAACTTTTATAAATTGTCCCTAGACCTTTAAGAACCACCTACGCCCTGTCCAGCTCTCAGAAATTGTCCAATTGAATGAAAATTGTATATGGTGAATATGACTCATCGCGAATCAGTACAATGATATATTAGTTCCCATTGGAACAAACGTACCTATTGGCCCTTTCTCTTGTCGGTAAAACGTAGCATGCAGAATTTTAAAGGACATGCCGACTCTGTTGGTCCTGCGGCGCGGAATAATTCGACTTCATCGCAAGTGCAACGACAAACGCGGAATTAATGCGGCACAATACCTTTGCCTTATTATTTTATGCGCTTTCGCCGGCATTCATGTTGTACCATATCTACGAGAATACGCAGGCAGAGTACGATATGGTATGGACTATAGAGTACTCGTACAAGGGCTACGAAGTAACCCCCCTGCAGAGTTTCACATCACCCCACGTTCGTGTACACGTATTCACTCCTGTAGCACATGCCCACTCCACGTCCTGTTGTCGTCGGTTTCTGCTGCCATTCCAAACTTACAGCAGAAGGGAAAATATTCTATTTGCCTCGAAAGACGGTACAGTTCATATCTTTGGTATTTTCTCACTCATACTGTTTCAGTCCCTTCTATTTCTCCTTCTCTGGAGAAGATAGATACAGGGTCTGTAACTGGCATATGTAACCCAAAAGATAATATGTGCGAGACATTTCATCCGTTCTTTCCTGAGGGAGAGGAAATGGGTCGAAAAATGTCACGTGTGAATATATAAATGATGTTATCCAGTTTCTCCAGATAGGTAAAATGAAGCTTATCTTTGTTTTGAAAACTGAAAGGACACTCATTTCTTCAATGATATAATTGATTATAGGTATAGAGATCAGCGCTCAGGCGCACTTCAAAGATCAATATTTGTGTAAACAGTGGTATAAATTTAGAAAAAAAGTCGCACAAGAGAACTAAACTATTCCAACTACAAAATAAATGAGTGTCAATAAAATTTACTGAAAGGTCTTTTCCATACATAGGTGCAGATAAAAAAAGTTGACAATATCATGCCCCTGGAATATTATATGCTTGCGGTTATGTATTTTTTTAAAGAAAGAAAGAGACATAGTTGTTGAATACATGGACAAAATTAGAATTCAATCATAAAAATATCAGTTCAAAAATGGAGGATACAATATTTTCATGATCTGAGAAAATTTGTGTAGCCTCAAGAAAATGTGCTTATACAAAGAAAATCAACTTTCTTCAAATTTAATTTCAGAAGCCTGAGAGCACGTTTCCATATAGGCGAATTTGAAAAAAATACAATTTCCTTTTCCGGAAACCTCACTAAATAGGGAGGAACCTCGCCCTCTAGCAACAACAACAAAAAAATTTGGACCACCCTACTGACAGATATTAAAATGTTATTCAACCAATTCTGCTGTATCTTGCAATTAAAACCTACAGATGAATGAATGCTTGAGAATCACATTTTTATAGAACCCCATACACTTGAAACTTCTACAATTTACGCGTCTAGTGAAATCATGTCGTGTGTAACTTCACATATAGCACGTAGATTCTCGAGTGCGTGCAAGGGGTTCGTGTGAGCTGGCGTCGCTGATAATAAAAAGCTGCTCATACTGACGGGAATATAACACAACCAGTGCTCACAAGGGGAATTACTTGGATGATTTTTGATATAAAATTTTATTTATTTAATAGAGCTGATCTGATATTTTCAGATTAGTATTCAAAATTTCTTTCGAAACCAATCACAAGTGAATCTTCACTCTGAGAACGCGATTCATTGAAGCAGAATTGAATAGCCGATAACTCTTCCTGGATAAAATCTTTCCAAGCAGAAAAGTGGAGACTAGGTACACAGAAAACTAGGTCTAAGTAAAGACATCTTCGCATAGTGGTAAAGTTAGACGCAGAGAGTTCGTGCATAGAAAAATTACCCGAAAGTCGAAGAGACTTCAAGAACTCGTTGAAAGACAAATAAAACTTGCCTAAAGAATATCATTTGAAGATTCGGTATCTTTTCAGCCAACATCGACCATGCGGTTGATCTTAACTTCTCGCGGAATGCTTCTTTCGCTAGTTTAATCCGGAGCTCAAGATTTTATCTTATCCGGGGCTTGAGGCGTCCTGGAGAGGAAAAAGTTAGACCCACAGAGTCATATTCACTTGAAAAGTGGCACCTCAGACAAAGAAAGGTGCTAAGGATGACAATGTTTCAAAAGTAGTCTGCCTTTAGAATCGCCCTGGTGTCGTCCTGCGTCGGCACCGAGCGGATTTCCACGGGTCGGAAGTAAGACGCTGCTGGAGGATGGGTATTCTTATTGCGGAAGCATCTTGCGCCAACTTTGCCTTCCTCGCTGTGCAGGACCAGCTGCAGAAGCAGAAATCTGAATCATATACCCGTGAACGTTATTCAACCTCCTACTGCTCTGGAAAACGGAAACATAGAGACCGAGCTAAAGGACGTTCACTAGCACTGAATGGACGGATAGTTAAAGACACACACAACTCATACTTAAAAAAAATTTCATGCTATTTCTCAGTTCTCCCGGTAAAAAATTACAGTTTCCCGGTTCATTTTTAACGTTTATAACAATGCAAGTGTAACGTACTTCTTGAACGGCTCCTTGATGTGTCTGTGACACCTCAAACCTAAAGCTCAGAAAATGTGTGAACGAAGCGAATCACCTGACTTGCATTAAAGCATTTCGACATCCGAAATACGATTCGTGAAAAATAAAAGGAACAGTGGTCCTAGAACGAAAAAATGATAAAGTGGTTGAAAAAGACTGTCCGGAATAAGATAGTGGCCATCGTAGAAGAGTAATAGAACCATCTTCGAGATGGGCTTGGTAGCACAAACTAGATAAGGGCGGAGGCTATATCGAAGGTATAAGGTAGTGATTGCAGAGGAACCGGAAGTAAGATGGTGAGAGAAAAGGGTGACTAATAGCTCTCGGTCCACCTCGTTCACTGACCAGCGCTATGTTCTCCGATTTTCTTTGCACATTTCTTACTTTACGTTTCAACCCCATTTCCGTGAAACCTATCCCGTTTCGGCTTAGGAAGTTCCAGGCACGGCAAGGTATTGAACTCTTCTCCGAATCTACTTCATTCTCGTCTTACACCACAGACATAGTTTGGCATCGAGAAGACGGGAAATTGCAGTCGAGCATCATCATCCAATTGCTAGCGTCTCCATCGCTTTGTTCTGATTTCCGTGGGTTTGCGATAGAAGCATTACAACGACTGGGCGATCCACGGCTCGTCCTCATACCGATTTCAGGACGAAATCGTACGTACAGGCTGGCCCTTGTGCACCCCCCGTGGTGACGCCTGGCATTCTCCCGCCACCAGCGTACCGTTAACCCTCCAGTTTTTTTTTTACTAGAGAAAACCTATATCCAGGCAGAAATTCTTGCTAAATCAACTCTAAATAAAATACTATTCAACTACTGCAAGCTAACATAAAACTCTTAGTGATTGGACAACTTTGGACTGTCAGCCGAATCCAAATCCAAATCATTCAACCAGTTCAGTATCAATTACTTCGTGGATGTTGATTTTTCTGAGTGAGACGAAGACTATAGAGGATAACAGAGTGCTACTGGTGGGGAACTGCCTGTCTTCACCACAGGGGGTCCACTTGGGCCAGACTCTGCGTACGATCTTATTTCGAAACAGGTGTGAGGACGAGTCGTGGACTGTCTACTAAGGTCAGTTTTGACTTGAGCCTGCAAAGTCGATAATTGAGTACGAAGTTAATACCGATTGGTTGCACCTGCCTCTGTTGCCTCACGAATGCAGCTTGAACAATTCGACGCTGTAACACCTTCCGCGATAATGTTCACCAACCGATAGAAGTACCCTTGTAGCTTGTACTACCTACTGAGCTTCCGAGAAGGGTCCTCGTACGCACGACTTCGAATGAAATGAGATTAATAGTCAGAGCATGGTCTTCAGTAAGGATAGACCGTTAATCGAAGAGACAAGTTAGTTATGCGACGTCCCTGCACTTTATGGGGCATATAGAAATAAACTTTGGTAATAGCCACCGTGTACATAAAACCGGATTTCAATTAAAATTGCAAAAGATACTTATCTAGAAGTGGTGAGGAAAAGTCTGTTCTGATTTTTCTCTAGGATATGAAACTCCTATTAATTTCGGACCTAGCATAAACGACGTTACTGAATTTTCAACAAAAAAATTACTTTTCAATCAAAAATTCGCATTAGCAACAAAATAGTTAAACTTTCAAGGAAAAGGGAAAAATCTTCAACAAATTAGTTCAGCTTTGAACCAAATAGTTACATTTTTCAGCCGAAGGACGAATTTTTCGTCGATAGTTGAATTTTTGACCAAAAGATATGACTTTACAAAATAGTTGAATTTTCAAGAAAATAATTGTATTTCTAAAAAAAATTGAACTTTTAACCAAATAGTTGAGTTTTCAAGCCAAAAGGATGAATTTTTCGAAGAAAGTTGTATTTTCAACAAAAAGTTTATTTTCACGAAGATAGATGAATTATCGCAGGAACTTTCAACAAAACAGTTAAATTTTTGACAAAAAAAAAACTAACAGAATTGTTGAATTTTAAACAAAATAATTGAACAAACTAAACTTTTAATTCACAAAGATGAATTTTCAGTCAGAATTAATTTTTTACCAAAAGACGAATTTTAAAAGGAATATATAAATTTTCAATTAAATAGTTGAATTTTCTAATCAAAAAAAGTTTTTAACTACAAATGAAATAGTTAAACTTTCAGTCTAAAAATGACTGCAAAAAAAGTCATTCAATTTAATTCAGCCAAAAAGGCGAATTTAAAGAAAAAGTTGAATCTTCAACGAGAAAGGTAAATTTTTAATAAACGTGATTAATTTTTACACAAAAAAAAACGAATTATCAATAGAATAAATTAATTTTAAACAGGTGGTTCCATCTTCAACGTATAAAGGATAATTTTTCAACCCAAAAATATTCAACCAAACCAGTAAAAAAATTAATTTTAAACAAATAAGTTCAACTTTCAACCAAGTATTGACGTTTTGAACAGAAAAAAAAGAAATTTTTTTGAATAAATAGTGACATTTTCAGCCAAAAAGATGAAATTTCCACCAATAAGATTAATGTTATACAGGATTTTTAATTTTTTCAGTATTTTAATTTTATTTTCAGCAAAGTTAAAGTTCAGCATTTAACCAGATAGTTCAATTTTTAACCAAGAAGATTCACTTTTTATTAAAAAAGGACGAATTATCTATAAAATGAGAGAGATGAATCTTTAACAACAACAAAAAAATGAATATTTCACAAATTAGTTCAACTTACAACCAAGTACTTGAATTTCTGAAGAAAACGGGATGAGTTTTTAAGGAAATAGTTACATTTTCAAGAAAATAATTAAGTTTTCAACCAAATAATAGAACTTTTAACTAAAATAAGATGAAGTCCAAACCAAAACTATAATAGTAGACTCTTCAACCAATAAAAAAACTTTTTACCGAAAATGGTAGAATTTTCCTATCAGGCACTATCAATTCAGTTGAGCAAAAAATAACGAGAGAAAGGAAAAGTTTCTTCAAAACAGGGAAAATGAATTCTCTAAAAAAGGGTAAAAAAGGCAAATAGAGGAAAGATTCTCAAGTCGGAAATATGAAAGTAATTTTCAAACTTATTAGGTTATTATTTAACTGTACCGTTGATGTTACTTCCACTGACTTCCCCCCTCCCTTGCCCTGTTACCAAATATAGTTTTAGGAGCGACCCCCCCCTCCTCAAATTGATACCGTAGTTTATGAACGGCTCCTTATCCCTCACAGCGTGAGAACTCGGCGGGATATCCCTTTTATCTCTCAGGATATCTTGGGTATATCCCAGGAGATCCTAGGGATATTGACAAAAATATCGTACAGGGCGGAATTCTCAATATCCCTGGAATGTCCCAAGAATATCTCAGAATATCCAGTGGTTGTCACATTAATGTCCCAATTTTATATGCCAAGGATGTCCCCAAGATATTCCAATTCTACAATTTATTATATCCCTGGAAGTTCAGATATATCTACTGCCAATTATATGTATATTGAATCGTATCAATGAACTAACAAATCATTTCACAATATTAGATTTTTTCAAGGAGATTTTGTACAAAGCACAACATTATAAAATATAATAATAGTAGAGTCCCCTCTAAAGTCACTTCCAGGTAAATTCCATCATGGCTATCAGTGTGCGAAATCTGTCGGGCAATAATAAGTGACGCTTTAACAAAAGTCAACAATTTCTCGAATATTCGTGCCCCATTATAATCTATTATCATTTATATTATGTAAACTAACGCGATTTTGCCATTATACTGATAGTGAAAAATGCGATATTTAAACTGCGCAATTTAGAAGTTACATATACAATAACAGCCAACTTTTAAATTTTCAGAATGTGGCTTGTTTTTTATTTTAACTAGGCTTTTATTGGTTATTGAAATAATTTACGGTACTAGTTTTTTTGATAATTATACTGAGATAAAATTTGAAACAAACCGAATATTCGAGATTTGCATAAAGCGGTTTTTTGTCAAACGGATGTTTGTGAATCTTTATGTTTTCAGGCATTCTACATATTTTAATTTGTATGCATTTCAGAAATATTGGATTCCATTGCCAAAATTGTGTATATCCCGCACAGGACATTGAGGGGATATCGTGCGAGGCGGAAATTTCGATATCCTTGGAATATGCCACAGATATCTCGGCAGATTTTTAAAACATTTTTCAGGATATCCCATATCCTGCCGAGATATCCTAGGAATATGCCGAAGATATCATTTTGTTGTCAGGGATTATTCTTCTCATATCTGCACAGTAAAAAAAAATGTTCAAAATTATACCAAAATCAATATTATTGTGATATGAAACAAAAATAATACCGAAATCTATAGCATTTTGATCAGTCGGAATGAATGATCGACTCTTGAGATCATAATGATATGATTCGGGATCATGTATAAAGTCAAACCAATATGGCTGACGTTCTTCAGAGTACTTTAGCTCATATGCCAGCTCTTGATGGGTTCTGACCTTGTACTGTACTTGGAAAGTTAAAAAATAAACGAAATCTGATATTAGAAAATATCACCTGCTAAGCGTAGTTGTCACTTGTATGCGGTTAGATAACATTTTTAGTTTATGTCGTTATGAAATCAGCACCAAAAATTGGCGGCCATTTTATTAAGTCTGACAAATGACCCAAAAATAAGATCAAAGTGATCCGAAGAGGCAGATCATTATGATCTCGAGAGTCCAATGATCGTTGGCGCAAAATGCTCTGCAACAAAATTGATCCTTTTTTCTTACTATGTGTCCCCTGATACTGAAAATTGCTGAATACGATGAATTCTCGTTTCGTCAACTATGCACATTCTTTTAATGAAGAGGATTGCATGGCGCCAACCTGTCGATTCGCATGTTCTGCGTTCACCTTTTTACCTTTTTTTCCCCCATAACACTTTTAGTTTTATTTAGTCCTCGAATCCCTTTCATAGAACTTTATGGTTTCCGATAATAGATATAATGCCCGCTACATATCTACTTATTAAGCAGCGTGCATCACATATCTATGTACCTGCATGTTTGTGCCTTCATGTCGAAGGAAAATAAATAAAATGGAAAAGATTGGTTGAGGATTATTTAACGAAGAGCAGCAAGTAACCTCCTTGGTAGGAAAAACTTGAAAGTTTATCTCACTGAACTTTGAATCATATTAAACAATCATGTTATTTCGTCGACCAGCGTAAATAATTAATTTTCGATGCAAAATATTAAATCGTGTTGATAAATGGTCTCTTACTTATTAGAAAAACGAGAAAAAATCTACCTCATCCAGGATTTGAACCCGAAACGCCATCATATATGAGTGGAGTGTTAACCAATTACGCCACCGAGGCTGTGGTAGATCATTTCTCTAGATCATTCTATAAGTTTTCGAATGACGATGAAACATAACATAATCAAGAAATATAAATAGAAAACTAAAACAGTTATGAAAGCAATTTCTCATACTTGTTATTGAGCATCCGTAAATTTCAGCAGCGCATTTATACCATGTTGCAAAAAGATAAGAACCAGACTTCCCATCATATGGATTGTCTCGCATTAAATCTCGATCTCTTGGCAGTTCATGAGTGTAAAGCCAGGTGCAAATGTCCAGACTGAGAGATAAACGTATGTACTGGAAGATACTGGTTGAACTTCTCTGGCTTGTTAATGAATTTTATAATTAACATTAACTGATAAAAACACTTCTCTTTGATGTACAACTGATACTCGTTTAGCTAGTTCGTCGGTCAAAAATGTATAACAGAATTATTTAATACAACTGCGAGTTGGTGTTTTTCCACGTGATTTTGAACTTCACGTAAAGAGTAGATTCGAAAAAGTTTTTTGCCAAATTAAATTATTTTATTATTTATTTTTATTATTTTATTTTTTCATTTCATTAAATTATTTTATTACTTCAGTTGACTTGGCTCTCATCCAAAATAAAACTAATATCAAGAAATTTGAAATAACGTCATAAAATACCTTTTATGAGATCTTGGAAGGTGATTTATTACTATTTTTAGCTACATATATCAAATATGATTCACGCGATTAAATGCGTGTTTACGTCCCTAGATTTTTATTTTACAATATGAAAAGCAAATATTATAAATATTATAAATAAATATTTGAAAATCTAATAATACATTTTTTTATATTAAGATTTTCACACGTTTAAAAAAAATCTCTTTACATACTTGAGAACCTTTTGAAATAATTTAAAATCTTTTAAAATTTTCCGACTTTCTTTATATCGCTTGAAACTGTTGAAGTCTATAGATATGCCTTAAAATAAAACTTAATTTATTACCTAAAGTTGAACAATTCTCTCAAGAAGTTTGGTTGAAAACTCGTCCTTTTGCTTGAAAATTCAACAATTTGATTGCAATTTTTGTTTCTTTCTTCACCAACAAATTTTGTTGTTGAAAATTAAACATTCTGCTTAAAATTCATCTTTTTGGTTTGAGAATTCATCCCTTCGTGTAGAAATTTAACCTTTTTTGTTTAAAATTGTAACTGTCTGGTCAAAAATTAATATGCTTCGGTTACACTTAATTTTTTTGTTGATAATTTAACTTTTCTCCTGTTTTCGGCTTGAAAATTGAACAATTTTGTTGCAGATTTAGATATTTGGCTGAAAATCTATGTATTTTGTTGATAATTTATCTTTTCTGGTAAAAAATTAATGTGCTTGGTTGATCATTCCCCTATTTGGTTAAGAATTTATGTATTTGGTTACAAATTCATATTTTTTATTAAAAAATTAATCTTCTCTAGTTGTGTTGAAAATTCATCTTTATGGTTGAAAATTCATCTCTTTGGTTGAAAATTTCACTGTTTGGTTGAAAATCCAACTGTTTTGTAGACAGCCCATTTGTTGATTAAAAATTGAACTATTTTGGTTAAGGATTGAACTATTTTGTTAAAAATTCGTCCTTCTTCTCTTAAGTCAACTGTTTTTGATTTTAAATGAAATTCTTTTCTTGGTTAAAATATCAAAATTACATTTTTTGTCGAGAATTCATCTTTTTCCTTTAAAATTCAACTACTTGGTTGAAACTTGAACTACTTGTGTTAATTCATAAAAAACAGTAAGATTTTTCGATTTCCCCTCTCAAATCTTCTAACATTATTTATGGTTCAAAATTTTAGAAAAATACTTTACATAATTCATCCATGGCTCCTATTCAGCCATTCAGTCAATTTTCCTGAATATTGTGATTCGTTGAGATGGCGGACCTATGATTTTAGACAATTAGCAAAGAATGGTGTCTTTAGTGATACTTTTTTCGAATTAGTGGCAAAATAGTTTCATAGCTCCAAAAAAGTGACAAATATTGTCAGTACGAGGTGTGTCAGGAAATTATCCGACCGTGTGTTCTATCAATGTGCTCTAACTGTGTACTTTGTACAATGCAAAGTGACCTTGGGGTTCCAAAAACTATTGTTTGGAAATTTTCAAGTCAAAAAACGGCTTGATTAGTGGAAAAATGCCGACTGGGTTCTTTATTACCACTACGCAAGTACCCACACATCGCAGATAATTCAGCAATTTCTGGTGAAACACGGCCTTACGTAACTTTGACAGCCTCCATGTTGTCCTAACCTTGCTCCCTGTCATTTCTGGCTGTTTTTCAAATTAAAGTATCCTCTAAATGGAAAAAGATTTCAAGACGCATAGGAAACACAAAAGAATGTGACGAAGCAGCTTTTTGCTATTCCGAAACGTGACCTTGATGAATGCTTCTGAAAGTGATAGGATCGCTGAAAGAAGATTGTGACTTCCAGAGGGCAGTACTTTGAAGGGGATATCATCGGAATTGTCCAGAACTAACTCTTACTCCTGGACCACCACTAGGTCGGATAGTTTCCGGACGGACCTCTTAGGGTGCAGTGTCCGAGGTCTGCATTGAGTATGAGGGGCTTTCATTCTTAATTTCTACTGATCTTTACTCATATCTGCATTATAAGGAAACATGACATTTTATAAGAACATTTTACTACGTTCGGTCTTCGTTGGTTCGTTCAGAAGCAAGTAGCCGAGGATAACCACTGCTCCTCGAATACCGTCCCTCTCATATCTCCATGGGCCCCGGTTCTGGGGAGAAGATAGGAGGGAATTTGCTGCAAGAGTAGCGACGGATACGAGTGACGATCAAGGTCGAGGGGCTCGACCACTGACCTCAGTAAGGTAACGTTGGGTAAGAAATATCAGCGGATTGTTCGTATAGACTCTTACATAGACAGGGCCCATTTTCTTATTTAAAAAAATAATTTTAACTTGAAAAAATGTTCTACTTCTTCATACATATATCTAAGATTGATAGTAGCATTAATGTTTAATCCAAAAGAAATAATTTAAAAAAAATAGTTGAATTTTCGACCACCAAAGATGACCTTTTAGCAGAATAGTTACATTTTCGAGAAAATAGTTGAAATCGTAACCAAATTGCTGGATTATCAACCTACAGGATGAACTTTCAACTGAATGGTTGAATTAAAAAAAAATCAAACTTTAAAGAAAAACAGTTGCATTTTTAACAAAATTATTGAATTTTTCGGAAGAAAGTTGAACTTTTAACAAAATAATTAAAATTCAAGGCAACAGTTAAATATTTAATAAAAAGAAATTAATTTTTACAGTTGATCTTTATAGCTGAAGAGATGAATTTTCACCAAAACAGTTGAATTTTGAAATCTGATATTCGTGAGCTGCAACCTTTCTCCTCGTATTCAGGCTCAAATGTAGTGATAACTGAATTTCAAAACGCCTAGTCTTTACCCTTTCATAAATGAACAGACCGATTATCTCAATTTTGATTTTACAGTTGGAATCCTCGTAAGATACCGCATGATCAAATCAAGAACTTTTTCAATTGAATAATACATTAGTAGAAATTATTTCTTTATTATCTTTAACTTACCATATATTCATAACTACCTGATGTTGAAGATTTTTCTTGCTCGCCAGTGAATGAGTTTATACACACTAAGACCACAATTTTTCATTTTAAAGTCAACTTTAAGAAATATAAAAATGTATGTTCAGGCATTCTTCATAGTATAAGATAAGAGGGATGAATGAATATCAACATAGCGAGCTTTGTTGAACATTAGTTTTATTCACATTGTTGTTAACTTCTTTGATTACAATTGAACAGTATTAAGTATATCGGATTGACATACTTTGATATCTCCCAAAATAAATTGAAAATTAGTAACAGTTGACGCTGGAGTTTTTCCAGATCAATTTCGCAAACAAGTTGACCTAATGACCGTACAAGGTTGCGATGTAATTGATATTAGTGAACCGTTTACTCTGGAACTTTACGATGATACCGTCGTGCTTTGGAGTAAAACCCAGATTTTCAACACTTTCTCCTTTAGACTCACTGGCCGACAAACTGCGAAGTTCAATTCGAGTAATTGTTTCTCCATGGGGGCTCCAAATAGTCACCTCATAAGTATGAATACCGTTATATATAGTTAATTCTGGATCGGGCTGCGGCTTTCTCACGTGGAAGGGTTTGGCTATAAGCCGTTCGCCTGGAACTCTTTCTCCGAAGCTGTATTTACCGAGAGTCTTGTCTGAAACATTTGAATTCGCTTTGGTAGATGTTGATGGTTCAATAGAAGAAGCTGATGATGGGACCGCATTGATAGACAATGTTGTAACAAGTATAAAAGCGAAGAACAGTTTATATGACGACATTTTTGGCGTATGTTAGAGTATAATTACTTGTGTCCGATTTAATAATGACTGCCTTTGAAATTATCTAAACTCTTTCGCTACGTGGGAAGTTTATATACAAATCTGTTAAGCGTATAAACTGTATAGAATTTTTCCGCCTGGCAACAATCAATTATCAAATTGAATTATCAGGGCTTTAAATATTACTTCATTTGACGTGGCTCTCTCTTAAAATAAAATGAATATCAAGAAATTTGAAATAACATCATGAAATGCATTTCATGAGATCTTGGAAGGTGATTTATTACTATTTTCAGCGCAATCTCTACAGATATTGAATGTGATTCACGCGATTAAATGCCTGTTCATGCCCCTGCATTTTTATCTTACAATTTTAAAAACAAAATTTTAAGAATCTGTAATAACCCAGTTATATATTTTACGAGGTTTACACATTTTTGAAAAAAAATCTCTTCAAATACTTAAGAACCTTCAAAATAACTTGAAATCTTTAAAATATTTTGAAATTTGCCGACTTTCTTCATAGCCCTTGAAACTCTTCAAATCAATAAAAATCCCTCCAAATAAAACTTAATTAATTACCTAAAGTTTAACCAAACCGTTAAATTCTCAAATAAAAAGATGAAATTTTAACTAAGCAGATTAATTGTTCACCAAAAAATATGAATCTTCAACAAAATATATGGATTTTCAACCAAATAGATAAATTTTTGACCAAAAAGATGAATTTTCAACCAAAAATGGAAAAGTTATATTTACAGTTCAAAAATTTAATTTTATCTAAAGAAAGTATTTTTTAATCAAACAAATCAATTTACAGCCCGAGAAATGACTTTTCAACCAATAAGACGAATTATTCACCAGGAAGATTACTATTCTACCATTCAAAATCAACTCAAATAGTGAGTCATCAACACCATGAATTTTCAACAAAATAGTTTTATTTCGAGCTAGGTATTTGAATTTTTCACCCAAAAATATAAATTTTCAACAACAAATGTAATAGATAATATTTTAACCAAGGAAGATCTCAATTTTAAACCAGATATAGTTGATTTTGAACAAAAAAGACGAATTTTGAGAAAAAAAGTTGAATATTTAACCAAAACAGATTAATTTTTATTCAAACAATCGCATTTTTAACGAAAAAAATCAAATTTCTGAGACAGGAGATAAATTTTTGAACCAAAAGGTTAATTTTCAACCAAATAGTTGAATTTTTCACCAAACAGTTGGAGTTTCAACCCAAAAGGACAAATTTTTAACAAATCAATTGAGTTCTGGACCAAAAAAAAATTATTTTCATGAACATTCTTGAACTTTCAACAATCTAATACAATATGTAACCACAAGATAAATCCTCAGCCAAAAAATTATAAAATAAAAAAAAGGAAATTATACTTTTCCTGACTTTACAGAATTCCCTGAACTGTAGCAATCCTTTTTATACACGAACTAGTAGTCTTGCGCACGCCTATTAATTTGTTGATGAATTTGCTATATTTTTTTCTCTGATAAAGGAGTACATGATGGATTTCTTAAATCTTATTTTTAGGTAAATTCTGCCATCGTTATCATCTGGAGAAATTGTGAATATAATTATAATTCAATTTATTATAATAGGCTCTTAAATTTGCTAAAAACTTATTTGTTAATTATATTGCCATAAGAAATTTTTTTATTTTATGAATTAAAAGAAATATTATTACTGAAATAAATTGTGATTTGTTCGTTGTAGCATGTATATGAGTATATAAATTTCAATTTAATAAATGATATTTAAGAAAATTAAGAGAAATGAAAAATATGAAAAATGCATTGAATTCAGTAAATTTGAAATGATTTTAGAGGAATTCTAGGAAATTTGAAAGACTTAGATGAAGTGCCGACTTCAAGATGAATTAAACAAAAACTAAAAATAAATTTCTAAAAATACATTGAATTACGTAGAATTAACTGAATTTTGAAGAATTCACATGAATTAAACAAAAAATCCCGAAATTTCTACAGAATTCAAAAGAATTTATAAGAATTCAGGGTGAATTCGATATGAAATCTCGTGAAATTCTATTATATCTTCCGATACTTCTTTAAATCATTGACATTTATTCAAAAACCTTAAGAGCTTTTGAAATCCTCCAAAGACAGAATCTTTCAAATTATTGAAATAAAAAAATCATTCGATTCTTTAAAAATCACTTGAAACTTTTTTAAGCTTTCGAAAATGTCTTGGCATCTTTTAAAATACTCTAAAAATGTTCAAATCCTTTACAATTTCTTGAAATTCCCTTCAATTATTAAAATCTCTTGGAAATGCCTTGGAGTCTTTTCAAATTCCTTAAGTACTTATTTGAAACATTTTAAAATTACTTAAAAGTTGAAACATTTTAAAGCTGTCGAAAATGCCTAAGAATCTTTTCAATTGTTGTAGAATATTTCAAATCCTCTGAGATCAATTAAATTACTGAAATCAAATGAAAAATCCATGGAATCTCATAGAAAACTCTAAAAGTTTTCAAATCCTCTAATTTTTTTGAAATTCATTCAAATTGTTAAAATCTCTTCAAAATACCTTGGATTCTTTTGAAATGCCCTAAGGTATTCCTAATCTTTAAAAATGTCTTCAAATTATTGAAATAGTTACAAAATTCCTTGAAATACTTCAAAATTCCCTTAAATACTTCAAGCTCTTTAAAATGTTTTAAAATTTCTTAAAATTATTGACATCTCTTCGAAATGCTTTGGACTCTTTTTAACTACACTACAATATACCCAATCCTTGAAAATTTGTTCATATTATTGAAATAAAAAAAAATTCCTTGGCATCTTCTGAAATTCTCTAAAATATTTTGCTAAAATATATATTCAGTTGAAATCTTTTTAAATCACTTGGCATTTTTTAAATCTTCGTAAATACTATTAAATTACTGAAATTAATTGAAAATTCCTTAGAATCTATTAAAATACCCTAAAACATTTAAAATCCTTCAAAATCTTTTGCAATTCATGGACATTATTTAAATATCTTGAAAATACCTTTAAGTCTTTCAAAACACCCTATGATATCTTCAATCCTTTGAAATTTGTTCAAATTATTGAAAAAATACAAAATTTCTTCGAATCTTTAAAAATGCCCTAAAATCTTTCAAGTTCTCTGAAATCTCTAAAATCACTTGAAACTTTTCAAAGCTTTCGAAAATGACCCAGAATCTTTTAAAATCATCTGATATCAGTTAAATTACTGAAACCAATTAAAAATTCCTTAAAATCTCTTAAAATACTCTAAAAGTTTTCGAACCCTTAACAATTTTTTTAAAATTTTTTAAAATGTTGCAAAACTTTCGAAAATGCCGTGAAAATTTTTCAAATACTCTAAAATATTTCAAATGATACTAAATCAATTAAATTACTGAAATCAAATGAAAATTTCTTGCAATATTTTGAAATACTCTACAAGTTTTTCAATTTTCTAAAATTATTTTAAACTCCTTCAAATTATGTAAATCTTTTGAAAATGCCTTGCGTTTTTTTGAAATGATCTAAAACTCTCCTTATACTTTAAAGCCCTTGAAATTGTTGAAACAAATACCTACAAAATTCCCTAAAATATTTCAAGTTCTTTAAAACCACTTTCAACTTTTTAGTACTCTTGAAAATTCCTTGCAACCTTTTAAACTTCCCTAAACATTTATTTTAATATTTCAAAATCACAAGAAACTTTTTAAAGCTTGCAAAAATACCTTGTCAACTTTCAAGATACTCTAAACTATCTCAAATTCTTTTGAATCAATTAAATTACTAAAATCAGTAGGAAATTCCTTGAAATCTGTTAAAATATCCTAAAATATTTCAAACCCTTTAAAACCTTTTGACATTCATTGAAATTATTGAAATCTCTTTAAAATTCCTTGGATTTTTTCCAAGTGCCCTAAAATATTCCCAGTCCTTTGAAATTCCTTCAAATTATTAAAATAGATAACAATTTCCTTCGAATCTTCTGAAATTCTTTCAAATATTTTCCTAAAATATATACCAATTGAAATTTTGTGAATCCTCTGAAATCTTTTAAAATTCCTTGTAATTATTGAAAGCTCTTTAAAATTCCTTGGATTAAAAAAATACCCCATAGTCTTTAAACTTCTTTGGAATCCCTTTAAATTATCGAAATAAATTCCTTGAAGTATCGGTGATTTTTTTTAATAGGAGCTTCCCTTAAGAGCGTACAAATGCTCAATTTTAACAACTTTTTGAATTATAAAATGTTTGATCTGTAGACATACAGAGATCTCTGACATACTTCCATTCAAACAGAAAACAAATAATTATTAGAATATGTCACTATAAGGAAATGGAGATGTTAATCCTATAGGTTAAGTAGAACCGAAAGGAACATGAGTTTTACAAACTCTGTCTCTGTTCAACACAATAACAGTAACACGCCATGACGCTATACGAACTGATACCTCGCGTCACACGCATATAGCAGGCGAAAATGATATAATCGTGACAATCGAAATTGAAAATATCGTTTAGAGATTTTATATTAAGAATAAGTGTTTTTCAGTGGTATTTCAACTTCTCTGTATTCTTTTTCATTTTATTAACTTTTCTAACGACCCCTGATGATTCTAAACAAAAAATAATTTGCACGTACCATGTGCAAATATACGAAATTTTTTACAATTGTGGCTGACTTTTTTTTAAGAATTTGAAAAAATTCAAAGTTAGGTGCTCATAAAATGGAATATGTTCAAGGGCCCTCAAATTCAATAAACTCATTTCTAGATCCACTCTATTAGATAATTATAGTAGACATTAAAACTTAGAATTACCCATTTTTTTCTCTTTTATCTTGTTTTAAAGTTGGGATTCGAGGTCAGGCATCAGATGCAAAGAATGGTTCTCCGCGGGCCAAAAAGTTTTGTGGTGAACACGAACGTAAAAGTTTGCATCGCCTGTACGTGATCTCGATAGATGGACTGCGTAAGTCTTCTTTGTAGGAGTAGCTGCAGCTGTTGCATAGGTCGTAGATCTAGGAAAGCAGGGAATAAGGGTATAAGATCGAACGTGGGATTGTTCTATAATACAATTCAAACTTGCAATCCCAGTGGCGACCCGCGAACGCCACAGAGTTACGCGCCAGGCCGTTCACAGACTGCTTCCAGCGGAAATGGATCGCCAAGCCGTGTACTCTCAGCTTAAGAAGAGCTCTTTTCTCTGATCGGCTTTTTCGGATTAACTTCTCGAACTGAACTCATTCCAACCCAAAGAGCAGGTCTCGTTCGTTTTGGACTTGTGGTTTTCTCATTTCTTCTTTAAGCACCCACTTCGCTCATTTAGACATAATTATAGCCATATTTTTTCACCTAAAGTGTTTCAGAGTAGCCACAGAGACTTCATTCTCAAAATTTCTGGCCCATTAATATTTGAAGATTGGTATACTAATTTTGTTAAATTCATAATACAGAATCTTTCACATAAATGGAGATAAAGCAGTGGCTAGGTGGTGATTCTGGACTCATCGAGGTTTGTCCCCAAGGATGAATGTGGGCACTTCGATGCTATCGAGTGTCAACATCCAAAGTTGTCAGTCAATAGCCGGCTGTGCCTATAAGTTTTGGTATTCTGCAGTTTTCCACTCCTCTGATCAAACATTAAGGCTATTGAGAGAGCTTCTAATAAAAATCCGGCTGCAAACGGTACGGGATTTTTAGAAATTAAAAAACCCACAGAATTGAGTTCGTCAGTCACTGCTCGGAGGCTTATAATGAGAAATGGAGTGATTGGGGATTTGGGAAGTGATTTTGATGTAACGGGTTTTTAATATTTGACGATCTCCTGTGAACTGGATATTCAAATGTGTAAAAACACGAAAAAGGGTATACATGGAGTAAAAAATCTAATTCAATCAATTTCAGAATGAATTGATTTCCAGTCGGGTAGGCTGTGCATGCTCAAGTTACAGAATCGTTTCCGCAAGAAATATTGTGTTTCCCAAATGATTTTATGCCACTCGTATTCCATCGACTTGATTACAATTTTTTGTTGTTGATAAAGTTGGAAGTATTTAAACTTTCAAGACTGGTGACGCCGTTTATCAAGTATTTATCAAAAAATGGTGAAATATTATAGAATCTAAACGAAATTAGATATTTGACATTTGGTTTGTGATCTAATAAATAGTTTAGATACTACAGCAATTTTAAATAGTGTATTTGATACATTTTTGACAGACGGTCTGGCGTCACCAGTCTTAAAAGTTCAAATTGTCCTAACTTTGTCACAACAAAATTTCATTGAGTTGGTGGTATAAGTGACGTCTAAAATCCTTCGAAAAAGAACACGTTTCTTGAGGAAACGATTTTATGACATGAAAATTCACAAAACAAATGTACAAAAAGGAGAAGCATTCTGTTCAACATACCACCGACCAATCTGCCAGAAACACAAAATTATGCCTTTTTTAAAAATAAAACAGGGACTACTGCAGCTTGATGGTACACGAAGTTCTCTTTAAACCCCTGTTTGAAATTTTCAAATCGAATAATTTGAAAAAAGGCTTAATTTTTCCAAAAAAGTCATATTTCCGTTTTTCTGAAATTTCTTGCTGGTTCAAATTTTTTTTACTGATTTAACATTAAATATATAAACTTTATACCTTCTAACTCACATTACTCCTTTCCTCACCAAGCAAGTCACGCCTATCCCGAAATGGAAATGGTTTAATGGTATAATAATAATAAACGTCATTCTCTTCGCTATTAAAAAAGGGAAAAATAGTTTATAATAAAGTAATTTTACTGCTGATAGATAGGATTTCGTGAAGATTGACGCACATGGGTCACATAAGCCCCACAGGCTCCTTAAAGTTAAGAAAAAATGATGGCTCTGGCTAGGGTTATGAATTTTTAAATTATTATACTCACAGCTGCCGTATATTAACTAACTTGAAAATAGTGACCTATTTAAACTGAAAAAGTGACTAATTTGGAACGCAAAAAGTGGTCAAAAGAACCCAAAATGTGAATTCAAAAAAAATCAAGTGTTTTCCAAACAGTTTTAAATTTTTGAATTAATTTTATTCAGCAAGTTTGAAGTAAGTTTAGAAAATATCTAGAAAATTCGAAAGAATTTGAAAAGCGAATTCACGGAAGGATTAATTTTAGATGTACTAAACAAACATTCAAAAAATGAAAAAACATACTTTGAATTAAGTGAAATTAAGTGAATTTAGAATAATTTACGTGAAATAAAAAAATTGAGGAGAATTTTGAGGAATTGATTAAAATGCCTTGAGAAGTTTTAAAATCTCTTGAAATCATTGAAATGCTCTGGATTTTATAAAAGCCTTTGAAATATTGAGAAGAAAATTCCTTAAAATCATTGAAATACTTAGAGATTCCTTAAAAATTTGTAGATCTCTTAAAAATCATTTGAATCTTTTGAAATGTTTTGAAATGCCTTGAAACATTTTAAAGTTCTTAAAAATTTCTTGGATGGTTTAAAAATACTCTGAATTCCTTTGAAATCCCTTCAAATTATAGAAATTTATTAAAAGTTCTTCGGAATCTTTTTAAATATCCGAAAACTATATATCATCTGAATATCACCAAGTTATTGAAATATATTTAAAATTACTCGGAATACTGTAATATATCCTAAAATATTTCATATCCTTTCAAATATCTTAAAATCTTTTGATATTCCTTGATACTTTCTGAAGCTCTTTAATATTCCTTGAAATTTTTAAAACACCCTTAAAAGTTTTTAAAACTTCTGAAGATTTCTCGGAAATTTTAAAAATACATTAAAATATTTCAAATCTTTTTCAATCTTTCGAAATCTTTTGCAATTCTCTGAAAATTTTTGAAAATTCCTTGCAAAATTTAAATATAACCTATACGATTTTTTTAATTCTTTGGAATACCTTCTAATTGTTGAAATCTATTAAAAAGGTATTGGAATCTTTTAAAAGTTATCTGTTATCTGGTTCAATTTATTGAAAAAAAACGACTAATGTCATATTTTCATTTAAAAAAGTATCTATAGTGACTTTGTCTTTAAAAATGGCATAAACAGTGATTAAAGAAAGAAAATAACTAAAAGTGTGTGTCAGCCCTGATTATTCTTGACAGTTACTTCAAGTGCTTCTTACAAAAATTCCTTGACTTTCACCATTTTTTTTCAAAATCCTTGACTTTTCCCCAACTTTCCCTGACCAACAAATTTTCTTGACTTTTACCTGATTTTCAGGATTTCCCTAAACTGCGGCCACCCTGTATGTTCCACATAAATTTTTCAGATTGACACAAAAGAGGGGAATATTTTTCATTAAAGTATGTGAACAATATGAAGTGCGAATTGCAAACTACTTGAGTGTAATGAACGCCTCTGGAATTGGTTATTTTCCTTAGCACCTTGACGTAATTGTACGTCAACCGCAGAGATTACCATCTTTGTGTGATTGTTCTTTGTTCCCCAGTTGTTGCTTGTTCTTTTTCGCATTCGCTCAAAATTCTCTTTGCGATCACTTCTACCAGAGCTCTTGTGAAACGTCCAATTTCAGTGCACGTTGAAGGATTGGTGTGAACCCAGGGTAAATCGAATTTTGCTGCGAAATTGTGTTCAGTTAACGAAAAAAAGCTTAAATTTAATTTTTAATTTTTTTCATAGTACAGGAAATATTTTTGTTCTTTTGAATCACCAGAGTATCCACCCGATAGATGATCTTCAATTCCCGGTCATTTACCGATTTTTTGTTGGTCAGTTGTTAATTTTTCCCGATCAATTTAAAATAGTTTAAAAGTTTTTAATCATTTCAAACGATTTTTAATGATTTCAAGATATTTCTGAACATTTTAAAACATTTTTGAAATTTCCGATCAGGAACAGGGAATTTTTAGGAAGAATTATAATTCTGAGTTGGAACATCGAATAATTTTTGTGATAAGAATTACCTATCTGATTTGGAAGATAGAATTTCGTAAAAGAATTATTATTCTATGTAAAAAATTATAATTATTTATAGAAATTCTCTGTTCCAAAGTGAAAATTAGTATTCTTTGAAAAAATATCCTATTCGAAAGTGAAAATTATAATTTTTGATGGATATTCCTTGTTTCAAGTGGCAGTTACATTTTTCCATAAATTATTTACCAGTTCCATTTCAGAATTATATTTATCTAGAACACTTTCTAATATGATTGAAAAATATAGTAACTCCCTTTTTGTAAAAAAAATATGATTTGAAACAAGGAATTTTCAATATTTGAAGACTTCTGAGTGGAAATAGGGACTGTTTTGATATATTCTCTTTTTACGAATCAGGATTAAAAATATTTTTCCAAATTTCCTGTTCCATGTCAAAAATTACCTGTTCCAGGGCAAAATTAAATTTTTTTACTTATTATAATTCAGTAAATAATTAAATAATTTTCGCTAACATTTGAAGCAGGTAAGTTTAAAATTCTGACAAATTTTCATTTTGAAAAAAAAAACATTTTTAAATTTAAACAAATGATAATTTGGAACGAAGAATGTTACAAATTTGACGAATTATGACTTAGAACAGGAATTGTTTTTGTAAAGTCCCTTCTCATAAGTCAGAATTAATATTCTTTTCTAAAATTATCGTTACGTGTAAAAAATTCTCTGTTCCAATTTTAATTATAATTCTTTACGGAAACTTTCTGTTCTAAATTAAATATGATAATTCTTTTCGAAAATTCTCAGTTCTATTTCAAAATCAGAATTCTTTTAGAAAAGTCTTTGTCCTAAACTCAAAAATATAATTTTTTTCGAAAATTGTCATTTTTGAAGTAAAAATTATGAATCTTTATGGGATTATTCTGCCTCAATAGTCAAAATTATAATTCTCTACCAAATTCCCGGTTCAAAAGTCAAAATTATAATTCTCTACGGGAATATTCTGACCCAATTGTCAAAATGATAATAATCTACGAAATTTCTTGTCCAAGAATAAAAATTACAATTCTTCAGTGAAACTAATAGAGTCTCAGTAAAATCCATAGAAATCCATTAAAATTTTTAAAAATCAGTTTAAATCCTTGAACTTCCATGAAATATTTCGTAATATTACTATATCCCCTAAAATCTTTAAAATGCCTTTAAAATGCATTGCATTCTTTAAAATGTGTGGAAATCTCTTGAAATTCGTTAATATTTTAGGAGATATTTAAATACCTTAAAATCCCTTGAAATCATTTGGAATACCTCAAAACTGTTCTAATTCTTTTTTTTTTTTTGAGATTCCCAAAAATGTTTGGAAATCTCGTTAAATTCACTAAATATTTGATAGCTTCAAATAATACCTTACAGATAATTTGTTCAATTTCTTGATATCTTTTAAAATCATATTAAATCTGTGAAACGTCTCTTGTAATACTTTGGAATCGTTTGAAATACCCTAATTTTTTTGAAATTACTTGAAATCCTTAGAAATCTCGTTTATACTGAAAATAACTGATATATTATTGTTGCGGGTAATTTTCGAGTAGATAAATATGCATTTTTTCGCATCGAAACAAAACAAGATTCAATAGAGCTGACATGGTAAACATTTCCCATGTGGTGGGTAAATCTTAACGCATGAAGGTAATTTTTGTTGCAAGTAAAGATTAGGTCTGAAATCGCTGTAAAGATTACATTTTGTTTTTTCTGTGGTTATAAGTCACAGAAATCTTAAGAATCATAGAGTAGGGAGAAAGTGGGTCTCGAATTTCGAAAATCATTCTGACTTTGTAACCATTAATGAAAGTTCCCTTGAAAAAGGAATGGCTGACTCAAGTTGGCCGTTACTACTGAATTTGTGCGTCAATCCATAATTAAAATCAGCGAAAAAAACACAAGTTTTTTTAGTTGCTAGATCAAGTTCAAGTATTAAAGCATGAATCACTTCACGAACATCCGTGGTTTGCATTTGCATGTAATTGCGTTTACATCTGTGGAAAGTAATATTGCAATCTCAGCGCCATAGACATTCCTATTAAGCTCCCGTATTAAGTTGGCTTAACCCGATGCCATCAGTGCAGAACTTCCTGTGCTAGTTACTATATCGTAATCTCGAAAACAAATCAAGAAGTTCGGCTTCAGATGAGGACACCGAAACGATCGAGGGCGGAAACTTGGATTGGAAGATGTCGAACATGCACTGACTGGAAGTCCAATACGTACTGCATTATAACAACAATATTTTCCGATTAAATTCTCCACACAATTTAACTTGGGGTAAAAATGGGTCAAATATGACACATGACGATTTTTTCATGATAAAAAACAATGAGAATTAAATAAAATGATTGATTTAATCGTGATATCAGAGTAAATGCCAGATGATCAATTTGATCCCGAAATTGGATCAAAACATGATATTTAATTAAAGCGAAAGGAATGTATATGTGCGGCATTTGAATTGTACACCTTGCTGAAGGTCGCGTGACAGGACATGCAGCTATGGTGAATTTAATAGAATTTCACAAATCTTTTTAAAATATATACAGAGCATATCAAAATCTTTTGAAATATGTGAAAAATGCGAATTTTCACGATTTATTTGATTTTGACATCAGCGTTTAAAAACATTCTCTTATTTGTTAGTATGATAAATTAACATGGTGCGTGACCGTATATTTTATAAAAAAATATTACGGTAAAATAGTGATTATTATTAACTGTTAATTAGAATCAACTTTCATAAATCAATTTTCAACTATACGAAAATCTTCGAAAGTATAAAATTAACCATTTTCACCCACATCTCAATTATACTGTTGATTTTTATCTTTTACAACTGAATATAAGTGCTGTTTGTAATTATAAAATATTTTAAAAATTCGGTTAAAATATTTAGCAATTTTTAATTTGAAATTTGCAGGTTGGGACAGGTGCGCGACAGGACACTTAGCCTACTTTTTTATTTATAATTTCTAAATGAAATCGTCCAAAATTTGAAATTTCACTAAATTGTGTTTTGATATGATTACTTTACTGAAATAATTTTGAAACCCGGAAGTTGCAAATCTTCCAGAAGTAGGAGTCAGAACTTTCTTAATCTAATAAAATACTTATTTTAGAATAAAATTTTATTACGGAATTGAATATTGTTTTTTTGTGTTTGATAATTAAGTTTTTGAATAACTGAATTCAAATATTGCAGTTAAAAATTCATCTCTTTGGTGTAAAATGTAAACTTTTTTGGTCGAAAATTCAACAATTTGGTTGAATTTTTCTTTTCACTTTACTGAAAAATCTTGCTTGGCTTAAATTTGAACTATTATGTTGAAAATTCTTTTTTTTTTTTGTTTAAAATTAATTTTTCAAAGTGATTCTTTAACCATTCACTTTTTTCAAGTTTATACTTTAATTTCCAAATTTTAAAATTCGGTGTAAAATCAACTAATTAGTTAAAAGTTGAACATTTTTCTTTGTTGAACATATGTAATATTTGGTTACAAGTTGATCTTAGAGGTTGAAAATTTATTTTGTTGTTGTTCATAATTTAGCAGTTTAGTACAAAATTCATCTTTCTGTTGACAGATGAACTATTTTGGTAGAAAATTCCACTATTTTGTAGACATTTAGCTGTTTTGTTAAAAATTCATATTTGCAGATTTAAAATTCAACCATTCTGTAGAAAATTCGCCTTTTTGAAATAAAAATTTAACAATTTATTTGAAAATTCAAATATTTGGTTGAAATTTCGTTTTTCTGTTGTTCTTAGAAATTAAATGTTTCAACTGAACATTCAGCTATTCCAGTTCATGGTTCAACATATTACTTGAAAATTCATCTATTTATTTCAAGGTTTAACTTTTTTGTTTTTTCAAGACACGTGAATCGAAATTAGGTATAAATATAAAGTACACTTTTGAAAATAAATAAATAAATTTTCAGAGCCATAGAAAAATTCGAATTTTTCTCACAAGCTGAAAGTCAAAATTGTCTAAAACGTTCATTGTTTCAGAAATATTAACTGGGTCATAACTAACCTGCAATTCATGAAAAAAAACTATAAAACCTGTCTCTACAGAGATAAAAATGAAGTTGTTTGAAAATTAATTTTGGATCCGCGAAAGTGGATCATTTTGATCTGAAATTGATATTCAGAATGCACTCAGAAAGATATTTCTCTTGAATTAAAGAAACCGCTTCTTTAACCTTAGTTTTTCATTCAACCAAAAATAATTTCAAAAGGAACAAAATTATTTTAAATTAATGAATAATTATCACTAGAACAAAACCCATTTCTTTTAACCTAAGAAATTTCTTTGAATGAAAGGAAATTTTTTCGATTCAAAGAAACTTTCCTTTGACTGAGAGCCAATGAATATTTTCTTTGATAAAATAAAATTGTCTTCTAATCAAAGAATATTTTTTCTGTGTGTCATATGCAACGGTTTGATATCCCGGGGTTTACTGTGGTATATTTTTAGAAATAGTGAGGAAAGAATAATTACAGAAATTGTATGGAGAGTGAAATTAAAATGTCGTGTCATTTTACAAATAACAAGGCGTTAGCTTCTGAATGAAAACGATGTCTGCGGTTTTAGCTCAATTATCAATTAGTTCCGGTCCAGAGTGCTTATCATTGCAAAAACACTGGAGGTGTCAGAAACGTTCTCCCTGGAGCCTTCCTGCCTTCTTTCTTCACTCTCTTTCTCATCCGACAACCTGTTTTCCTTCGCCTCTTCATGTCTGACTTCGAGAATTTCATTCATCGTTCCTTTCTCTTTCCAGCATCACTTTACCTACAGAGTGGATGCATCTCACTATAATCTTCAGGCGCAAAAGATAAAATCGATATTTTACATTTCTCATCATTCTACGTCTATCTGAATGCAGAAATTCAATTCATCTTAATAACCGAGGGGGAATTTACTCATCAAAAACATGTACGGACCACCCTTATGACGCTAGGGTGGTCCAGCAATTCGACTTTTGATTTTTGTTGATTGATCCTTGTTATTAAATTTTTGTAAATTAAAATGTTGTCACTTCTTATGGACTTTGTATGGTGTCCGCAAAATGCAGCAAAAAATGCAAAATAGAAGTTTCATGTAAAATTCGTGGTAGAGATGGTATTTATTAAAAATTTTTCAAACTTATTGATTTTTATTCGATAAAGGCTAAGTTAGCAAGGATTTTTAAACTAATTTTGAATTGTTCGAGAAAATATTATTTTTTTAAACAAGTTTTTCCTCTGTAAATCGTGAAAACTTATTATTTTCTGGAACGAACGAAATTCTAATTTTTTCGAATCTCTTACACTATGTTGCTTACTAGTGAGTATAATGCAGCAGAAAAAAAATTAATTATTGTTTAAAAAATTGAGAGATAAGTTCAAGGAGAAAAAATATTGAATGATTAGCAATATGATGTAAGAGAATCGAAAAAATTAGAATTTTCTCTACCCTTCCGTTGAAAAAGTGCAAGTATATGCTATGAAAGCTTAAAATAATTTCAAAATTTCTTCCACAAAAAATATTATTCTTAAAATTCATTAGCTGCGTTGTAAATTCCACAAAATAGTAACTTTTTGAAATTAATAGGGCAAACAAATTGTTTAACTAAATGAAAATTGTTTAAATAATTGCAAACTGTATTTCAAAAATAATAGCAGTCTAATCATTCGTTAACTGCGTTGTTTATTCCAGATAGGAATAACTGTTCACTATTTGGAGAGAAAACCAATTTTTTAAACAAATAAAAATTGTTTAAATAATTATCAAACATGTTCTGGTAGTAATATTGCTTTCGACATTTATCAACTGTATCATTTATCCACAAAAATGAAAAATTTTCACAGTATACTGAAAAAAATAGTGCTCGAACAAATAATAATGGTTTAAATAATTAAATACTTATAATAATATTCGGAAACTTCTCGCTTATTGAATACAAATATTTATTCTTTAAAAAATTGAAAAGAATGACGCCTTCAGCATTTTTCGGGCGCAATACAAGGGGTAAAAATTAAAATTTATAGCATCGAAATTATTCCTTGAACATTCCTTAAAAGGTGCCTGAACTTTAATTTATAACAGGTTAATAAAAAGTACTTCTTTTCCACTTTTTTGAAAACCGAGCTTTTCCCATATAAACCCCATGTTAATTTCAAAATCCCGGCCTCACAGGTTAATGTTGACCGATTAGAAAAAAAAACGGAATTTCTCTTTCAGGAAAACGAACAATTTGGTGGGGATCGATCACCAAAAATCGAAAGTCGAATTTTCTCAGGTATATATTTTAACCACCGTATTATGCCTTAGTACACATTATTAAGCATTATTACGTGTTATTATGCATTATAACGCATTATCGCACAATCATTATTGTTACAAACAATAAATAGTTTTCGAAATAGTCAATCTTAAGCTCGAGATTAAACTACTTGAAACTCATTAAATGAAATGAACATTTCTTGGTGAAGAAAAAGTCATTTTTTCTGTTTTTTTCCAGAAAGAAATGTTCATTCCTTCCATTTATTTACAGTATTTATTATGAACAATCATATTTTTTTCAATTTTACCTGAACTTTTTCTTCACAACATCAATGCGCAGGTACTATTAAAACAGTTTGGTTAAAAAAAGGCAACCAACTAGTTGATCTTTCAAGCAAAAGAAACGAATTTCCCACAAAATATTAGAATTTTCAACAAAGAAGTTGAATTTTTAAAAACATGTGTGAGGAAGTGAAAGGAGAAATACGCGAGTTATTTCCCCCTCATCAATAACATTTTGTTCACTTGGTTTTCAAGTCACATGATTGAGGATATTGATAAAAAATGTGTAATATGTGTTTCATGTCTAGAGGTAGTAAATTTTATATCATGGGTTAGTTACTATTCCTAATTTTCTCCAATCTTTACATCTTAGAAACCAAATTATAGTAACCTGAGGACATCAATTAGCTCATAAAGATAAGGTCTACTTAATTCTGGTTAAAGATTGCATCTACTTTTTTCAGTGGCATATTTGTAACCGGAAAAGAGCACTTCAACAACATTCTGAACCTTGTTTCATTTTCATTAAATTTTCCTTCATCTACCCATAAATATTTCTCTATAAAAAAGCTGTTTGTGTTTCTTTTTCTCCCCAAGTCTTTACATTAAAACTTTTTGTTTTCGTCAATTTCTCATTAAGGGACCGTGCATAAATTACGTAAAGCTGTTTTCTGAAATTTTGAACCATGTACTACCCTTTATTTGGGTCCGTAAGCTTTGACCCCTCCCCTCCCTGAACTCATATTTTAAGTATTTGTTGCTAACCAAATTTTTTTTGTAAACTCATTTGGGGGCTTTACAAAAATCAAGGAAGAAGATATGGGAGACGGTTGATTTGTAAAAATCTTTTACTGTTTCTTGTAAATTAACAAAGTATTTAACGATTATCCAGAAATATTTGTATTTCAGATTTAAAAAAAAAAGGAAGTTTTTACAGAAGGGGATGAATTTTCAACCAAGAATATTAATTTCCTACCGAAAAGACAGTTTTTTAACAAAATAAATTCCTTTTATTATCAAAAAGTTAAATTTTTAACCAGGAAAAATAATCTTCTACCAAAAAAGACAAATTTTCAAAAAATTATATCAATTTTCAATTCGACCGTTGAAACCTCAACTAAAAAATTAATTCTTAACCAAACCGTTGCATTTTAAACTTAAGAAAATAAAGTTTCAACCAAAACTGACACGGTCGTTTAAGGCCTTTCCCTGTTGGATGGTCGTTTGTTAACTTGCTCCAGTGTCACCTGATGAGAAAGTAGAAATTACTTTAGAGGGAAACTAAGAAGTGCGATGCAAGCCAGATGAAATGAAAAAGCAAAGGAACCAAGAAGCCGAGCGATCAGAGGCAGTGCATGGACCTCAGGAGTGGCAGGAGATGGAGTGTGAAACATTGGTCCATCCTTCCTTCGCCATCCAGTGCAGTCTTAAGAGTCTACGATGCTGGATCTATCGTGCCAGATCCATCTCCATCCTACATCGTACATCGTACATCGTACGTCGTACGATGGATAATGTTATTTTTCCGCTGCTCGTCTCGCTGCATTATGGCTGCCTGCTTCGAAGATAGGCAAGAGTAATCCTTTTTAAAGGCTTTTCAAATTATACGGCTGTAATATCAAGTCCAATTTCAGTTTTTATAATACCGTATCCAGTTTGCAATCTTAAGCTATTTCTTTAAAATTTTTGATGATTGCAAGACTATTATAATATAGAGCCCCATACTGGTCAAAACCAGGAATTTACGATTCATAATCTCAGAATACTTGAATTATAATCTGACTTTATCCAAGATGACTATGGTCCGCGTTCCAATCCGCGAGTCAACTCATACACTTCACAACAAAAATAATTGGATGATTTCGTAAACTTAGGCCAGCTAGAGGCTCCATAGTCTATGACCACGATCGGAACTCGAACCAATCATCAATATTATTTTAAGAAATAATGAAGCACAACAAACTTGTTCTCAGAAAGAGGTTATAAGTGCCCAGCATGAAAGTCGAAACGGAACTCCAAAGAGAAAGCTGGATACCGCCCAGTCAACCTAGCGAGCTACCACAACAACAACCCTACCGCCTAAAATCCACAGTCACAATGTCTCGAGCGAAATATAATAAGAAAAGTGACCGCGAGAAAGGAAGCGTCAGGGGCAAGTTCCTAAATAACAACAAAAATTACTACATCGAATCGAATAGGCTAAAAAAAGTATTAACAAAATTGTTGTAACTTATTATGAGAACGGTATTGCCAACGAAAAAAGGGTCATAATTTAAAAATCTCTAAACATCTTATAAAGTTTTAAACAATTTTGGAACCTATTAGGTTTCATGAGCAGACCAATTGACGTAGTAGGAGAGTTAATAATTTAAATTACGACAAAAACTAATAGCACCGTTCAATTCTACGGAAAAAATTACATAGAGTCGATGTATTGGACAAATTTTTTTCTTAACCGTATTTGTTATGTAGTATAATTAAATGCAAAAGTTGGTGTCGTACAATGTCAATTTTTATTTATACTACATAAAAAATAGGGTGACAAAAATGTCTAATATATGGTCTCTATATCATGTTTATCACAAAATCGAACGGTGTTATTAGTTTTTTAGTAACTAACATTTTTAAACCAAACCTTTGAACTAAAATTATTTGAAAAATCGAAAATTAAATTCTTTTCGATAAAAAATCATCTTTCAATGAAATGTTTGCATCCCAGTATTAATTTGCCTACTATGTCAATTGGTCTGGCCATGGAAATTAATAGGTTAAAAAATTATTCATAACGTCAGAAGTTGTTTTCAGATTTTCAAATTCTGACAATTTTCTGTTACTAATAACATTCGAATAATAAATTACAACGATTTTTAAACAATGTTATTTATTTACAACAAACTGATAAACAATAAATTCCTGGTTTTTATCACTGTGGGTCCGAGTGAAAAAAAGTTTTATTCGGTCACCGACTCAAGTCGCGCTAAAGTACTGGGTATGATACAAATTAATATTTAAGCAGAAACTTTCCTTGAAAATTTTTAAAAGTCCAAGAAGAAACAAAAGTTATGAAAAGGTTCTATTTCACTTTTTTAAGAAATTTTCACAAGTGCTGATGAGACTTATGTCTTGAAAAATTAGGGCTGCAATACAACTTAAATACACAAATGTGACAAGATATGTCCCATTTTACTTGGACTATTTTAGAACAAAAGTTAAGAAAAAATTGCAAATTATTCTCTTACAACTTGTTCAAGTCCTAACTGGAGAAGACTCACTTAACTTTTTTTCGGGAAAAACCTTTTTAAGAAAAAAGTACAGGAAAAGTTATACTTAATCCCCCTCTTACGTTTTATTCTTATAATAATTGAGGACTTGTAAAATGTTCAAAAAAATTAAATTAAACTTTTCTGGTACATTTGTCCTGAAAAAGTCCTGTTGAAAAAAATTAAGTGAGACTTTTCTGGTCCTCATTCCTAAAGAAGTCCTGCTCAAACAAAAATTAATGCGAACTTTTCAAGTATTATTGCACAAAAAATTATTTAGGACTTGTAAAATTAAAAAAATGAAATCAAGTGTGAAATATTATAAACTTTTGTAATTCTTTATTCCTATTTCAGCAGTTCTTTTTTTTAAACATAAATCCCTGCAACACTTGTAAAAATTTCTAAACAATAAAATTGAAGTCTTTTAGTACTTTGGTCCCAAAAGCTACTCAGAAATTTTTTAAATATAGAGAAAATTAGATGGAACTCATCTGCACTTTTGCTCTAAAAAATTCCTGTTCAAAACTGACGTATTTTGAACATTTTTGATATTTCAGTTTAATTTCAGTAGGAGATTTTTGAAATATGAATCCCATGAGCACTTATGAAAATGTTTGATAAAAATAAGATGAAAATGAAACTTTTCTAGCACTTTTGTTGTTCTTGTCTTAAAAGAAATACACTTGATCTAAGAAAATAAAGTTTCTTTATTTGAGTACATTTTCTTGACCGAATACAATTTATCGATACAAATTCGCACTCATACTTTTCTTCATTTAATAATAACTTTCGTCAGCGTACACCTGTGCATATATACACAGGTGTGAACGAAAAAAATATAATATAAAAAATGTTCATAAAAACATACATAAAAAATATGTTATGAGAGAATATTCATGGTTTATTCCAATGATTAAACAATATTATGTTGTTATATTAAGGCAAGAACCAAAGATAATAGGACTAGAGTTCAAAAAAGTTTAAAATATCCCCCTTCCCTCGTTTTCTAACATTATTATTGTTATCTCTATTTTTATTATTTTATTATTGATACTCTTTTCCAAAGACAAGGTATAAATTTTTTTGTTATGTGACATACGCACTGCTTTGATTATTATTCAGAATAACAGGTCATATATTATTGTAAAAATATTTCGTTTGGACAATGTACCTTTTTCAAACTAGTTTTATTGAAGGCTGCGTATAGAGCTCCTGAAAATTTGACAAAGCTGAAAAAGGGAATGTATTTCTGAAAAATATTTGACTAATCGTCTGCAATTTCGGGACGACGTAATACTTTGTTTTCTAAAATAAAAATAAATTCTGTGCAAAGTTTGCTGTTTAATTTAAAATTAAAATTATAAAAATGTTAGAAAAAATATCTACAACTTTTAAAATAGTTGCATAATGTTTCACACAATACGATACAGAACCATAAATCTTTGGACACACATATTTTTATGCACAGAGTTTTAAATACAAGTGTTTTTGTTGATCCAACGTTACTTCTGCCGAGGCTTCAATTCAAATTTAAATTTAAAGAGAGCATAAATGTATTAAAACCTCATATATTTTGTCTAAAAGTTAATATTTGCTACACCAGGAATTCTCCCAATGACGCAGTAATATCCAAATTGAAACATTAACAACTCCAGTGTGTCAGTGATATATCATTTTCAGGCTGAAATATTGCAAAATACGTCCATGAGCTCTCTTATCAGTTTAAATTTTCGATTACCTTATTCTGAAATTACAATAAAATCTAACACAAGCATGCTCATGACGTCGCTGTTAGAAAATATATATGATTGCGTTTATTTTATTAGAGTAACCTTGGTTGAAAAATTATGACTCGTTCGCAGCTTGATCAACTGAATCATAATAGCACCATTTAAAAGTACAGGAACAACACTAGCTGATAAGCTTTTTAAATAATATTTTTCCATTAAGTAAAAAAGTCAGAGATTCCTTTTCGTATGTCTGAAGGTCATCAAATTGTTTAGAGACTGATTACACATAACTGATAACGCTTGTATAAAAGGTGATCGCTTTTAGCAGATCATTACAGTCTCTTGTTGAATTTTAACTAAAGTTGAAGTAATTTCAGTTAGAATTGAATTCAGTTTACGTAAAGCACAAGCCAGTCTGCACAAACTGGTGCAACATGGAGCTGAACAAGATTTTCTTCCATTTGGCATTCGCCATGAGTTTGGTACTGACTGTTTCAGCAATTTCTCTAGAAGTTCACCATAATAAACATGACTATCTTTTTGGAAAAAAAAAGGATAATGACACAACTCTACTGTTGAACGCGAAAGCACATGCACATGCTGATTTGTTCACTCGCCACATTCTCAAGCAGGTTTTCCGTGTCCCACCCCCAAAATCAAAACCGGGAGAGCCAAAACCTCCGACACCAGTTATTAGCCAGGTTCAAGTGGAGGATCAAGGCAGTGGATGCCACAGCGTTAAAATCATTGGCGGAGGTCCTGGATCCACATTTGTCACGCTGAAATTCAAGAGTCACAGGCATGCGAGTATCAATTATTTGGTTACGTTGTATGGACACCCACCAAATAAACATGACAAAGATGACGACTCAGACTCAGACTCAGACCAGTAAATCAAACTCGCTTCTGACATTATTGTGAGATACTGTTTGATATTTTGACAGTGCATTATAAGATTCTTGCAGAATGTTGAATGAAATTAATAAAAGTGAAATTACGGTTTCCAAAAGAATTTGTGGTATTATTTCGTTCCTTCTTCAATAATTTATAACTAAGTGCATACATTATGTTCCTTATATAGATAGGTAACAAACATGATCAAATGTTTTGAAAATTGAAGGTAAGCGATCTAAATTTTGAGTCAAGTAAGATCAAGATGTTTCTGTCAATTTTTTTGAAAAGAGATTGCCAAAATAGTTTGTATTATTATGTTTTTATTATTGTGATAAACATTCCTAGGCATATTTGAAAATTCCATCGGATATATATTTCCTCAAATTTTCTTGAAGTAAACAATCTTTGCAGAAAATTAAAAGAGTTTTGTATTTCAGCAGTTAATTAACATTTTAATAAAAATGTCAATTTTCACTATTTTCGTTGTATTTTCCTAAAAAATCGCATGTAAACAAAATATCACATATTTCATTGGTAGGATAATATATATTTTTTAAACAAATAAGTTGAGTTAGTAGTTGAATGAAAAAGTTTTATTTTTATTGTAAACAAGACTTCGCCAAAGAAGGTAAGTAAGAATTATATTATTGTTGCATTATCTTTACGTGTGGGTTTACTTTTAAGCAATTAAACTGAGCCTATTTTTTCAAAATACATGTACTTCTTTAAAAAATGTTTGTATTTTTTTTTGAAGTTAAGAGCTAAAACAAATGAAAACCTACCCCTTACACTTTTTCTTCTCAGCCGCTGATACATCTTCCCTTTCGCTGATAAATTCGTAACATATAAATTATAAAAAATATATCAATATATGTTGCATAGAATAATCAAAATTGCGACTGACTTTGAAATTAGGGTCTATTTCCTTATAGACCGACGGATAGTGACAATTTTAAAGTGAATTGCGCAAATCGTGTCACAAGCAATTTTTTCTTTATTTAGGTATAGTAACCCTGAAAAAATTTTTCGAAAATGGGAGGCATCCGAAAAAACCGCCTTTTCCCAGAATCGTGTTCTTCCAGATTTTTTATAATAACATTAGAATGTTTCTTTCATGAGTAACGTGTCTTTTCTGAAACGTTTAAGGAAAGAAAGTTCATTCTCTTATATAATTTTTCATTTAAATTATAAAAACCGATTCGATGTAGAGGCATCATGTAACAAAAAAAACCGTGCTTGAAAACGAATGTGGAGAATTAAAATTTTGAAAATTTTCACAAATTTAAAAAAACAGAATATCTAGAGATTCTCTCGGTAGAGTGCAGATAAAATTATAAATAAATCATGGTTCTAAAATAAATATTATTACCTTTCGAAAAATTCAAAGGCTTTGTATAATCGTTTGTTCCTCTATTCTGTATAAAATCACCTTGCAATTAAAATTGTGATTTGTAAATCACGCCTACTCAAGCCAATCAAATTTTAAGAATTGGAAATTTTGTAAATTCAAATTTTTAAATTTCGGCAATACAATTTTCAAAATTTAATAATTTTGGTGATTCAAAATTTCGTTAATAAACATTATCGATAATTTTATTTGTTTTTGGTAATTCTAAATATGGGTAATTCCTCTTTTTGCTAATTGTATTTTCGGTGTTTTTCCACGTTCGGAATTTTTCTTCTGTCGGTAAAATGATGTGATCCCACAAACCCAATCCCAAATATCTCTCTATAGAAATAGGTTACTTTGAACCGAATTTGGTCCTTTTTCCTTACTCTGCGTTCTACGTCTACCGCACATTAAAACACCTCAGCTCCACAGGAAAACCTGGACTGGAATTTTAGGAATATTCAATTCCTTTCACGACTTCAATCTGCGCAATCAATATTTAGTAAACGTATCAGAGCCTTTTAGTCGCAAAGCCATCGGTCACCCATTTCATCCCTAATCCTGCACCACCCGCACCACACATACCGCACTAAAGTTCACTTCGATATTGATCCAATGGAATGGAATCGAGTGAAGGTCATAAACCTACACATGCGAGCTTTCGATGAACATGGGGACGATATAACATCCACCCTGTCGCTGTGTGGCGGGGCCCTTGCTGTGCAACACCACAGCCCCATACGTGCATGGCGCGGCGATCCGAACAGAGCAGAGCAGAATGGAACATATAGATGTATAAATCAAGCAGGGCACGTTGATAGAAGCAATAAAGAGTCGAGAATGGGAATGGCAAAGAGAAAGAGAAGAGTTTAAGAAGACGGCAGTGAATGTGCTGGTAGTGAGGAAGAGGAAAAGGGGCAGGGGGCGCAACAGAGACTTATATTACTCCGAACGCAGTTCCACAGTAACCCGTGGAATTTGGACGTAGGCCCCTTTCAGGGGGTGAGAGCAGAGACCGGTGCGCGAGTCGAAGAACGGCTGCCAAATTAATGGCACCCTCGTCCCACATTTCTCGATTTCTCCGCCTTTTCTTTCACTCACCTGGCGATATTGGAACAGCCACCGAATAACTTATAAATAACTCCTGATTCAATTATTATCGAGTGTCAGAATCACTCCTATGGTCCTGACGTGTAGCTCGTTTGGGGTTTCGAAGGTGATTCGAAACAGAAGGGGCTACCACAAAATGGAAAAGGAAAAGTAGGGGTATTTTCGGAAAGTATTGGATAATTCTACATGAGATGTTCTAGTGCATTTCTTGTTTGTAAATGAAGTTATTCACCTGGATTTTATGATTCAGTCCAGACTTTAAGTTGATTAGATTAGAACTGCACTTATTTCATGGAAAGTATGTAGCCAGATTATTTCGTGATATTTCCTGCTGGGAATCGGACAGAATCGTGCCTCGCATATGAACTAAGTATCCGTAATCGCGTTAGGGATCTTAAATTAAGGTGTAATCCGTTTGGACCCTGCGTTCTGACGTGGCAAAAATTTTTGCAGACTATAGCAAGCGCTGAATCCGAGCGTTTCCAAGGTATTCACTGAAGATGCACGACCTGTAGATGAGCGTAGCCTATATAATGGGAATGATAGCAACTCATACTGCTACCTTACCATTACCCTCGAATCTTTAGTCTTCGCAGTGGAAGACACCTGGATCCCCGAGAGCGAAGAAAGCGCGCCAGAATCGAAACAGCATAAAGGCAATGCTCATTGTTTTCTTTTACCCAGAAGGTGTTGTGCACCATGAATATGCTGCAAAAGGGCAGACGATGAACAAAAAGTATTACCAAAAGTTCTTAAGCGATTACGAGACGCTGTAAGAAGGAAACTTCCTAATTTGTGGAAAAGTGACAAGTGTGTCCTTCACCTTGACAACGCACCTGCCTATTCATCGCAGATTATTCAGCAATATCTGGTGAAACACGGCCTCTCACAACTATGGCAGCTCTTATACAATCCTCACGTCGCTCATTCTCACAGATATTTTTAAAATTTAGTTAAGTTTCATTTACAAAAAAAAAAAATATGATGAAATCGGATCAACCTTTTCAGTTTTACACTAATTTGTCCAGAACAACTTTCTTTGACCCAGTGTGCCGCGGACAAACGTATAACTTTTTTGGATTTTTCTACAATGAAAAATTCCTTACAATAATTCGTATTTAAATATTTGAATGAAAATGCAAACGAATGCAAAAAGCTTCCTCATTAGTTTCTGCGAGTCTGTAAACGAGAAATTTTAGGGACTCGAAATTCTAACTCAAGTCCTGAGTAAACAGATCAGTCAATGTGAAGGCAAATACGAGTGGTTAAATGAAAACATCCTCGCTCGCGTTCGATGCGCTTTACGTGAGGCACAGGAGTAGCGTATCTATAGATAAGTGCATAACTTAAGAGAGTAACGTGCAACGAATGGTAGCACGCGAACGGTTACACGTCTTTAACTCTTAGCATGAAAGTTGTAAAGCTGCAAACTTTGACGTCGTAAAAGCACCACCTTTGAATCTGGTGTTAAAAGTGCTGTATGTATTAACAATTTTAACCAGAACTAAGCGAATATAAAACAAAATTTCTTAATTAATCCCGATTCTCATCAAAAGCAAAAACTAAGATAATAAATTACTTTGAACAGTTTTTAGGGTTTCGTTGCCCCGAGAAGAAACCCTTATAGTTAGGGGATAGGTGGGAGTGTAGGTGAAGTGAGGGTGGAAAAGGAAAGGGTGGAGAGTAGGAGAAGGGAAGTGAGGGTTGGGGAGGGTGAGTGATGCAAGTTAGGGGAGGAGATGTATGGGGAAGTAAGGGAAGGGAGAGTGAGGGAGGGGTATAGCAGAAGTGAGGAGAGCGGAAGTAGGAGGAGGGATAAGTGAAGAAATGGACAAGTATGGGAAGGGAGGGGAAATGAAGGAGGTAGTACGGGAAACGAGGGAAAGTATGGGAGGGAAAGACATGAACGACTTAATTAACGTCTTAATAGCCTACGAAACTCTGTCCTCACCACCCTTGAATTCTTAGTTCTTAATCTAAAAGTTGAAAATGTTATATTTTCAAAGAAAGAATAATTCCTGAGAAACATGACTTGCCATCTGCAATCTTCTACCTTTGGCAGTGTAGCTTTGATATGCTTAATCTTAATGACAGAATCACGAGGCAGGTCTCTGGTTATTAATGGCACCTTCTGATTTTCTGATATGATTTTGTTTGATTTATTTAAACACAAAACGACATGCAATTTCTGCACCAGGAAGTCAAGATTTATGAAGGTGTTGAAAGAATTTCTGTTGATAGGACTCAATTTTTAAAATCTGTTTCATGTGACTGATTGCCTGATAAAACAGGTTAATTTAGATTTTTTCCTTTTATCAAGCTTCCACTGTCTCCATGCAAATTACATCATTAGCGATAAAATAAATCTTTCAATATCCAGTTAATAATTTTTCATGAGCAAACAGTCGCGACTTACCAATCTGTGATTTACAGCGTAGTATACATATGAATTGGGTACTCACCTGAAAAAAATAAAAGATTGATTTAGTATCAGATGAAAATATTACAAAATCCGAATGAGTAATACGACAAATACATTCGTTACGACATCCACAAACATTTTTACCCACAAAGAAGTGAATATTTGATGGTAGGTAAAATTTTCCTGTTGACTCTGTATTCTCACTTTAGAGCAGAAATTAAATTCCCGGCGGTTTTACTTCAATAGCTATCAAATCCGTAATCCCGTCGAGCTTGAAATAGTCGAATTTATTACCAAAATGCAAATGCTTTTAACTCTGCAATTAGTCTTTTAACGTTTCAAACCATGGAAATTAGAGATCACCAAATAGAATGAATTAAAATCATGATGCGAGACCAACACCACCACAAAATTCAATTTTTTATTTAAATATTATATATATATATATATTATGTAAAAGGTGCGACAAATTCATCAAATAAATCACTGCGAATTTTAAATGCGAGTCTACAGAATGCTAAACTAGGCATTATTCGATATTTACTAACAGCCGTAATTTCAGGGTGGCCGCAAAACTGTTTTTTTTATTCAGTGACCATTAATATTCAAAGACCAGCATTTAAATTTTGTAATTATTTTCAATATCGAATCTTTTATAAACGCAATGAAATAATTTAATTTTCAGCAAAAAGAGGATTTCCCAACGAAAAATGCAAGAGATGATATTTGAACCGAAAAAAATTAATTGTGAACAAAATAGACAAAATTTTAACCAAAGAATTGAATTTTCAATGAATGAATTACATTTTTAACAAAAGAATTGAATTTTTAACCTAAAACTTGAATTTCCAAAGAAAAGAGTTGAATTTGCAATGAAATAATTAAATTTTCAACAAGAAAGTTGAATTTTCAAGCTACAAAGAAAAATTGGAATTAAACAGTATCATTTTTAACCAAAGAAGATGATATTAAAGACGAAGATTATTTTTCTATAAAAAACACAAATTTTGAACTAAAAAATATCGAAAAAAATGGATCAGTTACATTTTTAATTAGAAAAATTAATTTAAAAAAAAAATTAAATTTAAACAAAATAGATAAATTTTGAACAAAATGTTTAAGTTTGCAACGAAGGAGACGAATTTTCAATTAAAATTATGAATCTTTAAGCAGTATAATTAAATTTTTAGTTGACAAATTTTAATTTTAACAAAAAAAAAAGCATCGTCTAATCGGCAGAAAAGGGGCCAAGCTTATGAAAAATATTTGACTATTTGATGACTTTTCACCTGAAATGATGAATCTTCAACCTGAAAATGATTTTTAACATAGTTGTTCAACCTTCAACTAAGTAGTTTAATTTTAAACAAAAAGAAACAAATTAGAACGAGTAATGTTATAATAGATATTTCAACAAAAAATTATTTTAATTTAAAGTTAAAATCAGCTCAATCTAGCCAAAAAAGACGGAAAAAATACAATTTTCTACCAAAATAATTGAATTTTTTACCCAAATAAATAATGTAATCAGTCAAATAATTTACTGACGAGAATATTAAATCATGGTGGCCGCAGGACTTAATTTTCTCTGTCGATTAATATTTAAAAACCAGAATCATAATCTTGTAAAATTTTTAACATGGAATATTTTATGAGCAGAATAAACCAATTTCAAATTGGAATAGAAAAATTTTAAAATTGACAGTTATTTGAAATGCTTTTTATGAAAATTCGCTTACGTTTGCAAGAAATTTTTCAGAATACTTGAATTTCGTGATTTCCCGGTGTTCCCTGACCTGCCGGCAACCTGTAATTTATATGACCTACACAGACTTTTGATTTTCCCTTGCAAAGGGAAAACGAGGTTTCGATTTGACTTCAGCAGTGCTACATTTATTCAGGGGGTGTTTAGCCATAGTTGAGAAATCCTGCAAGTTCACTAAGTTTAATAAATCTTCGCCTGACATTTAACTCGCTCTACGAATAAAGCCGGCTGACAGTGGATACAATGGATGCATTGCAGGCTGGTGGAAAAGTCAACAATAAATAATTTCTCTCGAGAATCCGCTTGGAGTCTCGTCGTTCGGGAGACTGCTTCGGCTAACTTGAATCGGATGTTGTAGGCTATATACTTTTATGCATCAGTAGCTTTGCGAATAGAGCGTGCAGGCACTTCGTAAGTACGTCAAGGAATCCTTGGTTGTTCCTGACCTCGAAGAAGCACTAAGCTAACTCTCAATGGAAATAATATCTTCATGGTACATCGTGTTGTAAACATACATGGCCAGGAAAGATATGTAGCTCAGAATCGATACAAGGCTTCAGCATTCAGCAAAATACTTTGTTGTCAAATCAAAAGTTTAAGTATCCAAATCAAACCTTTGTTGGTCCCAAACAAATTTTGTTGTTGTCCCAGACAAACTTTTTTGTCACCATGGAAGCAACAAAACTGTTTGTTTTGTTGAATTTGTTGATAACTGAAAGTTTATCCTAAAATAAAATGCAATTACCTGATTCAACGCTATGTTCATAATCTTAAATTCTAAAGTCAAATGAGGTAAAATCGTTATCATCACTGTCACTGTCTATATTGCTGTGCAAAACCAGGAAACCTCTAACTACATTTTTTTAATGGAATTTGAGATATTCATATATTTACTATCATGTAAACTCCATATTTCATACGTTATATTATTTAGAATAAAGAATTGTGAATAAAGGTTTTAATAAACAATTTTATTTCACCCGCATCTACAAACTTTTTAGTCATACAGAACTATTTGTTTCATGGTACACTCTTGTCTTTCTTAGTTTACGAAAAATACAGTTGCGGCTATATCTCAATCCGACTCTGAATGTAGTTAACCGGTTTTCTCGTATTGCACGGCAGTATAGCGATCTCACCATAAACACCAAACATTCTTAATTCATAAAATATTCGTAGCATTTTCCGAAGAAATCCTGACACTACTCACACAAAATAAAACTTTGATTTTTTACAAGACCACTTGAAAATCTTACAGATCGAAACGACAATACGTTGATTTCTCTGGCATATCAGCCGGTGTCAGCCATATTGAAAACCAAGGGTTTTGGCGTCTGCGCATGCGTGGTCGCTTGTTTGGTACAGGCAACAAAATTCTTTGGCACAAGTAAGAAACGGTACTCAATAAACATTTTTGTTTGCGCGAAATCAATTTTTTTCTTATACTGACGACGTTCCTAGAAACTCCGTTAACAATTTAAAGGGGGTTGGGCAGAGTCGGTCGCACCATAAGATACGGTTGGTAAAAGGAGCAGTGGTGAGGGGAAGTAAATGGAAGAAAATTTACGTTCAAAATAGGGCTCTAATTTTAAAATACATCAGGAAACTTTTTTTTTCTTTTGACTACTAAAATTTTTTTTTAAATAAAAAAATGTATTATGTTAAAACCTCTCAAAAATAAAAAAAAAGAATATTTTTCCCTAAATCTTGATAACAAAGATGAACGCTCTACGAAGAAAGTGTTTCTAATATTTGCATACTATTAGTATGAAATGCGCCTTCAAAAGGACTCAGATCTGAGTCGGAACATGTTGGCGATTTTTGAACAAAAACATATTGAAAAATCGGTAAATACACTACCTTAAAATTCTGAGTCACCGGAAAAATTAAAAAATTGATATTTTTATTAGAAAATTCATATTTACGAGTTGGAAATTCATATATTTGGTTGAAATATCGTCTTTTTTGGTAGAAAATTAATTTTCTTGGTTGAAATTCAATCTTCTGGTTAAAAATGAAACTATGTGCTTGAAAACTAAGCTGGCTTGGTTAAGGCTTCATCCGTGTTTTTAAAAATACGTCTTGTTCCATGAAATTCAATTGTTTTTGACATCAAATTAAAATTTTTTTTCGCTGAACTTTCAATTAATACAATGTTCATTGAGAATTCCTATTTTTTGGGCAAAAAATGAACTACTTGGTTTAAAGTTGAGATATGTGCTTTGTACAAAAATCTTTTCTTCAGGTTAAATATTTCAATATTTGGTTGTAAATTAATTTTTGGTTGAAAATTCATATTTCGGGTTGAAAATTTACCTGTTTCGTTAAAAATTCCTTTTTTTGGCTTAAGTATTCAATAATTTGGTAGACAATTAAACTACTTGGTTGAAAATTAACTTTTTAGTTAATAATTCTTATCTTTTGTTAAAAATTTAACTATTTGGATAGAAAATGCAAGTCTTTGGTTAAAAATGTATCCTCATTAGTTGAAAATTCAACTATTTGGTTATAAATTTATGTATTTTGTTGAAAATTCGTCCTTTTCCGTAGAGAATTGCTCTTCTTGGTTAAAAAATCTTTATTCAGGTCAAAAATTCAAATATTAGATTGAATGTTGAACACTCTTGCTGAAAGTTAACTTTTTGGTCGATAGAGATTCATAAGTTTACTTGAAAATTCTCCTTCTAGGTTGAAGTATTATCTATTTTGTTCTGCTTAAGTTAAGGATTTAACTATTCTGATGAAAATTCGTCGTGTTTGGTTGAATTCTACTGTTCTTGGTTTTAAATTAACATTGTTAACAGCGTTAAATAAACGAGTGATGACGGAAGGGGGGGGGGGGTCCAAAATGATCTAAAATTGCTAACGTAGTTTATGGACGGCGCCTGAATAATGATTTACCTTGCCGAAGATTAAATATTTCTTCTTTTAATTCCATATTCTGTACATTTTGGTAGAGGGATCTACTTGAAGAAGAGACGAGTCAGGGAAACGCAAAATAAATTTTTAAGCTACAAAGTTAATTCCATAGGAATATTTTTGTATCGCAACGCGAGTAACGAGCTTCTGTGACTCATGAGTTCGAATCGGACGATTAAGCCACCCCGGGGTTTTGAATCAACCACAATGCCTACTCGAGCCGGAATGCCGCAGCACTTATTGGCAATAACGTGTCCCCTTAAGCCAAGGATCCCCTCGAAAATTCGACCTTGAATACTTCCCGGACCGGTTAGAAAAACATTTCAGTAATGTGACTGGTGACAGACGAAAATGAGGTCTTAAGTAGTATCCTTAATCAACGTTAGCTGCTAGTAAAGGGAGACACAATTTGATAAAGAACCTTCTTCTTGTGTCTGGCTCCTAGCACAGCAGAATCGCTCTTTACTGGTCGGAAGTCGACCATTACTATCAGTATTTCTTCTGCCCCTCGAGAGGAAGGATCGCAAACGCGTCATTTTTCGCTCCTATTATCGTCAGTTCACCCTCGTAGTTTTTGTCGCAATATTTCTTGAAAATGTCTTTCTATTTCATCTATCCATTTCTTCTCTCAATTTCGTCTTTCAAGAACTGCATTGATAGATCACAATAAAAAAATCCAACTATTTTTGGTAAAGAGTTCGTTCTTTTTGGTTGAAAAGTCTATTGATACATTTTTGGTTGAAAAGTCTATTGATACATTTTTGGTTGTCTGCTTAAAAACTATATTATTTGGTTAAATAGTTCACTATTTTGTTAAAAATGCAATTAATTTGTCAAAAAATCATCCTTGTTAGTAGAAAAATTCAAACTAAATAGTTGAAAGTTGAAGTACTTCGTTAAAAATTCATTTTCTTTGTTGAGATTCATCATTGAGTTTCATTTTTGGATGCCAATTAATTTTTTCAACTGAAAATATAAATATTCCATTTTCGGTTCTGTTAAAATGCATTTTTTTGGTTGAAAATTGATTTTCTTAATTAATAATACATTTATTCCCTTTTTTGATAGAAAAATAATCTTCTTGGTTGAAAATTCATAGTTTTTGGTTAAAATTGCTCATGTTTGTTGGAAAATTTATCTGATTTAGTTAAGGATTTATATATTCTAATGAAAATTTGTCGTGTTTGGTTGACTTCGATTGTTCTTGATTTTAAATTAATATTGTTTTCGGTTGAAATATCAACTGTTACATATTTCTTTGAGATTTAATCTTTTTTGCTTAGGATATCAATTATTTGAGAATAAGCTATGCAATGTGTACAAAATTCATTCTGCTCGTTTGCAAATTCAATTGTTTAATTTTGAATGAACTTTTTTGTTGGCAATTGAAAAATTTGATAGAAAATTAAACTACTTGCTTAGAAATGAACTTTTATCATGAAAATGTATATTTTTGGATGAAAATTAAGCTATTTTGTAGAAAATTTCTCCTTTTGGCATGAAACTGCAAAAACTTGGTAGAAATTTTAAATTTAACAATTTTATTAAAAAGTAATCTTTTTGGTAAAAAATTAAACTATTTTGTCGAGAATTCATATTTTTCAGTTTAAAATTAAACTGTTTTGTAGAAAATGTATCCTTTTTGCGTATGAATTAAACAGTTTAGTAGAAGCTTAAATTATTCAGTGGAAAATGAACCATTTTGTAGAAAATTAACATTTTTGTTGAAAAATCATCTTTCAGGCAGGAGATTTAATTATTTGGATAAAAATTCATCTTTCTGGTTGAAAATTCAGCTATTTTTCAAAATTCATCTTTTTTCATAAAATTCAACTGATTGAAAATTAGTTTCTTTTCTATTGAAAAGTAATGTTTTGAACTGAAAATTCAGATATTTTATTTTGGGTTGAAAACTGATTTTCTTTCGTTCAAAATTCAACTATTTGGTTGAAAATTCATTTTATCATAGAAAATTAATCTTCCTTGGTTAAAAAATTCGACTATTCGCTTCAAAAATTATGTTGCTAAAAGTTTAATTTTTTTTTTTACTTCAGAGTAGTTTGTTAAACTCAACCTTTTCAGTCGGAAATTAAACCATTTTGTTGAAAATTAATCTTTTATCGTAGAAAAGTCATCTTTCTTTCTATTTCATTGATACATTTCTTCTCTCAATTTCTTCTATCAAGATCGAGCTTTATAGCGTACATTAATAAACTGCTGAGAATGTCTCGAAATTTGATTAACTTTCTGCGGAGCATGGTTGGCTATATTAATTATAAGGGAACATCCTGTTTCAACTTTATCTCCGGAAACTTTGAAGGCAATATCCGTTTCATTTTTAATCATTATTCCTTTTGACAGTCTTCTAATGTGATTACAACTCTGAATACTATAAATTCTGCGACAGCTCCCGGAATAAAAACTTACAAGCTTCGAGCGAGTCGTTACAAGCGAGATCACTGTAACCCCGAATTAACTCGTAACACTCACTTAAAACTTCCGAGGCTTCGCGAGCTCGCTTGTAGGGTTTTATCTATGGCCACAAACGATTTTCATCTGCCCTCTCTTTGCAGCCAAATGTCGGCGAACAGGATCCTGGGGTGTGGAACTAACGACTGAAATTCGCCTTTGTTAATGGCCGATTTCCGCAAGCGATACTGGCTCTAGTTTCTGTTAGGGAACTAACAAAAAGTGGAGTCCAACTCATCGGGACAAGTTTCGGGCGTTTCTTTCAGCAGACGAATTGTCCAGCGGCGACAGGAGCCCATCATTATAAATCATGATGTAATTAGGCGATAGTGGTTGAACCCAAGGGAATGTTCTCGTCATCACTGCATTTTTTTATTTTAATAATGCTCGGTATGATTAACCCTGATGATAAATATCATCTCCTGGCACACTACTGGCTTGGTACCAGATTGGTACCAGGTCGGTAGCAGGCCCCTCACTTCTTGTGATTGCAACTCGCACAGAAGAAGTCTCTGAATTGTCTAACAAAAAGAATCTAAAAGCTTAAAATACAATGATTAAATTTATGGTAAACTAATTCTTATGCAAGAAATATCATTTTGAATATTTCTGGCTTTAATTAGTGTTGGTGCGTGGTCCGTCACAGCAGGACAAATAGTAGAAAAAATGTACCCTTTCAATGACAATAGCAACTCCAGAAGCAAGCAGACTTCGTTACTATTGTCATCGAAAGGGTACTTTTTTCTGCTACTTGTCTTGCTGTGCTGGGCACACGCCGACACTGATTAAAGTCAGAAATATTCAAAAAGATATTTCTTGCGTAAAAATAATTTTATCATAAATTTAATTATTGCACTGAATTTGCATTACAAACTTATTTACAATTTATGATAAAATCATTTTTAGGCAAGAAATATCATTTTGAATATTTCCGACTCTAATCAGTGGGGGCGTGTGCCCAGCACAGCGGGACAAGTGACAGAAAAAAGTACGCTTTCGATGACAATAGTAACGGAGTCGGCTTGCTTCTGGAATTGCTATTGTCATTGAAAGGGTACATTTTTCTACTACTCGTCCTGCTGTGACGGACCACGCACCAACACTAATTAAAGTCATTCAAAATGATATTTCTTGCGTAAGAATGATTTTATCATAAATTTAATTATTGCGCTGCATTTGCATAACAAAACTGCACGTTTGAAGCCATTACACGGCTTCCTATCTTCATTCGTTCTCATGATAAAGTTTCCGTAAATAAATCACCGTAAAAAGTAAACTATTCAATATTTTGGAATTTTGAAAAATGTATTACATTAAATAATGTTGAAATAGTATCTGTGAATTTTTTCAGATTTTTTCTAACGTCGACCGCTTTCTGGGAACAGGCGGAAATCGACTATTGAAAAAGGAGGCGGAAAACCCCTGTTTTTTGGTATATGCCCTATAAATACTGACAACAATTTTTTAGGAAAAAATTAATAATATCCTTAAATTCGGAAGACTTTCGGATTATTTTTGTTAGATAATTCAGAGATTATTTTTGTGCGATTTGCAATCAAAAAAAGTGAGGGGCCTTGGCTAAACACTAAAAAAAGGGGAATAATAGGGGAATACAGTTTTTCAAATCAAATTAATGTAGCTTTAGTGTTGAATTCAAAATGAAATGCTTTATATTCCTAAGATTTCAAGTCGAAATATATTCCATTCTCAACACAAAAGTTGAGTTTTCAACGAAAAATTATTCTCTACCGAAAGGGATGAAGTTTCAGCTCAAAAAGACCATTCTTTAACCAAACAGTTTCATTAGCAACCAAGTAGTTTAACTATTAAGCAAAAGAGACGAATTATCAATCAAAAAGTAAAACTTTTGACCAAATAGTTATAATTTCACTCCAAAAAGACAAATTTTTAACCTGAAAAGAGCAATTTTCAAACAAGTAGTTGAATTTTCAATTAAAAAGGTAAGATTCCAATCAAAAATTGACTCGTTTAATTTTCAGTGAAAATAATCAATTTTCAACAAAAAGAGGGAACTTTCAATTAGTTGAATTCAACAAAAAACGACAAATTTTTTATGAAATAGCTAAATATTTCGCTAAAAAGATACATTTTCATCAAACAAGATTTATTTTCTACATAAATAACGAATCTTCATCAAAATACATGAATTTTTTACCACATAGTTAAATGTTCAACTTATGACAAATTAATTTTGAACCAAAAATGGAATAGTTACATTTTCAGATAAAAAATGAATTTACGACCAAAATAAAAAATAATTTTCATGAAAATAGTTCAATTAAAAAAACAGTTGAATTTTTAACAAAAATTATAAATCTTCAAAAAAAATGAATTTTCAATTGAACATATCACTATTCGAACAAATAGTTGTATTGTTAACAAAAATGGATCAATTTTCACCCAAAAAAGACCAATTTTTAACAAAATAAATGAATTTTCAAGCAAATAACGTAAATTTAAATTAAAAAAGATGAATCATTAAATTAAAAATGGAACAGTAGCATTTTCAGCTAAAAAAATTATTTTAAAAAAATCTACAAAATAGGCTAATTTTCAATCAAGTAAGCGAATTTTGAACTAAAATTATACATCTTCAAAAACAATTTTACTCAAAGTTTAGCATTCACCCTAATGTTGAATTTCAAACTAAACAAATAATTTTTCAACGAAGAATTATTTCCTACAAAAAAAAAACGAATTTTCAACAAACTGCGAGAATTTTCATAAAATAATTAAATTTTCAACCAAAAAAGAAGAATTAGCAAAAAAATAGTGGCATTTTCAATTTACAAAGATATATTTTCAACCAGAAATGGAATAGTTAAATTTATAGTTGAAAAAATTAATTTGTATAAAAAATGAAACAAATTTTCAATAAAATAAGTAAATTTTCAACAAGTGATAAATTTTGAACCAAACAGAATTCATTTCCAACAAAGTAGTTTGACTTACAACCAATTAGTTGAATTTAAAAAAAAAATATGCCGTTTTAACAAACCAGTTGGATTTTCAACAAAACAATTAAATTTTCAACCAAGTAGTCGAATTTTAAACCAATTGATATAAATATCGAACCAAAAATATAATAGTCAAGTTATCAATTAAAAAAATTAATTTTTATTACAAATTTTTTGAATTTTCTTATTATTTCTATTAACTCAGTTTGCATTTAAGAGAAAAAACGAGAAAAAGGGAAGTTTCCTAAAAAAAGAGGAAAAGAGAAGAATTCTTATAAAAAGGGGAAAAGGACGGAATAGGGGAAAGAGTGTCAAGTCTGAAATATGAAAGTGATTTTCAACCTTATTAAGTTATAATTGAACTGTACCGTTGCAGGGCCATCTTACGCAAAATTGGAAAACTTGGTTAAAATTTATGATCAGGAAACGTACTAAACGTTATCTAAGTTCGTAACGTTACTTCCACTGATCACATTCTTTAAACTTGTTTTGATTGTTTTTGTGTAGTTTATGTATGATATTCTCATTTCTGCAGACAAAATTAAATAGAGTATTAATTTTTCATAAAAAATGCAGATTCGGCCAAATGAATATACCGAAATCGCATACAGAGGACGGATCTGCAGATCCTGCTTTCTTGCGAACACCAGGCTTCAGAAAACAGAATCGCTTACTCACAAGAAAGCAGGATCTACAGAAAATTTGAAATAATTTTGAAAATTGTAATAATTTTATTATTAACTACTGTTATACACAATGTGTAGAATGAAATTTTTTTTGTTATTTCAATAAAATTATGTTTATTTGGCTGGATTCAGTTGTTCATTTTGCATTTAGTAATTATTTCATTTGTAGATGCTGCCCTTTCTAAGTTTGAATACCGTGGAGAATACCGGATCTTGGTACTGGCAGGATCCTGCTTCCTTACCAAACACGACTCGCCAGAATTAATAGAAAATTATTCTCAATTATATTAACAATTTTAGAAAACCAGTTTTCATATACGGAAGTATTTTTCTTTTTTCTAGAATTCCAACCTTATGAGCAACTTATTTTCGATTTTTGGTGTATCCTTTCTTAAATATCACAGCAGCACACTTATGTGTTTAAACAGACGCGTTTCACTTTTACCCGTCCCAAGGCATTTAAAGCTCTGACACAGGCTTTACCCTCCATAGCGTGGTCTAACATGCTAACATACCAAAAATCGATGTTTAACTGGGATTGTAATTTCGGACTGACAGGGCAATCCCCGGAGCTTTAGCTTCTCAAAGTTGGCGTTTATGATTTAGGTGGGTAAGCAAGGATTGGTCTCACTGCTTTGAGTCACAGAGGAGCTGTCTCAGAGAGAGTTTCGATATTGACTAGCGAGCAGGTCCACGATATGGAGTCGCATTACCGAGTTCTCGCAGAATATTCTCACCGGCTGTACAATCTATTCGCCCGAGTGCGTTGATTGCGCTTGAAGACCCCCGAAGACACTCTGACATCCTTTGCCACATCCTCTCGAAACCAGAACTACTCTCAGAATTGTATAGGCGTTCCCGCAACATTAAATCCTTCAATCATATTCACGCATCCACATCTAAAGTTTCTCGTCCATGTCAAAAGTCGATAGATTGTCAGTCCGAAATTCTTCTTTGTGAAGAACGAAATTAATAGGAAATAAAAATATAGAGGATGGCCGCAGAACTTCATTTTGAAAATGGTCTCACTTTTCCCTGAACAATTTTTCTTTTTTCCTGACCATTGATATTCGAAGACCAGGATTTTAATCTCGTAACCTTTTTAGCATAGAATCTTTCATAAACGGGATCAAAATATTATTTCAGATTCAAATTTTAAAGTATCAAAGTTATTTATCGCAAACCAAGAAAGATGACTTTTCTACCATAACAGGTGAATTTTCAATCTGAAAAGATGAATTTTCAACAAAATAGTTGAATTTTCGAAAAAAAAAATTCTTAATAATATAGTTCTATTTACAACAAAACAGTTGAATTTTCAACCACAAAAGATCAAATTTCAACCAAATGAGTTCTCAAACAAAAAAGACGAATTTTCAATCCAGAATATTAATTTTCTATAAACAATACGAATTTTGAACATAGTAAATGAATTTCGAAAGTCATAGTATATTTTTTAACTAAAATTATGAATCTGCAAACAGGAAATGAATTTTTCACAAAGTAGTTCAACTTTCAACCCGCAAAAATTAATTTTCTACCAAAAATACGAATGTTGAAAATAATGCAGGAATTATCGAAGAAATAGTTGAATTTTCAACTAAAAACGTAAATAAATTGTTAACTAAAACTAGAATGGCTAACTTTTGAATCAAAGAAATTATTCTCCAACAAACTAAAATAACAATTTTCAACAAAATAATAAAATTTTCAAATAAAATGCCAAACGCGCAAACAAAAAACGAATTTTTCACATATTAGTTCAAGTTTAAAAAAAAAACTACAAACTTTTAGCAGAATATACAAATTTTCTACTAAATATTCGAATTTTTATCATAAAACAATCAATTTTTTTACTAAAAAGACAATTTTAAACAGAAGAGAATAATCTTTAACCAAAGAGTAGTTAAATTTTTAACCAAAAAAGATGAATTTCAACCAAAAGGACGAATTGTCTACCCAATAGTGAAATTTTCAACTAGGAAAAATTAATTCCTTGCCAAGAAAAGGATATTTTTAACAAAATAGATTATATTCCTATCGTGAAAATAAATTTCCAACTGAAATAATTGATTTTTAACAAAGTAGTTCAAGCAGGAAGTCGATTTTTCCAACCAAAAAGACGAATTGCTGCCCAGAAATAAATAGAATTCATTACATTGTTGAACTTTCATTCTAAAACTCAGATTTTTAACAAAAAAGTTTATTTTATACCAAACAGTTGCATTTTGTACCAAAATAGAGGAAATTTCAACGGAAAAGATTAGTTTCCCACCAAAAAACACGAATTTTCAATTGATAACAATTAATTTTCAACAAAAAATGGAATAGTTACATTTTCAGTTGTAAGTTAAGTTTAGGCAAAAAAAAAAAAAATTCAACAGAATAGTGAAATTTGCAATTAAAAAATATCAATTTTCAACAAACTAGTTAAACTTCTAACCAGAGAGATAAATCTACAACTCAAATTAAAAATCTTCAAATAGAATAGTTACATTTTGAGTTAAAAAAATTTATTTTGAATCAAAAACAATAATGAATTTTCAGCTATAGAGATGAAGGTTCCAATAGAATGATTAACCTTCAACAAAAAGTTATTTTCTAACAAAGCGGTTTAACCTTTTAATAAGTAGTTCAATTTTCAAGCAAAATTATAAATTCCCAAAAAAAAAAGTAATATTAGATATTTAAACCAAAGAGGATTTTAATTTTAAATAAAAAGCAGCTGAATTAAACCGCAAAAAGATAAATTTACAACAAAAGAGCTAAATCCCAAACCAAAGAAGATTAATTTTCAACCAAACAGTTGTCTTTTCAACTGAAAAAGATTAAATTTCCAGCAAACGAGATGAATTTTCAAACCAAAAAGATGAACTTTGAAGAAAATTCTTGAATTTTGATCCAGAAATGATGCATTTTTAACAAAATCCTGGAATTTTCATTAAGCAATGCAACTTTTAACGAAAAATATGATCGCCAGTAGAAAGTAAATGAGTAAATTTATAAACGGAGTAGAAAAATTTGAATTTAAAATTTGAAAATTCCAAATTTATTATCCTTGACAATTATTTCAAGTGTCTTTCATCGAAATTCCTGAACTTTTGCAACATTTTTTTCAAAGTCCCTTAATTTTTCCTGATCAATGAAATACTCTATCTTTTCCCTGGTTTCCAGATTTTCCTTGACCTACGGCCACCCTGAAGTACAGTTCCAGTAAAATTGATGCACGGCAAATCGAATTTTTATGCGAAACCATCTTCTATGAAAATCTAATGTACCAATAATATTTTATAGCTTCCACATCGCGATGACGTATGTTGTATTTTACGATCAATTTTTATCCTAATAAAGGAATATCTTCCTTATCAGACACTACGGTAAGCCCGCTAGTTACAAAAATTCTTTAAAGCTATGACAAAAAGATTATATTGTCTCTACAATTTTATCTCAAAGATCCACAGGGTGGCCGCAAAACGTTTTTCAAAATTACACGACCGCTCCCTGATTTCTTCCTGAATAATTTTTCATTTTTCCTCACTATTAATATTTAAAGACCAAAATTCTAATATGGCATCGTTTATAATTTAGAATTTCTTATGAGCAGAATAAAACAATTTTAAATTTCAATTTGTAAATTTTCAACTTATTATTTTCAAGGGCCACCACATAAAAAATGAGCAAAAGTGACTAATTTCTAACCCAAAAATTGACTACAAGTGACGAATAAGCATTTGTAATGTAACTTATGTTTTTTTGAATTTAAAAGAATTCGATTAAATTTATAAATATTCTAGGTGTATTTGAACGAATTCAGGATAAATTTATGATATCTGGAAACAATTCAAGTTAAATTCAAAAGAATTGTAGAAATAAAAAATAATATAAAGAAATACCATTGATCAGTAAAATTGGATATCAATGGTGAATTTTCAAAAAGTTGAAGTACATTAAAAACAATTGAAAATATTGAAAAATTTATTTAGTTTAGTAAGTTTGAAATGAGTTTAGCAGAATGTTACGAAATTTAAAAGAATTTGATAAAATGTCTAAGAATTCAAGGTAAGTTTAGATAACTTCAGGATGAAATGAACAAAAATCATGAAAAAGTGAAAAAAATCCATTAAATTGAGTAAAATGGAATAGAATCGAGTGCATTTATAAGCATTGAAATATATTAAAGAAAATTCAAGTGAATTCCAAGGAATTCAAAATAATTGAAAAGAATTCAGGATAAATTAATAAGAATTCAATGTGAACTTCAAATGAGTTCAAATGAATTGCGAAAAATATTGGAAAATCTTTTCAAATCCCATGAAATCCCTCAGTTCTTTTGAATAAATTCTTTGGAATCCATTAAAATATTTGTTTAAACTCGTGATATTTTATGAAATTTGATGATATTCCTTGATATCCTGGAAGAATGTTCCCAATGTCTTGAGAGCTTTTAAAATTCCGTCAAATCATTCAAATCCTCGGAAATCTGATGAAATCCGTTAAAATGTTTTAAAATATTCTATAATCTTAGGCGTAATCTAAAATCGTTTCATATCTTCCGAAATTCTAAGAAATTCTTTATGAGTAGATGAATATTTTTTCAAATCCTTTATAATAATTAAAATCTTTGAAAATCCCTTGCAATTTTGTGATCTTCTAAAAATGCCTTGTAATCTTTCAAAATACAGTAATATATTTGTAATCCTTTGACACCCAGGTAAAGGATTAAAATCAAAGATTGCATGGAATCTTTTAAAATTTCACGTTAAATATTTCAAATTCTTTAAAATCCTGCGAAATCTCTTGAAACTTTTAAAAGCTATTGAAAATACCTTGGACTTTTTTTAAAATACCCTAGAATTTATCAAATTTATTGAAATTCCTTCAAATTATTAAAATCAATTCAAAATTCTTCGAAATCTTTTAAAATATCTTAACATCTTCAAAATCCTTGGGAATAATTTCAAATGATAGAAATCTATCAAAAGTTCCTAGGAATCTTTTAAAATACCCCAAAATATTTCAAATCTCTTGAAATCCCTTGAAATATTGAAATTAATGAAAAACTTCGTCAAATCTTTTGAAATTCATCTTGAAAATTCGTTGGAATGTTTAAAAATGCCTTAAGATCTTAAAAGTTTCTTTAAAGTTGATTAATATTATTGAAATATAGTAAAAATACCCTAAAATATTTAAAATCCTTCAAAATTTTTAAAAATTCATTAAAATTATTTTAATCGATTGAAAATTCTTTGGGATCTTTTTAAATATCCTGACATCTTACAAGTTGTTCAAAATCTTTGAAACCCTAAAAAACCCCTTTATTCTTGTGAATAAATTCTTTAAAATCCATTAAAATATTATGAATCCCTGTGAAATATTTGAATACATCCTAAAATCTTGTAGATCCTATAAAATCGTTCCATATCTTCGGAAATTCTATTAAATTCTTCAAAGCCCTATAAACATTTTTTTCGATCCCTTAAAATTCGTTCAAATTCTCGGAAATAACTTGATGACTTCTAAGTCTCTTGAAAATGCCTTGGAATCTTTTGAAATTTTTGAAAATACTTTTGAAGATTTTAAAGCTCTTGAAAATTCCTTGAACTTTTTAAAAATACTGTGAATTCCTTTAAAATCCCTTCAAATTATAGGAATCTATTGAAAATTCTTAAAATATCCGAAAACATTTCAAATCCCTCAAAATTTTTTGAAATCCTTCGACACTTTTTCATGCTCTTCAAACATTCCTTGATATTTGAAAGAATGCAGCAAAATCTTTGAAATTCGTGGAAATCTCGTGAAATTATCAAAATATATTTCAAATTTATAGGAATCTTTTAAAATACTCTAAAATATTTTAAAGGAATTCAAGAACATCCATAAATAGGTATAGACCTGAATTCAATATTAGTTAACATGGGTAAAATAAAAATAAATAAAGTGATATTTTTATTTTAAAAAGCGACTAGTTGCTTCATCCTAAGAAGAAGACTAAGAAGTGATTTGAAAAAAAAGTTCTGAGTGGCAGTCTTGATTTTTCTTGACAGTTAATTAAAGTGCTTGTTACAGAAATAATCTGAATTTTGCAAGTTTTTTTAGTCCCTGATTTTTCCCTGACTTTTCATGACTAACAAAATTCTGTGACTTTTCCCTGATTTCCAGGTTTTTCCTGACAGATAGTTCCCTTCACTTTGACAAGAGTTTTCTCGGTTTAAATTCGTTCGTCCTTAAGTACTCTCCGCTTTTCGTGTCGGTGGAAAAAGAGTGTCCTTACGATTCTTTTTTTTTTTTTGGCGGTGAAGTAGGTCCCTTAATGAAATTCGTTCGTAGTCTGGGGCTAAGTCCTTCCGTTCTCTCGTCACCCTGTTTTTTCACGTAGAGCTCTCTCGACCATTGGCGAAATTCTATGAAGGAAAGCCAGCGGGGTTTCGTGTGAAATACGAACGCATCATCTCTTTATAATTAATTCTATTGACCTCCAGTAATTACTTTTTAATCAATCTTGAGGGATTTCCTAATCAGTATTTAATTATTATAGATCGATTTCATATGAAATCGGGCAGTCTGCCTATAGTGATTTCACGGAGCTTTTTATTTCCAAATCCTTGAAGAAACTTAAATTTTTTTTCAAATTAACAACATGGAGTTGATTTTGAGGAAAATCCAAAGAAGAAGAAGAAAAAGCCTGTAGTGCAATCAAAATTTTTATAAAATTACGAAACTGTAACGGGATATTCGAAAATTAATCTTAAGTTACGAAAAAAGCTTCGTAAGTTTCTGTTACACGTAATAGCATAAGACTTCCGTTACACAAAACGTAAAACCTTTTTGTGACAAGTTTTGTAATTTTCAGACGCAATATATCATAGAACTTCGTAACTGTCACTGAAAATTATGAAATTTTTAACTGAAGGCACCTAAAATTATACTGAATTTATGAAACTCGTAATTTAATTTTCCCTAATTCATCATAATTTTCTGAAATTCATTGTCGAGATGGCATAATTTTGCCACAAATACCGAATGTTTGAAAGTACCAAAATTATAATTACCGAAACAGAAAATTTTCGGAAAATAAAAATGTTTGAAAATTTAAATTAAAAAAAAGACTACCTTATATGCTTATTAACGAAATTGAAATATTCTGAAATCATTGAATTCCTGAAGCAATACCATTTTTAAAATCCTCAAATTTTAAATTGCCGAAAATAGTAAATTCTCTAAATTAGTAAATTCCTGAAATGTCAAATTATCAAAGTTTCAAATCCTGGAAAAGAATTATATTTTTTTTATTGATTAAAATAATGGTGTATTTTACACAGATATATATACGTGCATAGATTAACATTTTACAGAGCTATATTGAACTTAAATGTATGCAATATGCAGTATACACGATGTAAAATAAAATATTATTTTAACAGATTGAAAACAAAAATTAATTTTTTTTGCGAATTTTAAATTTCAGTAATTTTCTAGTTTATTAATTATGTGATCCTTCTTTTTTAAAGTTCCGGACTTTTACTTCTCGACAAGATTATATCATCCCATATAATTTAAGTTTTAATGAATGTTTAAAAAACGAATTGATATTTTGAACAATTTAATTGATATTATAAAAAAAAATTCTACATGAAGGTATAGTTTAACATAAATAAAAATTCCCACAAAATTGCTCTCATATTACTATGAATTTAATTAAAAATAGCGAAAAAATCAAAGGTGGTTTTTTTGAGGAAATTCCGTTTTTAGTTTTTTCGAAAAATATACGCCATTTAGATCAATTGAAACAATATTTGAAGATGCTTTGAGGGATTTGAAATAATGTAGATAGCACTACAAGCGGCCCCAAATAAAATGAAATTATGTTGATTTTTTTCTAAAAATTAATAAAAAAAAATTTCTGTCTAGAAAAAGAAGAAGGAACTCTTTTGTATTTATTTATTTTTTTCAAACGATTAGTGCTAAGAATAAAAATTCATAACTGCAAACAAAAATTTTCCAGAAAATCAATAAGATATTGAAACATAATTTATCATTACTTGGCTAAATTTCATGGAAACTGTTTGAAATTTAATACTCCAGGAATGCCTACAAAAAAAAGTTAGGAATTATATTTTCTTCAACAATTTTTAATTGAAAATTAAGGCTGTCGGTAACCACATTTTTCTAATTTCGCCGACAAAAAGTATGAAAGAAGATGTCGGAAGCGTTTTAGAAAGATTCTTTACAAATTGGCGGAAATATGTACTTTGTAAAATAGTATGTGATGCCGCGCCATGCTGCAGCAATTGCACTAACACTAATAAATCCTATAATTTTCCAGAAACTTTTTTTAACTATATAGAACAATTTTCTCGCTGAAAGTTGTTTTAAATCTGAAGTTCCCTTCATACATTTTGTCGGTAGAACTAGAAAAACTAGGTTAACCCTCCTTAATTGGAAATTGAATATTATTAAATAAAAGTTAATTTTCTTCTTTTTTATTGGTTTGTAGACATCCTTCGAGTATACTTTCTATGTGTACCAAATTTCACACAGTTTCAATAATATTAAGCTGAGTTATGACGATTTATGACTTAAGCACTTATTGATTATGGTGAAAGTTTGTTTCCAACTTTGAATTTTTATTAATAAAACTAATCATTGGACAAACAACTGTAAATAGGAAAAATTCCGTCTTGTTATTCTATACATGCTTATTAAAAAAAATTAAGCTTGCAAATTGGAAAACTACCATTTGCTGAGACCGCGTTTCTTTTATTGAATCCAAGAGCTCAATTCATTTAAATATCCAAGTAGCCTGTCTTCATGAAAAAAAATTTTCAGTGAAAAAAAAAAGAAATGCGTGTCTCATATTTTGCCTTCCAGAACAATATATTTCAGTCCCAAACAATTCCGTGACACCGCCAGGGCTAGGCTGTCTGATTTCAAATTTCTGTAGCAAATATAGTTCTTTTAGTTGCTCAATTTTTCTTTTCTCCTCTATGAGATAACAAAAGGTCGTGGATAAAGTAAGGTCGAAACTCTGACTTGTGACATAGGATAGGTTTGGCATCTTCCTCCGCGAATTCGTGCTCTAGTCCTAATTTAAGCAGTTACCGCACAAATGGCTCGGAACGAGCAAAACATCGGGTCCGACCCAAGGAGATAAGATAAGACGGAACAGCACACTATCGCCTTATAGAATTCACCACTCGCCATTACACTGGGAAACCTATTCGTCGCTTAACTGCTCGTGAAGTATTCGAGTCTGGATGAGAAAATAAGAAATTGGAATTTATCTCTTCTCTGATTCTTTTTCGCGTCTTTCAAGAAAATATGATTTAAAACGATACCATAGACCTTTCTAAATGCTAGCATAGATATAGTAATTTAGAGGGTAGACCGGGGCAAGACAAACCTCACCGGGGCAAAAGCTACTTTGTAAATAACATTCCTATTCCTTAATCATTTTAATTCTTATTTTGCATGAAATAATCTAATTCATCATAGATATGTTGGGCTAAGCTATGGTATTGAAAACGTACGTCGCAAAAGAAAAATTAGGTAGAAAACAGTTTTAATAACTAAAGAATGAACGATTATTTGAGGTAACTTTTCAAATGCATAAAAAACCATGGATTCTAAATATGTATACAATTTTCATGTCCTAACTTATTTATATTTCATAAAAATTAATATATATGAAAATATGATACACAATAATGCTGGACTAATGTCTAACCTACTCTCTGGTTTAGTATGTTATTTAGAAGTAGCTTGAATTGACTTGAATTACTTTGAATTCACATTGGATTCTATTGAATTTTTTTGAATTTTTTAAAATTATATCTGTATTATTTTTAGTTGTTTTCAACTGCTTGGAATGCATTTTTAAACTCTTCCGAATTGTTCTAAGTTCTTTCAATTTCGTTGAAATTGATTGAAATCCTCCGAATGCCCCGAATTATGTAAATTTTTCTTAATTAACTGAATGAACTAAATTCTTCTAAATTAACCATATTCTTCTGAATTCCTTGAATTCGTGTCCATTTCCTGAATTCCTTCTATTATTTTGAAGTTCTTGGAATTTCTTGAATTCGTCAATTCCCTCAATTATCGTAATTCCTTCAATTCGTCGAATTTTCTCAATTATCTGAAATCCATACATTCATGTAATACCCTAAATTATCTGAATATCATAAATTTATGTAATTACCTGCATTCCAAGGGCATTAAATGAAAGCAAACAATTCAAGGAATTCAGATAATTGACGGAATTCCAAGGAATCCAGAATAATGTAAAGAATTCAGAGAATGCAAAGAATTTAGGAAATGCAGAGAATTTAGAAATTTTAGTAAATTTAGAAATTTTAGTAAATTTAAGAAATTTAGAGAATTCCAAGAATTCAGACATTTTAAAATAATTCAGAGATTTTGAGAGAATATAATAAGGAATTTATGGATTTCAAAGTATTCCAGGAATTCAGAAAATTCAGAATATTCAAGAAATTCAGGAATTCATTAATTTCAGAGATTTTAAAGGAATTAATGGATTACAAGAAATCAGAGCTTAAGAGAATTCTAGGAAGTCAGGAAACTGAACGATTTAAAGGAATTTATTAAATTTCAAAAAAGTCCGAATATTTAAAGAAAAGTAAAACCTTCAAACGAAATCTGAAAGAGTTTGAAAATATTCCATGCAATTTAAAAAATTTAAAAGAATACAACAGATTCAAAGATCTTCAAAGAATTCAAAAGAATTCAAACGTAAAGGTAAAAAGAAATACTGAGATTTTCATGAATTCGTACAATGTAGAATATTAAAGGAATTCAGAGAATTCCAAAGAATATGAAATATTTCGAGGAAAGTAAAAGACTTGAAACGAATTTGAAAGAGTTTAAAAGCATTGCCAGAAATGTTAAATCATTCAAATGCATACAAAGAACTCAAAGAACCCCAAATAATTCTAAGGAACTCAGATATTTTGAAGAAATAAGAGAATTTATGCAATTCAAAATATTGAAGGAATTTAGGGAATTCAGGATATTCAGGGATATCAGGAAATTTAGAGAATTCAAGGATTTCAGACAATTCAGTGTATTTCAGAGAATTGAGGGAAATTAAGGAATTCAGAGAATTGAGAGAATTTAAGAAATTAAGAGAATTCAAGACATGGAAGGAAATCAAGTGAATCTGAAAAATTAAAAAAATTCAAGAAAGTTAAAAGACTTTGAATGAACCTGAAATGATTTAAAAGTATTCCAAGTTATTTAAAAAAATGCAAAAGCATACGAAGAATTCAAAGGAACTTTAATGTAAAGAGTACAAAGAATTCAAATAACTCTAAAGAATTCTAAAGAATACAGAGAATTTGAAGAACTCCAAAGAAATCAAAGAGATTTAAATTTTTTTAGGAATTGATCGAATTTATGCAATTTAGAATATTCAAGGAATTCAGAGAATTAAGGGAATTCAAGAAATTTAGAAAATTAAAGGACATTCAGGAAATGGAAGGAAATAAAAGTATTCCCAGAATTTTAAAATATTTTAAGAAAGTTAAAAGACTCGAAACAAATTGAAAGAATATGAAAGCATTCCAAGCAATTTAAACGAATTCAAAAGAATATGAAGAATTTATAGAACTCCAAAGAATTTAATGTAAAGAATACATGTAAGTCAAAGAACTCCAAAGAATTCAAAGTAATTCAGAGAATTACAGGAATTCAGGGAATACAGATAATTCAGGGAATTCCGGGAATTCCGAAATTTCAGAGAATTTAGGAACGTCAGGGAATTCAAAAAAATAAGTCAGTATAAAGAATTCATGAAATTAAAGCAATTCAAAGAATTAGGGGAATTCCGAGGATTGTAGAATATTTCAAAAAATTTAAAAGACTTCAGAAGAATCTGAAAAATTTTTTAGAGCATTCCAAGCTATTATACAAAAAATGTAAAGAACTTGAAAGAATTCGAAAAAATTTAATGTGAAGAAGATGAATAACTCAAGGAAGTCCAAGGAATTCAAAGGAATTAAATTTAAATTAAGAATAGTACAATATGATATACTAAACTACAGACAGTATCAATTACTCAACTTCTCTTTTAGATTTTTTCAGATTAAGAATAAAATAATTAGGGCTTGTTAAAATTTGAATATAAAATTTGACTTTGTTTCGCTTTCACTAGCAGTAACTAATTTATTAAAAATTATAAATTTTGACCCACGGGCAAAAATGCAATTATAATTTCCTCTCTCGCATTCCATCCTTCGAATGATTGAACTAATTGCTGTAGAATGAATGATATTTTCATGAATCCAGATTTTTCCAGGAATGTGAGCTATGCTCGATTTAATGAAGCAACAGGAACGAACAATTTAATTCCAATTTAATAAATGCTGTAGCGTCATGACAGCAGCGGTGTTTCATTTCAATGAGGAATTCAGAATGTGAATAACAGGGAATTTCTGAGCGACTTGTTTTACGTGCCAGACAAATCAATCAGTTCTAGGCAAAGCAATTTGAAGCTTTGGACTAACAGTTAAGCCTCCTTTGAAGCAGTTTACAATGAAAACGTTTATACTATTTGCAGCTTAGTGGTTTCCAGCAGAAACCTAATTTTGTTTGAAAAATTTCCATTCAAATAAGTTGAAACAAAGCAGAAATACTACGGGGAGAAGGCATTCAATAATTATTTCATATTCCGATAACGGATATCGGAATTGTGAAGAAACTGACAAAACTTCTAGATCCGAATTCTATAGAAATTTAATTATATACTCAGGAAAGAATTTAATTAACTTCGTTAGAGTGATACAATAATTCCTCTCAGTATTGTCTTCCTACTAAATTCCTTTACTATTTTTTTTCTTTTCAACTTTAATGTGCTCTATTATCAGTGAATTTCTAGCTGAGCTTTTTGCGAAATCTATATTTTTCCAATGGGCAAAGAACGTACGATTTATTCATTCATTTTATTATATTTGCTCCTTTCTTCATACAATTCTGGTATTCGGTTTTATATCTCGTGAAGGAGCAGTTCCGGATATAGCCATCGATTTTTGCTGTCCACATTGAGCTCTCTATATTACAACTTTTTCCAGCATGGTCCAGAGAAGCGCGATGCTTATATTTGGAGATCGAATGTTTGCCGGCAGTTCAATATTTACAGAAAGTAAATAAAAGCAAGGGACGCAGGAACTAGACTGCCGTAAAATTGGGAGTATTGTTCTGCCAGTAGCAAATTAAAAATCGCGTTCTCTGCAGATCAGTTTGTGTTTCAACAAAACATACAAACACACCCGTTAAACATCCGTTTTGTTTTTGTTGTTTTTTAACTTCCGTTTGATAAAGAAAAAAATCACAAGTTGCAACAGCGAGTTCAGGAACTCGTCATTGTCAGCGATCTGATGTTCCCAATTCTTTCGGAAGTACATTTTAAATACAAGAAAGTTTTTCTATGCCGAAGAAAAATAATTCATGATTTTTAGAGCTTCTAGATGTTTCTGTTTCATTTTCAGGTGTCCATAACAAATTTAATTTCTTCCAAATAAACTCAAATAAAAATCTGGGAAAATTCGGAGAATTAGGCATATTATGCAAGTTACGAAATAAAAATAACATTTACCATTTTTCTAAAACTCTGGGATTAAAAATGTTTTTTATTCTATTTCGACTTCGCCCAAGCGCATATACACGTTATAAGGGACCCAGAAGGAAACTTTTCAGTGCCAAGGCGTTTTCCATTTATAATTGTATTTCAATCCACCCTAATAGAAATATCAAACCATAATATGTGCACTGTAGGCTGTCCCATCAAAAAAACTTTTTTAGCCAATATGAATATAAAAATTTCCAAATAAATAAAAAACATGGTTGCAAACTATTCTGGCCCTGCACAACGATTCGAAGCATTACGCAATAAATAAATAACCACTTTAATCATCCATCTGCGAGTAGCTAAAGTTTAATTAACTGAATTTATTAAATAATGGAAAATAAGATTTTTCAAGAAAATCAAGGAATGAAATCTTTTTTAGTAAAATAATTGTGGATACATTTATAAGTTTATAAATACATTTAATAATTCTATCGCGAACAAACTAATAAAAACCTAATGAATTCAATTTTGAAATCTTTATATTCCTAACATTTCAAGTAACAATATTGTATTTTATACTAAAGTGATGAATCTTCAATCGAAAAATTGAGTTTTAACATAGTAGTTTAATTTTCAACGAAAAGGTTCAGTATTTAATCAAAACAAAATATTTTTCAACCAGTTACATTTTCAACCAAAAAAATATTAACTTGCTTCCAAAAAGACGATTTTTTACACAAAAGTTGAATTTTTAACCTAAAAATATGAATTTTCAACGAAAATGTTAATTTTTAGAGTAGAACTTTCAAGGATAATAGTTGAATCTTTGGACAAAATAGATCAATTTTTGAAACTACTAATATTCCGCAAAAAAGAGCTTTATCGATCAAACAGTTGAATTTTCGACCAGATTTTTTAAATTTCAAGTCATAAATACGATTTTTCTACAAAAACAGTTGAATGTTCAACCCGAAAATATAAAGTTTCATCAAAAAAGTTCTTTTCAACCAAAACAGATTAATTTCCAAAGAAACCAAATCATGAATTTTCAACGAAAAAATTACTTGTCAAACAAATAGTTGCATTTTTAAGCAAATAGTTGAGTTTTCTACAAAACTGTTGAAATTTCAAGGTAAAAGGACGAATTTTCTGCAAAATACAGTTGAAGTTTAAAGTTTTATTTTAACTTGAAGATTCATTGTTTCAGATAAAAATTAATTTCCTTTGTCGAAAATTTAACTATTTTGTTGGATATGTATTTTTTTTTGTTTGAAAATAAATTTTTTTAACTGAAAAGTTAACTTCAATTTTTGTGGAAATTTTACATTTTTTAATTGAAAGTTCAACTGTTTGATTGAAAATTAATGTATTTTTTAAAAATGCATTTTTTAATAGCCAGCAATTCTTCTTGGTTGAACATAAATCTGTGTTGATGAAGGATTCAACTTTTTTATATGATTTCAATTCATATTTTAGTTTGAAAATTTAGTTTCTTGATTCAAAGTTGAACTAATTTCTTAAAAATTCATTCTTCAGCCGAATAAAATTCAGAGTTTTGGTAGAAAATTTATTTATTTGGTTGAAAATTGAATTGGTTTCCTGAAAATCCCTTTTTTGGGTTACAAATTAATTTTCCTAACTGAAAATTTAACTATTTGGTTGTAAAAATTACGTTTTTTTATTGAAACTTCATATTTATTGGGTTAAAAATTCAACTGTTTTTTTATAGAAAATGTATCGCTTTGTCTTCAAAACTCAACAGTTTAACGTAAAATTCTTCTATTGGATAGAAAGTTCAATTGTTTTGTAGAAAATTAGTGTTTTTAAATTGGAAGTTACTTTTTTAAGTGAAAAGCTATTCCTTGTTTTGTTAGAAATTTGCCTTTTTTGATAAAAAATTCATATTTTTGGTTTCAAATGTAACTATTTGGTTAGAAACTTATCTAGTTTGTTGAAAATCCTTCTTTTTTGTTAAAAATATAATCTTCTAAGTTAAAAATTGAACTATTTTGTAGAAAGCTTGTGTTTTCAAATAAAAAATTTAACAACTGGAATCAAATTTTTTTCCCTATCGACACAAAAATCCTTTTTGATTCAGGATTCATCTATTTTGTTGAAAATTCATCTTTTTTGGTCCAATTCAACTGTTTTTTTGTTTAAAATTTAAATATTCCCTGGGTTAAAATATCAACTATTACACTTTTTTTAGAATTCATCTTCTTTGGATGGAAATTCAACTACTTGGTTGAAAATAAGACTACGTTGTTGATTCATAAGAAATAATAAGGCCCCCCCCCCTTCGCCGCAAATCGTCCTATGTTATTTTTTGATGAACCCTAAATAAGTTCATGAACAAAATTCAGAACACAATAATTATATAAGATGGTTTCGTAATTTCAGAAAGAAACATCACATAATTTATGCTCGGATAAAAACTTCGTTTTTTTTTGGTTCAAATCGGGAACTAATTGCTTCTATATTGAAAAAAGATCAGATTCGGCGGTTGAAATAAAGAGTCTTGGATATCGAGGGAAGCACTCGTACTACGAAAAAGTGCAAAAGAGTTGGAGGAGTGAAGTGAAGGCGAGAAAAGGTCGACTGCACCATCACCGCGGGAACCCGGGACATAAAGGAGCGATTCGGAAGCAATTCAGTAAGTACAGGTCGATTTATGTCCGGGAATAGCCGATAGCTCACCTCCGTCTTTTCTACCTCCATCCCCGCAGCTCTTACTTATCCGTCTTGAAGAGCGGATCGCCAGAAAAGCGATATGATGTTATTGTATGAGATCGCCGGTCGTTCTCGTTTTATCTCATATTTCATACACTCAATATATAACCGAGTTGCAGTAGCAATAGTAGTGGTAGTAGTACAGCATCCCTATCTTATAACGTTATTTGCAGAGTGCTTCCTAGCAGGTCGAGTGTTGTCGATCCGTCGTTTAATGTCATCATACTCTGAAATGTGGCAGATACCTTCAAGCCAAACAATTTTTTTTCATATTTTATACGATATGAGTGACTTCGAATATTTTTATGATGGTAATATCGAGTATTAAATGTAGTCTTCGATATCACATGTTTTACAAATCTCCTTCAACATAGGTTTCCTTTCGGTGCGCAATTTTTCTTCAACTCCATTGGACTTATCTCTGATTCCAACCGAGACTAACGTCAGCATTCGATCATTTGTAATCCCTTGCTCGAATCCTCTTCCTACTCAATCTCACAGGACATGCTTGCTCATTATTCTGATTACTTCCAGATATTTAATTGATTGATGGCTCTAAGATTCGAGCATCTCAGACAACAGAGCCTAAAATGGTTTTAAAACAGGGAATAAATTCTTTAATATAAAATTGATGCAGGTACCATATTACAGTCAAAATGAATTGCTTTGCATTCCTAAGATTCCAAGTCAAAATATGTTTTCCAAACAAACATATATAACAAGAAAAATATCGATGTGGAGTATTATGTGTATTCACTATGGTTATAATTTATTTGTGCTAATCTTATGAGTACTTTGCTTCCTCAAATGCATCAAATGAATTTGCTTTCTGAAAGAGGGAGGTCTTTCTCTGAAAAATGGACCCTTTTAATATTTTTTAAGCTTATGTTTCTCTCATCCTGAAAATCAGAGAGAACGTTAAAAGTGTAATAAATGTGTTCTGTTATAATAAGCACCTTTTTAACCTAAGGTAGTGTTATTTTTCAATTATAAAAAAAGTTTTCCGCATATAAACAATGAATCCTTTTTTTAACTTAACAAGGAACGATTGATTGATCATGAAAGGTCATCAAAGGTTTGACAATAGGTCAATAGACGCTTCTCGAAGACGCGAAGAATTACATCAAATACAGTACAGTTATATTCTCCATATCAAACGAAATTTTCTCTTATGCAAAAGGTGAATAATTTTTTTGTAAGAATTAAAAACGGTATTGGTAGGTTATAGAAGGTCCTGGAAGCTAATGAAAGATTGCTCAATAGGGCAAACAATGCGTCTCAAAAACGCGAACAAATACATCATGTTGTATTCATGTCATGTCATTCATGTCATTCATGTCAATACTAAAAAAGTTTTCCGCACATCAAGAAGGTAAACAACTTATTTTGAAAAATGTTAAATAGCTATTGTTACATCATGAGTGGATATTGAAGGTTCTTCATTAGGTAATTCGAAGCGTATCAAAGTCGCCAGCGAATATATTATATATATATATAGTACTGTAGTATTCCTAATATCAATATAGTTTATTTTACAAGATACAAAAACGAATTTTCAACAAGCAAACGAAAATTAGGCTACTTTTACACCGAAAAAGATGAATTTTTAATCTAGAAAGTATGAATTCTTGACGAAAACTATAATAGTTAGTATTTCAACCAAAAAGGATTTTTATTTTGAATAAAAAAATAGTTTTATTCAATTAAAAAAGATGAATTTTCAACAAAATAGTTGAATTTTTAGACAAGAAAGAATTCCTATCCAAAAAAAATCAGTTTTAGAACAAAACGAATAACTTTCTACCAAAAAAGACGCATTCTCAATAAAATGCATGAATCTTTAACCAAATAGTTGGGCCTTTAACTTTCAGCCAGGAAGATGAATTGCGAACCAATAAAGATGAATTCGCAACAAAAAAGATGAATTCTCATCGGAAAATTTAATAGATTTCAACCAAACAATATTTTTATTTTCAATAAGAACAGTTGAACTCAAGCATAAAGAAAATTTTTTCTACAATTGGAACAGTTGAATTTTCATTTTAAAAAAATTATAATTTTCAACAAATCAGTTACATGTTTCAAACAAAGAGATGAATCTATAACCAAAAAAATGAACCGGAAAATATGAATTTTCAACAAGGAATATCATAGTTGATATTTCAACGGAAAAATATTTCTCTTTTATATCAAAAACGGTTATTAAATTTGACTAAAAACTACGAATTTACCAAAAAAATAGTTAACTTTCCATCCAAAAAGGATTTTGTACCCAAAACGATACATTTTTCACCAAATAGTTAAGTTTTGAACTAAAAAAATAATTCAACCAAAAATGGAAGAGTTAAAGTATAAGTAAAAAACTTAATTTTCAATAAAAATGAATTTCGACCAAAGTTATGAATATTCAATCGACAAAATTAATTTTTAACAAAGTAAATAAACTTTTTACCAAGTAGTCCTTATTTTGAACCAGGTAGTTGCATTTTCAACCAATGAAGTTGTGTTCTCAAGCAATAAACTTTTCGACCTAAAAAGTTGAAATTAAACCAAAAAAGTTCATTTTGAACCAAGAAAGATATTTTTTCTATTAAAATAAAGGAATTTTTATATCGAGGGGATGAATTTTCTATCAAAAAACACGAATGTTTAACGAAACGGTTTCATTTTTGACTACAAAAATCTTTTAACAAAATAGTGAAATTTTTAACCAAACAGTTGAATTTTCCACATGCGACGATGACTTTTTAACCAGATGGTCGAATTCGCAAACAAACTAAATATTGATTTAACCAAAAACCAAATAGTTAAATTTCACGCCAAAAAGACGATTTTTTTGTAAAACAGTTGAATTTTGAACAATAAAGTTCACTTTCAACCAAGAAAGATGAATTTTCTACCAAAAAATATTCATTTTTTATCCATAAAGACGAATTTTCTATCCAAAACAGTTGAATTTACGGCAAAAAAAGATGAATTTTTAACAAAATAATGAACAAAATAATGAATTCTGAACCAAAATCATAATAGTGGAATTTCCATTAAGAAAGAAAATCAACTTTTATTGGAAAATCATTGGATTCTCTTATTGGGTTCTATTCATTCAGTTCGCATTTAAGCGTGAAAATAAGAAAAGGGAGTAAAGGGGGAGGCTTTCTGAAAACTGGGAAAAGAGAGTAATTCTTTACAAAAGGGTAAAATAGTGGAATATGGAAAATGGTGTGAAGTTAGGCGTATCGAAAAAAATTACCTTATAAGGGCACATCCCTAATTAAACTACTAATGAAAAAAAATTACTTTCTCTTGGGAGACAAAAACACACTGAATTCGACATACTTCTTTTTATTTAAAGAATAAAGCATTTTTTGATGAGTTCCAAGTTGAAACAAAAAATTGTTGGGTGCAAGTGAATTTATACCTCTATTATAATAATGCGATTGGAGTGCGTTTTATCCTGCCTAAACCACCTTGAAATATATTTTTAAAAATTAGGTCGACTTTTTTATATTTTCTTGGGTTTATATCCATTTTCTTGATTACCTCACCCTTAAATGTGAGATATATATTGTCAAAAATTCCTGTTTTAATATATTGCAACAATAATATATGAAGAAGGTTGAAATTAAAATAGTTTTTATTGATTTTTAAGTACAAGAAAATATCTGACTGAATGAAGTAAAAATGTTTTTCAGTGTACCCAAATTCATACTTATATCATCATATTATATTAAAAAACATTTCTATTTCGCCTAAGCGTCCTTTTAATTTAATAAGAAATTTATTTTTGAGAAATGGTAATGAGTTTCTCATTATACAGACACTTCAGGTACAATAGAGACATTTTTTAATATTTTCTTCTAATTCAGAATAAGTATAAATTATTTTGATGTCAACCTCAAGATCATTTAAACAGAATGGAAAATATTTCGATGGCATTGTTGCTGTGTAGGTATAAATTCACTTGCTTTGGACTTTTTTTCTGGTAACTTAGATCTCATAAGCAAATTTGTTCGTCTTCAAATCAGATGTGTGTCGTTCTTAGTGCGTTTTGACTACATATATCTATAATGCAGAGACAGAAGAAATTTTTTAAAAATAAAACTTTAGGTTAGTTTTAATGATTTTCAAAACAATGTTTTCATCTTAATAAGATCTACAAATAATCATTTTTTTAGATGCGCCCTGGTGGGAAGTCTGGTATGTTCTAAAATGTGTTCAGAAGTGATCGGCTCTTTTTCCATTTTTTCCAATTCGGAATTGGATTGATGAGCAATGAACTTGCAGTTACTTTTCTATAGCCTCTTTTATACAAATGAAAATTCTATTCCAGTCCATGTTATATGGCTCGTGTAACAGCAAGTACTTTTTATACTTGAATAGGATTGCACTTACCAAGGTTTATGTACGTTCAGCCTTTTGCCTGGATATCTACATTTAACGATCACTGTAAGGAAATGACTGCACATCTAAAAGCGACACTGAACCGGCTCCCGAGCTTTAAGGCTCAAATATAAGTGCAATTTTCAAATCCATAGAGAGACAAATGTTACGATCGGCCAGCTCGTTATAAAGAATATACCAAGTTCGGTGCCCCTTCGATAAAAATTCTTCCGCATCAGCACCATCTTGCCTTACCTGGAAAAATTGCACCCTTGAGACAAGATCTACCAACTCCGTGAATTTATCAACTTGTACGCGGTAAATTACCTGGAGAATAATAGCATTTTAAAACTTTTGAAGCAATTTTAAAATTTATTACTTATTTCTGGAAACTAGATACTGTCATACACAGGGTGGCCGCAAAACTTCATTTTCGAAATTCCATGACATTTCCTGATTTTCTACGGACTACGATTTTATTTTCCGTCGACGAGAAATAAAATTTCCTTTTTACGTATGGGAAAACTTAGAATACATGAATTTAAGGTAAGAGATCCTCAGAAAATAGATCCTAAATAGTTAGAAAAGATTTGACAGAAATCAATCAAAACATAGAAGAAACCGAGTGACGCACATTGTTATCAAAATTCCTAACGGGAAACTGTTGTTAAAAACTGTGATAGATGAATCGATTTTGTAAAAGAAAAATTGTTGTAAAGATGAAGCGGCGTGCTTCATCCCCATCTTGAAAACTCAGTTAAAACTCATTTTTGTTGATTAATCAACAAAAGAATATGATCTTTTAACAAAAAACTTAATTTTCATAAAATAAAATAAAATAGGTTAATTTTTAACCAAATTTTTCAATTCTTCAATCAAAAATATGAATGTTTAACCAAAACGAATGAATTTTCAACAAAAACTGGAATATACATATTGATATTGAATAATTGAATGATATAAATATATAAATGTATAAATATATAAATATATAAATATATAAATATATAAATATAATCAAAAATAAATTATAAATAAAAATTCATATATTCTCAACCAAATAGATGAATCTTCAACCAAATAATTGAATTTTTGACCAAAAAAGAAGAGAAGATAGTTGCATTTCAAACAAAATAATAAAATTGTTAACCAAATACGAGAATTTTTAACAAAATGTGATGAATTCCGAAATAAAATATAATAGTAGACTTTTGAACCAAAAGTAGTTGAATTTTCAGATTGAGCTATATTAATTCAGTTTGCAATGAATCGAAAAAACGAGATAAAGTAAAAAGGAAATTAAGATAGGAGGTTTTTAGAAATCCGTTAGAAAGCTTATTAAAGTTCGCGTGAATTGAGCGTTACAAGAAGTTTTTTTGAAGAATAGGGGCCAAGATAGCATTTGAAATATACCAACCTATTTTCCGTTTTTGGCCAATTTTCGATTTTCAACGTCTACTTCCTGCATGCTTTAAGAAAGTGAATGTAAAAAATTCAAACCTCGTTGAATTGAAGTATGAAATATAATCTTTCAAATCAGGCCAAGAACATAATAAAAAATTTATTGGGTCTCGAATAATCATCAAAGATGTCTTTTATCTCTTATTTCCCATGCGCTAACAGCTGGACTGCCGCTCGACGGAAACTGCTTTTCGTCTCGGACACGCTTCAACATTTTTTATGATAATTCGAGAACCAGAAAAGATTTTATCATGTTTTTCGATTCATTTCAAAAAGGAGACTTTAAGCTCTGATTACGCTGAGCTATACTTTTTTCTATTAACTTTCCTGAAGCATGCAGAGAATAGAATTTGAGAATCGAAAATTGGTCAAAAACCAAAAATAGTTCGGTATTTCTTGAATGATATCTCGGCCCTTATTTGTCAGAAATACTTTATGTAGGGCTCAATTTACGCGCAATTTAATACGCTTTTTGACGGTTCTCTACAAAACCTATTTAGCTTCATTTCCTGCAAAGTTAGTCAGTTTCTAAGAGAAGCTTGTTTTTGACCGTTAGTGTACTTTATGGACGACCCCTTAGGAGAGAAGACTGGAAAAGTCAAGAATTTAAAAAGTGCAATTCTGTACGTTCGTTGAGAAAGTGTGAGAAATACAAAAAAATTGAGGTAGGTAGGAGTCGAATCATCGCGTTGTAAGACCGCAGTGTCCCTGAGCGGCATTTTCATGGGATGTAATTACCCAGGTTTGTGTGTTTTTACCACAGAACCAGGATATGAGCGAGAGGAAGTGAGTTCTTTGCGTGGGTGGTCAACGAAGAAGCCGAGAATTCGAGGCGCGAATACATCACAGCCCTTGCCTTTGCGTGTAAACAGCTTGCAGCTGATTCGAATTAACTCTCGTGCCAGGAGATACCTGAGGCCACAATAACTAGCGATGCAAATAAATAAATAAATAAGAAAGCTGGAATACTCGTGAGACCGCGCCTGGTCATAAAATCCGCGTTTATTATCCACGATCATAAAATCATTTCGAGGAGAACGGATTGGACACCTTAACGGTGCAATTAGAGCTTTGTGTCGAAATAAAGTTTCAGGTTTTGGCACTCGCTAGTGTTGGGCACGTTTTTTTAATTAATTGAGCGCTAATAGCACAATCGTGCTGTGAATAAAAAATACTATTTATTGCTATCTGCTAATGAAGATAAAATGTATGAGACTAACATGAGTTCATTAAAATTTGGCTACAATGAATGTTCTGAAGTGCTATTAGGGAATTACTATTTCTGCATCATTTCAGGATGAAAAAGCTTAATTGCCAATTAGAGATTAATTGCCACACGTGATGTTGAATTAAATGATTGCTGTATAATCAGGGTGGCCGCAAGTCAAGTGAAATCTGGAAATCAGGGAAAAATCAGGAAACTTTGTTGGTCAGGGAGTCAGGGAAAAGTCGGGGATTTTGAAAAAGAATGGGAAGTCAGGAATACACAGTAATACACTTGTGATTCAAAATAATTCACTTGTAATCCTGGATAACATTTCTAATTCAGAGTAATGCAGGTCTAATCTGGAGCAATTCAGTTCTAATCCGGAGTACAATACAATAATCCACTTGTAATCCAAATAATTCGGAGTAATTCAGATATCCTAAGTAATCCACCTATAATCCACGGTAATCCACTTGTCATCCAAGTAGTTTAAAGTAATCAGCTTGTAGTTGAGGTTAATCCATGTATTTCGGAGGAATTTACATGGATAATCCAACTAGTTTTCAACTGTTGCCTTGAAAATTTGTTTTTTTTTTACTGAAAATTAATTTTCTCAAATAAAAATTTAAATATTCCATTTCTGTTCAAAAATAGATCTTTTTTTGTTGAAGGTTCATGTATTTCGTTGAAAATTTGTCTTTTTTGTTAAAAAATTAATCTCCTTCGTTGAAAATTAATGATTTTGGTTTGAAATTTAACTATCTCGATGAAACTGCGTTTGGTTTATGGTTATGTATTGATTTTTTCACTGAAAATGTAACTATTTTATTTTCAGTGAGAATTTGTTTTCCTTAGGTCAGTCCAAATGTTCGTGCGTATTTTTCAAAGTTGAGTAAGTCTTGCTTTTCTAGTCTTTTTACAAACAAGACATCCATATGTTCTTGAAACGGTAGCAATTAGTATTGACAATCAGGCAATTAGATAATTTATCAACTGATTAAACTCCGTGTTTTGGTGAAAAATTTAACTATTTTGTTAAAAATTCGCTTTTTTAGTTGTAAATTAATTTTTTTAACTGAAAATTCAACTATTCCATTTTCGCCTATAAATGTATTTTTTTTAGTTGCAAATCAAATTATTTGATTGAAAATGTATGTTTTTTGTAAATAAAATCGTCTTTTTTTGACGGAAAAATAATATTTTTTCTTTAAAATTATATTTTTTCTTAAGAATTGTTTTTGTTGTTGTTAAAAACTAATTTTTGAACTGAAAATGTAATTCTTCCATTTTTTATTTAAAATTTATATTGTTTAGTTGACAATTCATCTCTACGATTGAAAATGTAACTATTTTGTTGAAAATTGGTTTTTTTAATATCAAAAATTAGTTTTTTATATTCAAAATTTAACTATTCAATTTTTGGTTGAAAATTTATTTTTTCAGCCAAAAATGCAACTATTTAGATGAAAATTCATGTATTTTGTTAAAAATTCGTCCTTTTTGGTTAAAAATTAATCTTTCCGGTTAAAATTTCATGTTTTTGGTTAAAAATGGACTATTTGGTCAAAAGATCATCTAATATTTTTTTAAATTCTTTGGTTGAAAATTTAACTATTTTGTTGGAACTTCGTTTGGTTTCTGACTACAAATTATTCGTTTAAATTATTTTCCAACGTTTTTTTAGAAATTCCTTCAAATCTTTGGAAATCCTACAAAATTCTTTCAAATTTTCTGAATATTTTGAAATTTTTCGAAATCCTTGACAAAACCTTAAAATCCCTTGAAATATTTCCTTTGCATATCGTAAGAATCCATTTAAATAAGAAGACATCATATAAAATCCCTTGAGAACAAATTAAATTGAACTGTCACGTTAACATTCTCTGAAAAAAAGTTTGAATCCCTGGCAATCTTTGAAATCTTTGAAATCGCTAGGAATCCCTTTAAATTTTTTTAGATTTCACTAATATTCCAAGTTTCTGTGAAAATCCCTTTAAATCTTTTGAAATTCTGAAAAATTCTTATAATTCGCTTGATAGTTTTGAAATATCTTGAAATCTTCAAAATCCCTTAAAATTTTTCCTTCGGAAATCTTCGAAATCCATTCAACTAAGCAGAAGTCATTTGAAATCTCTTTAATATTTAAATTAAACTGATTCATTAAAGTTTAAAAAAAAAGTTGAAATTCCTAGACATTTTTGAAATCCCTTGTAGTCCTTGGATATTCAACAAAATACTTCAAATCTTGCGCAATTTCTTGAAATACTTCAAAATCCCATAAAAAACATTTGAATCGCTTATTGAAAGTCCTTTCATTTGAAGTCCCTTAAAATTTAGTTTAATTTCACTCATTTTCTAACGTTCTTTGAAATCCCTTGAAAATCTTTCCTTTGGGAATCGTAAAAAATGCATTAAAATAAGTAAAAATCAATTGAAATCCCTTCTGAATAAATTAGATTGAACTTTTTCATTAGAGTTTTCAGCAAAAAAAAAAAGTTCAAATCCCTGGAGATCTTTGAAATTCCTTGCAATTGCTGGGAATCCTTTAAAAATTTCATTTAATTTTCTTCCCAAAATTCTCTAGGCATCGCTTCAAATATTTGTAAATCTTACGAAATTGTTCTAAATCCCTTAAAACTTTTGTAATCTTTTGAAATCTCCTGAAATCCTTTGCAATTCTATAAAAATTCCAGAAATCTTTAGAGATCTTTGAAATCCTCGAAAATCCCTTGAAATGATTTGAAAACCTTCAAAATTCCTTTATATCTATGTAAATATTTTTAAATCTCTTGAAAAGTGATCAAATACTTTATGATCATTTGAAATGCTTGGAAATCTCTTAAAATCCCATGACACTTTTTGAAATTCGTTGAGTTACATTAAAGTATTTGAAATCTTTCAAATTTTTATAAATTTTGTAATCTGTGTGTGGCTTCTCTATGTTTTGCATCAATTCTTTCCATGTCTGAACATTAGTTTTATATAATGATTTTCTGTGATGATTTTTCTAGAACCTTAAAAAAATTATAAGTAATTGATTATGGAAAAATCAACATAGACCTATATTGAATTTCGTATAATATTTATTCGTAAGGGTCGTTTTGATTTCAAAAGCTTAACCCAGGAAATAACCACTATTCTGGGTGGAAGCCATGATTATTCTTGACAGTTACAGAAAGTGCTTCTTACAGAAATTCTCTGATTTTCCCTGACCAACGAAATTCCCTGACTTTCCCTGACCAACAAAATTCCCTGAATTTTTCATGATTTCCCGATTTTCCCTGAACTGCAGCCACCCTGATTAGAGCATGGAACGTATTCAGTGAGTTGCATCAGGCTACTTGAAAGTGGTACGTGCAGAGTGCTCTATTGATGAGATTCTTGGTTCATTGTTTTCTCATCAAACTTATTTCTCATAAGGTCTACTACGTGAAGTCAAATTTCCCACTCGGGAGAGCGGGATCATACTCGAACTGTTGGTCGATGGATCTGCAAACTCGATAATTTCAGCGAGCAGTCACCGAAGCGAGCCTGGGCTGGTCAGCAGTTACCGCAAATTCGGTTCTATTCTGCCAGCGCGCACAGCCGCGTTCGAACTAGCCGCATTACCAAGAAAGCTTCTAATACCCTTTCGTCCCGTGCAGCCACGAGCGAAACGCCAGCCATTCTCTTAATTGAATTAGCCTTCCGGAATTAGCAATTTCAGATTAGCGTTTGGTCTCGCCTTTTAGACGTGAAGTCAACCGCCAGCACCTAACCGATTAACGCGAGAAGAGCCAGGAGAAACCGATTTATGAGTTACTCGGTTAAACCAATCACAATTGAACGAAAAACAATAGTAATTCAATTAGTTATAACTCATCTATCAGTCTTTCAGAATTCTGATCAATTCAGTGGTCAGGTCTCATTATACCGTACACTACCATCGGAAATTGTCGGTACGACTAGCGCGAGTACTATTAAAAATTCCTTCGGACTTTGAAAAATGATTACTCGCTCACAAAAAGAGTGAGAAACTTTTTTAAGGAAATGTTGAAAAGGATTTAAAATTCAGCATTAAAGTACCTCAAATAAAGATATTTCAAATGTTTTGAGAATAATATACCAAGTGAGAAGTTTAAAACAAAAAATTTAAGAATTTTTAGAAGTTTGTATCTAGACTTCAACTCGCGGCATGATCTAGCAAAAATGTAGCAAAAATCTGAAATTTATAACACACAGTCTTTGAAGTCTTATCTTCAATTTAAGCCAATAAAGTTATGAAAATCTTGATAGGTTTCCGAGATATGACTAAAAACGTCGAAGCACGTCGAGGCTGGCTGTAGTCGACCCTTACTACTGCCGACTAAAATTTGACGCATACACGCTTCAACATTGTAGTCATATCTCGGGAATCCATAAATATTTTTCAAGTTTTATTGGCTTGAATTGAAGATAAGACTTTAAAAACTGTATGATATACATTTTAGGCTGTTGCTTCAACTTTCCTAGGTTGTGCCACGAGTTGAAGTCGAGGTATAAAATAAACTAGCAATATTGTACGCGCGCTAGAGCGTACGAGGGAACATTGGATTGTCGATTAATAATAAAAAAATAAAAATAAATAACTATGAATTTAATTTTAAATTAAACAGTTAGATAATATTGCGTATAATATTGCTCTTCAAACAAACGAGCATTCGAGGCATTGCTTTTGAATTTTTTCTTTAGAACACTATCTATTTAAAAATAATTGAATATGGAATGCCTAGTTTTTGCTTGTTTTTACTTTTAAGATAAAATTCTTAATTTTTTCACAGATCAGTTTAAAAATGCGTTCGGAAAATTGAAATGTTTTAAAAGTATTCAGCTTTCAATGCTTTTACGGAATTTTTCAATTGTGCAGGACATCAACATAAAGTGATTATATGTGTCCGTTTAAATGAAAAAGGACCAGAGTGCCGCATGTATTTTAGAAGTTATAAGCGTTTTTGTGAATCATTGTCGAAATTGTCCATTTTTTATTCAAAATCATACTTCAGTCTACATATGATCTATCTCGTAGCATTATACTTATGTCCGGTAAGTGAGCGAAAGTGGATAAATTTCAAGTTCGCTCTGGGCCTATAATATAATTTTACCCGTCAAAATGCCATTATTCGTAACTTCATACCAACAATCTGGACCCTTTTCATTTCTATACATAAAGTGAAAACGTAAAATTTAAAATATGTATCAATATTAATTTAGTCATTTCAAATATTTCATTCCGCCATTTTTAATTTTGATATTGTATCCCATGCTTAAAACATTATTTTAGTTTTGTAGATTTGAAATTAAAGTTTTCAATCTCGAAGATATATAATCTAATCAAACATATCCACCCCTGTACATTTCCATTTGGGTCTAAAATTTTCAAAGTTTAATTTGGAATCTATACCAAATTTTCATTTCTAGAAATATAAGACTCTTAATATAAAAAAAAAATTTAACTATCAGGCTTTGAAAGCTGTGAATTGTATATTTAATATTCTACCATTTTTCACCACTTGAAATTCAAAATCTGTCAATATAAAACGTTTCAGAATTTTGAGAATGGTCTACTTTTAAGTTGTGAAATAGATTAATTTTTAGTTTTAGATGTTTAGTAGTGAAAATTTTCAAATTGCTCAGCCTACGCGAACAAATGAAGATTATTTATTTTATATTTTGTCACACATTGTCACACATTGTGTTAAAAAAAAATACTGAGGCATCACAAGTAAAGCTTTAATATTTTTATTTGACAATATTACAAAATTATTGAATTAAAAAAATTTCTACTGTCAAACTGTTCATATATTAAGTCTTTCTGTTAGAAAGAAAATTGTGCCTATAACCTGAAAGGATTTACACATAATTCTAAATGGTTTAATCTTAGGCATATTATTAAATTTAAATTATTATCGAAAAAAATGATGACTGAAATGACTTTTGTGTCAATCTACAGAAATAATTGAATTTAAAAATGAATCATAACTATCTAAATTTGCATAAATATTTTAAAATTTAGAACACTTATTTTTACAATCCATTCATAAAATTGAAATGCTTACAGACAAAAAACTATCGACGCAATAAATATATAAGTTTGTCATAGTCTTATGAGTGATGGGACATCTGTGTCAGTTTAAGGAATTTATAAAAATTTGTAATTGCTATCTACATTTCTATAATTAAAGTTTATAAGGTGCACCAACATATTTTATTTTCAAATTACCTATTATTGAAACGTGAATATGACCTCAACAGTCATGTTTTGATAGAACACCTATCTGAATACAAAAGAAAAAACAACAAAAATCACTACGAATTAACTTCATGTTTTGAATAGAATGTATTAGCATTCTCATGATCGAAATACAGGGGAGGTGTTACGTCTGGTTCTTCTGAGTTTAAATAAATAGACAATAATTTACTATTTATTATTTAATTAGAATATTTATAATTAGCGGTTATGAAGAACTGGTGCAATATGCATTCAATAAAGTGTAACCTAACTTTTCCAAATTCAGGATTAGATGGATTAGTACTCTCAGACCTTTTGGCTGGTTGTTAACTGTTCACTCCCAATTCAGTTCTCTCGGGAAACTCCGGAAATAGAGGGTTGGTCATACAACCTAGCCATCAAAGATTCAGCAAATATCGCACGCACCTCTGTGGCTTAGCCAAACTTCACACAGATTCATACATTTCAAACCTTAAGCTTCCGCTTGATACTCTATTACTTAAATATTTTATAATTTTTCAAAAATAATTCGAATAAAATTTAACTTCCGGTATTTGGCCTTTAAAATACTTTTGATGAAAAATTGTAAAATACCGCCTTTCGGTGAAAAGTGCGTATAACTGCTCAACTAGGATATCACAAAGTGAGTCTGGGAATTATTAAAAATTATATTACGCTTTATAAACTAATTTGAACTATAGAAATATCCTTGGAAAAAAAACCTGTGTAAAAGATAGAAAGTTGTATTTTATTCATTTTTTATTTTCAGGCGCTTCTCCCAACTTAAACTTTGGTACAAATTTTTTTTTTATTTCAGAAAAAGCCAAACATTTGTGTGAAACGTCTTTAATTTGGGCTTTTTTAAATTTCAGAAATAATTTTTTTGAATGGAGTTTTTTCTAATTCTAATATTGTCAAGAAGATTTATTTGAAAATCTAAGTATCTCATGAATTACGTGAAAAAAATAAACAAGATGTAATTTTAAACCATTTTTACCATTTTTTTATCAAGGGTGGTTGAAAGGCCTGACACCGGAACTGAAATTGTCTTTAAATTGTATTTGAAAAAATCTAAAATATTTCATTATTATTTCTGAATGAAAAATTATGCGATGAAATGTGAAAGAAGCCAAATATTGTTCTAAGAGGAAGTCTTAAAAAGTTTTGGCGTAGTTTTATAACACTTTTAAAGATAGTATTATGCATGAAATTAGGTTAAAATTATTTTTAGTGATGCCTACCATTATTTTATTGTCATAATTATTTCTTTTACGTAAGTCATTTGTCATTTTTACACACACAAAAATTATTAATACTTTTTACCGTTAGAAAGTCTTGGACTATGGGCGTACCTTTTTTTTTAATTTGCCTAATGTATATTCGACGAATGATTTTCGATTCCCGGTCATTTTCCGATTTTCTTCTGGTCAATTGTTAATTTTTCCCGTTCAATTAAAAAGATTTCAAAATATTTGGATATATTTGTCTGATTTTGAAGGATTTTGAGATATTTCTAAAAGTTTTATGGGACTTAAAAGATTTCTGATTTGGAACAGGGAATTTGGGAAGCAAATTACGATCATGTGTTCGGGAATCAGCTAATTTTTGGTTATAGAAATCACAGATCTGATTTTGAACAGACAATTTTATAAAAAAAGTTAAAATTATAATTGTTTTCTGAAATTCCCTGTTTCATATTGAAAATTATCATCCTTTGTGGAAAATAAATAAAAAAAGTCAAAATTATAATTCCAAAGTCTAAATTATAATTTCAAGTTTTTATTAATGTTCCAAGTCACAGTCATTTTTATTTTCAAAAAATCCCCGTTCCGAGTCAGAATTGAATTTATTCACAACATTTTCTCTTCCCTCATCACTTCCATCTGACAAATTTTTATTTGTAAACAAAAAATAATTGTCAAATTCAAACAAATTTGGATTAAGGAATTTTCAAAATCTGAAAAATGCTGATTTGGAACAGGGATTGTTTGTGCAAATTCACGTTTTACAAATCAGAATTAAAATTATTTTATAAAATATTCCGTTCCATCTAAAAAATTACCTGTACCAAGACAATATTATAATTCTTTACAAAATTCTCTGCTCCAAGTTGGAATTATATTTATTTGCAAAATTTTCTATCATAATTCAGAAATATAGTAACTTCGTTGTTCTTAAATTTAGAAGAAGGAAGTTATAAATTATAACGAAGTCTGATTTAGAACACGAATTTTTCTCAATTCATCTTCTCTAAAATCAGAATTAAAATTATTTTCCGAAATTTCCATTCGATTTAAAATATACTCTTTTCCAAGTCAAATTACAATTTTTCAGAGTGCGTTTCCAATTTACATTTTCCGTCAAGAATTATAGTTTGATTTGGAACTCGAAATTTTTGAAAAGGAATAAATAATAATTATATACGTAAAACTCAATTTGAAACTTGACACCTTTAAATCTTGGAAAAAGGGATATACTATATTTCTAAATTATAAAAGAGCATTTTTCAAGTTAAGTTATAATTCTCCAAAATATATGTCTTTAGCGAAATCTCATGTGCAAAACTTAACATTATAATTTGTTACTAAAATTCCCTGCCCCAAAGTAAAAATTGTAATTCTTCACGAAAATTCCCTGTTCAAAACTTAAAATTGTATTTCTTTACTGAAATTCTATGTTATAAATTAGAAATATACATCTTTTTAAAAATTCACAATTATAATTTAAAATTGCAATTCTTCACTGAAATCCACTGTCTTAATTTTCGAAACTTTCGAAACTTCATTGTTCAAAGTCAGAATTGTAATTCTTTTGGAAAATTCCGTATTCCTAGTAATAATTATGATTTTTTCACAAATTCTTGGTTTCATATATTGCATTATAATATCATATATGAAACCACTTTTAATTTTCATATTAGTACAATGGAGAGAAAAATCACGGTCACTGAATCAAATTCCTGGATTTTACCACATGAAAGTAAAACTCGCTATTGTTTCGATACCAGTCATTAAATATTAAAAATCCCATATTTGATTTGATTTCATAATTTTTATCGCATTTGAGTTACAGAGAATAAAAACGCAGAGCTCGGATGAACTAGAAGAAATAAATTACAAAGAAAGTCGCATCGAATTTCGAAAAAAGTCCACAAAAGGCCGCATAAAATTTTGGAAGATAGTGGGAAAAAACAGTATCAGACACTGAATGACTGAAATAATAACTTTATTTATTTAGGAATAGAGTAAATATTTCTCTTTGATTTTGAAATATTGTTCACATAATAAAAAAAATTTGAAGGTCAAATAATTTTTTAATTAATAGTCAATCAGCTTGAAGGAATCTTAATCTTGGTTTCAAATATTTCTTTCTGAACTGATAAATTTGTCAACTTGGAATATTTTCAAATGAGAGAAGTTAATAATTCAAAATAATTTTAATCTTTAGGAACATTCTATTTAACACCATAAACTTGACATAAATCAACAATCAAGGCTTCAGATTTGAGAATTCATTATTTAAATATGAAACTTTTTTTGTTACAAAAATAGAGGAATAAATTCTCTTAGATAAAATTATTATGGATACAAGATTAAAATAAATATGCAACACTTTAAATACCTAAGATTTAAAGTCCAGCTGTATTTAATTTTCAATTGAAAAACGAGTTTTTAACAGAACAATTGAGCTTTCAAGTTAAAAAGTCGAAAGGTTTAGAAGACAGTTGACTTTTAAATTCGAAAGATTATTTTTCAATCAAATAGTGAAAATTAAAAAGAAAAGATTTGTAACCAAACATATACAACCAAATAGTTGAGAAATGTTGAGCAAAAAATGCGAAACTAAAGGAAGTAATTAAAGGTTTAGCCAAATGGTTAAATTTTGGTTTTAAAACTACAAAGATGAGTTTTCAGAAGGACGATTTTTAAAACAAAAAAGATTAAATATTTTTGATGTTATGGTTGTCGACCAGGCTAATTTGTTAATATCAAAGTATTTAAAAAAGGTTAACCTCAATCAAATAGTTGCATTTTTAAGCCAAAGGGACGATTTTTTTTTCAAGACGGTTGAATTATGAACCTGAAAAGTTAAATTTTCAACAAGAAATATAATTTTCAACGAAGAAAGATGAATTTTCAAGTCGAAAGGAGGATTTTTTCAAAAATACGGTTGAACTGTGAACTTGAGAAGTTAAATTTTCAACAAAACAGATCATTTTCAATAAAGAAAAATGAATTTTCAACCAAATAATAACGTATAAAAAAAGGATTAAAAAAAATAAATAAAAACTTTTCAGAAGACTGTTAAACTTTCAACAAAATATTGAATTTTTGAAAATTTGAGAGCATAGTTCTCAAAGTATCGACAACTGTAATTTGGTGATTGTGAATTCTCTTTTGTTAAAGCTCCTTCGGCTTTAATGAACACATTCTCATCACTTATCTCGTGCTTCGCACTCGAATTTTTTATTCTCAACTACACTGAAATGGTATCATTTCAATAAATTTATATTATTATAATTCATAATATGCATTGGTATTGAAACATACGTATTTTCACTGTCTTGTTTTCATGATTAAAAAAAAGTGCGCATACTGCAAGAATAAAAAACAAAAACAATTTTCTTATTAAACATTTTATTGCAACTTGTGTCGTTGTCTCATAAGTTTATTTTGTTTATTTTTAATATTAATTTTTACAATTTAAACTAAAAATACGCATTCTAGCGTAAAGTGGTCTTAAGAAAATTTGTAGACATAATTTAAGCGAAAAATGTTGTCAAATAAAATGTTATTGCAGATTCTGTCCGTTTTTCAAAAAGGTAATTTTTTTGTTTTTGATATGCTTTCATAACAAAAGTTTATGACAAATTTGTAGATCTTTTTTGGTTGAACAACTTTTGTTTTTTCATTTTTTTTCGTCTCTTATGTAGTTGTTCCAAAAGTTACATTTTTTTATTTTTAATCTTGTTTTTTCCGGTTAAAAGAAAATCCACTGGTTCTATATCAAAATTATCAATTACAAATTTTTAGATCCTTTTTGGATGAAAAACTTTTGTTTATTAATTTTTTGCCGTACCTTGTAGCTCTTTGTTTTGTGAACAAAGTTGGTCTATTTATTTTTTGGGTATATTATGTCGTTTCACTAAAAATTCAATTTTTATATTTTCAATGTAGTTTTTTACGAATAAAACAAAAACTACGCGTCCTATCAAAAGGTGATCTGAAACAAATTTGTAGATCTTTTTTTAATACAAAATTTTTGGCGAGGCATCTTTTTTCTTATCATGTATAGTTTTGCCGCAAAATGGAATTTTTTATTTTTCATTATTTTTTGTGCGGTCAAAATTTGAATTTTTGATTTTTCAAGAAAATTCAAAAAGTCGTTATGATGATCCTGTGGGGCTTTCAAAATGCAACGTTTTTCTTCTTTTGAAATTTTTTCATATCGTGCGTTGTTTTTGGCTTAAAATGTTAATTTTCGATTGTTCCTTCGATTTTGGTAAGTGCTGCAATTCTGAACATTTTTTCATGAAAAAAAGTCTTCAGGATAAATTGTTCGCCTTTTCGAGTAATACTGATAACCGTTTATAGAATTTTTAATTTTGAAAAAAGTGGTCTGAAGAATTTTGAAAATGCGCTCACTTTTTGAATTTTTATCCAAAATGGCTGGTTAACGAACTTGACTTTCATTTCAGGAAATTTGAAAAGTATTCCAAAGTGCAATCCAATATGTCAATTCTTTTGAAAGTTATCGTGCTGAACAGACTAAAAATCTACAGACACACAGACGCGCAGACACATAGATACACAGTACCACGCAGGCACACAGTCTCACACATACACACAGTTGACACATTAGCGAAAACCTGTTTTTTGGGTTCAGGGTGTCTCAAAACGTGGACAATTAAAAAAAGCTTGGGGGGGGAGGGGTCAAATTTTACATACCTTCTCTGATGAGAATGTAATAAGACTTTTAAATCCATATGGACAAAGTTTTGCATCTAAAAAGAATAATTTTCAACGAAACAGTTTAATTTTTAACGAAAACAGATTACTTTGAAACCAAATAATAGAATTTCTAACCAAATGGTCGAATTTTAAAATAAAAGAGATTAAACCTCAACTAAAAACAGTTGTATTTACAACCAAATAGTTGGACCTTTAATCAAAAGAGACGAATTTTCAATAAAATAGATGCATTTTTAACCAAGCGGTTGAATTTGCAGCTAAAAAGACGATTTTTTTAGGAGAAAGTTACTTTTTTGACATATAAGTTAATTTTCGAACAAGAAAAATGAATTTTAAAACAAAAAGATTGCTCTCCTATAATAAAAGAGAAATTTTCCATCCCAAGGATAATTTTTGTATCCAAAAAGGCAAATTTTCAAAGAAACAGTTAAATTTCGGAGTGAAAAAGATGAGTTTTCAACAAAATAATTACACGTTCAACCAAATAGTCAAAGTTTTAACGAAAAAAATGATTTTTCAATCAAAAATATTCGGATTTTATTATTAGGCTCTATTAATTTAATTCGCGTTCAAGTGGAAACGAGAAATAGGGGAAAAGGGAAAAAAGAAAAGTTTATTGGAAAAAGGGGAAAAAGTGATTCTTTAGGAGTGCAGAGTCAGGAATTAGAAATTGTTTAATTTTAAACGCCATTAATTAAAATTTTTCTAATTATGAAGCTTTATTAAGAAATTATTTTATTCTTAAACTTCTTGATTAAAATGGTACAATTTTTTCTAGTATTGAATTTCAATTTTAAAAGTTTCGTTGTGATTAAAATTAAAACTAAGTATAGCAAACTTCCGAGAAAAACGGAAAAAAGTGTATTAGTCGCTCGTAAAAAGTCACACTTTTCAAAAAAGTCAGTTAAGTCGCACGATTCGAGCCCCGTAAACGTAATAAACTAAATTAAATTAACTAAAATTCAATTAATTCAACCAAATTAAATATTACCATTTACCCGGCTTAAAAAGAATTAAATCTGACTCGAGCAAAGCTTGTGTTAACGACATTAAAATGTCTGACAACCGATTCTCGTTAAAAAGTTTCGATTAAAATAAATCCTTTTAGCATGACACTTTGGGGATGAGGAGACTCTGCTTCCTTACCCTTTCTTTAGGGGATGCTGCTCTTAAGTTGTGTCGGAAAAAATCTAATTAGAAGTGGATTAAAATTTAATCACTGGCTAAAGGAACTTATCCTGGGTGCTATTGGTGGGTGGTGTCCTCTTCATTTAATTGTCTCCAGGTTGTTCCTCGCCACCTTTTCCTGGTTTCGTAATACCGCCCTCTTCTCTCCTTTTTCACTCGAGACTTTTTTCACAAGCTTCACTCTCTTTCTCTTCGATCCAGCTCAGTTTTTCCAGCTTCGTTCTTCGCCTTCGTGCAGCAATTTACTTTGCATAGACATTAACCCTCGTTACTTAATCAAGCGAACCTCCGCCTAGCACTTTAAATACTCTTTCTGCTGTTATACTTTTGTAACAATAGTAACTTTTTCAACCTGCTGCATTTTCCTAACTTTTGAAAAGTAATTTTATAAGTCTTTTCAGGATAGTCGGCGTGCAAAACTTCATTTTCGAAATTCCCTTATTTTTTCCCGTCTAGTTTTTCATATTCCATGGCCAATACTGTTTGAAGACGAAAATTTTAATCTTGTAACATATATTACATAGTGTGTAATGTTCTTTTGAGTTTAAAAGAATTTAAAAGAATTCAATATAATTTATAAGCATTCCAAGTGAATTTTAACGAATTCAAGATAAACTCATAAAACTTTAAAACAATTCCAGTTAAATTAAAAATAATTTAAATGAATTGAAATGAATTCTAAAAATGCGAAAAAATTCAGTGATTTCAGTAAAACTTCAGTAGAATCAGTAAAATTCGATAAAATTTATAAAAATTGAAGATGAATTTTAAAAAATCAATTGAATTTCAAGCAATTCAAAAATACTTCAAAATCCAATCCAGTACGTTTCAAATGAGTTTAGAAAAATTCGAGGGAATTTAAATAAATTTGATCAAATGTCTAAGAATCCAAGGTGAGTTAAAAATATTTCAGGATGAATTGAACGAAAACTTGAAAACAAAAATTAAAAATCTAGCAAATTTAGAAGAATTCAAGTAAATGAAGAAAGCACAAGAGAATTCCAAAAAATTCAAAGGAATTTAAAATAATTCAGGATAAATTATTAAGAATTCAGGTCGAATTCCTTAAATTAATTCAAACGGAAAGAATACAATATTTGAAAATTTTAAAAATCCACAAAATTCCAGTGATTTCAGTGAAATTGGAGTGAATTTGAAGGAATTTATGTAAATTAAGAAGAATACGATGAAATTTAAAAAAACTCAAGGGAATTTTAATCAATTGAAAAATATTTAACAATTCATTAAATTCAGTAAGTTTGAAATGAATTTAGAGAAATTCGAGGAAATTTCAAAGAATTTGATAAAGTGTCTAAGAAATCCAAGGTGATTTCAAAAGTTTTTAGAAAGAATTGAACAAAACTATTTAAAAAATTAAAAATCAATTGAATTAAGTAGGAATCAGTGGATTTAGAACAATTCAAACAAACTGAAAAGAATTCAGGATATGTTATTAAGAATTCAAGTGGAATCCTGAAATAGATTCAACTAAATGAAAAATATTATTTAAAATTCTATTCAAATCTTTCAAACCCTAGGAAATCCCTCACTTTTTGTAAATAAATTTAAGATATATTCCAAATAATTCAAATGACCTTGAAAACATTTAAAAAATCCACAAAACTTCAGTTATTTCAGATAAATTGTAGTAAAATAAAAGAAATATAAAAGAAATAAGAAGAATTTGATCAAATTTATAACAATACAAGGTGAATTAAAAAAAATGATATGAATTTCAAACAATTAAAAAGTATTAAAAATTTATTGAATACAGTATGTATGAAATGAGTTCAGAAAAATTCTAGGAAATTTAAAAGTGTTTCATGAAATCTCTAAAAATCAAAGGAGAGTTAAAAAACTAAAAAAAAAAAGAAAAATCCATTGAATTGAGCAGAATGGAGTGAATTTAAAAGAATTTCTGTGAATTCAAACAAATTCAAGAAAATTAAGAGGAATTAAAAAGACTTTAAAAGAATTCAGGACAAGTTCATTAAAATTCAGAGTGAATTCAAAAATGAATTCAAATGAATAGAAAATAATATTAAAGAATTTCTTCAAATTTTTAAAACCTTATGGAATCGCTCACTTTTTATGAATCAATTTTTTGAAATTCAATAAAATATTATAAAATCCCGTAAAATTCTATAAAATTAAAATCCTGGAAAGTTCATTGAAAAACTTGAAAAGTTTTTAAAATCATTGAAATCTTCGGAAATCCTTGGAAATTTTTTAAACTTCTCTTTAAAAAAACCTTGGAATACCATTAAATTACTGAAATAAATTAAAAATTCCCTGGAATTAAGAATTTAAAAAAAAAATATTTCAATAACTTTAAAATCTCTTGATATTCTAAAATCTTTACAATTCGTTAAGATCCTAGGAAATACTTTTAAATATTAGAAAATATTTGAAATCCGGTGAAATCCTTTTATTTTTATGAATAAATTCTTTAAAATCCACAAAAAAATTATTAAATTTCGTGATATTACATGAAATTCAATGATATTTTCTAAAATCATGGATAATTGATTAAAATATCTTGAGAACTTTCAAAATCCCTTAAAATCCAAAATTCTAAGAAATTCTTTACAACCTGATGAAAGTTTTTTTTTTAATTTCTTAAAATCATTGAAATCCTTGAAAATCCCTTAAAATTTGTTGCAAAGCCCTACAATTTTTTTAATCTTTTGAAATTATTTAAAATCACATCAAAGTACATACTGAAATCAGTTGAAAATTCCTCGAAATCTTTTAAAGTATCATAAAATCTTTACATTCTTTCAAAATCTTTGGAAATATCTTGAAATATCTGAAAATCTTTTAAATATGACGAAATTTCTGAATTCTTGTGAACAAATTCTTTGAAATTCGTCAGATTCCATGGAAAATTGTTGGAAAGTTTTAAATTGTTTAAAGCATTTCAAATATTTCGAGTCCTTTGAAATCTTTCGAAATTCCTTGAACTTTTAAAAACTCTTGAAAATTCCTTGAAATATTTTAAAATACTCTACAATATTTAAAATCTTTCGAAACCTCTTGAAACTTTTTTAAAATACCATAAAATCTTTCAAATCTTTTGAAATCCCTTGAAATTATGGAAATCTATAACAAATTCCTCGAAATCTTTTAAAATACCCCAAAATATTTAAAATCATTAAAAATAGTTTGAAATACCTTAAAACTTTTTTGAAATACCATAAAATCTTTAAAATCCTTTAGAATTCCCTCAAATTATTATAATCTATTAAAAGTTACTCGGATTCCTTCAAAATACTCTAAAATAATTTTAAAGGTTTCAAGAAAATTTCAAAACAAGTATAGACCTAAATTCAATAGTGGTTAAACTATGAGTAAATTTATTGAAAGAAAAGTGGATAAAGTGATTTTAGAAAAAAAGCATACTGTGTGTCAGCCCTGATTATTCTTGATAGTTACTGAAAGTGCTCCTTACAAAAATTCCCCGACTTTTACAATTTTATTTTTTCAAAATCCCTGACATTTTCCTGATTTCCAGATTTTCCTGACCTGCAGTCTTCTGGAAGCATATTTAGAAAGTAAGATACTGGATTAAAAACTGAAATCTAACTCAGGAGAAATTAAAGAAGTTCTATTTGGTTGGATTTTGCAAAAATTTGAAACTTTGTTTTCTAAAACACCTGAACTTCCTAGAAACCTTATTTTTCTTGACAGCCAAGTGTTGTAAATTTGAAAGTAAAGACGTGCAGGGGTGGGTTCCTTTCACGTAATTGCAGTTCGCTTTTCAGGGTGAAGTTAACGATTCTGCTGGTAAGCCACCTTGCCCTTGTTATCTCGCCGTTGTGGGATCATTTGTTGTACCTTCAAGCCAAAACGTACTGCACAGAATTGCATTTTAGTGCCCCACTGGGACGCTCCTTGCCAATATAACACGAGGCATTTCATATAGGCGGTTTGGCGCACAGCCCCTTGCATTGCATAAGATTTTCTCTTCTCGCCAATTACCAGATTTACTGAAATCGTCATATTTGATATTAAATTTATCGCCAACCAAGAGGTTGTCACCATTTTTTAAATATTTATTTAAGAGCATTAATCCGGACTTCCAAGTCCAAAATGCCCTCAAAACAAGGGAAATAGGGTGATTTTTCATAAAAATAGGCGAATAACTTCTTTTAAATAAAATTAATGTATATGTCGTAGGTGATTCGGAAACTTAGGATTTTGGTTAAAAACACTTGACTTTCAAACCCGAAAAGATAAATTTTTAACCAAAAAAGATAAATTTTCAATCCAAAAGGAATAATTTTCGATAAAACGAGCTGACTTTTTCACCAAGTATTTGAATTTTTTGAAAGACAATTGAATTTTCAACCGAAAACTTGTCTACCATAAAAGATGATTTTTCAATCCAAAGGGACCAATCTTTTATCCAAAAAGACGAATTTTCAACAAAACAATTGAATTTTCAACCAAGAGAGATGACTTTTTAGCCAAATAGTTGAACTTTCAAAACAAAAAGATCAATTTTCATCCAAGTAGTTGACAAAAACTGAATAATTATATTGTCAGTTGAAAAAATTAATTTTAAACCAAAAAATTAAAAGAATTTTCTACAACATAGTTGAATTTCCAACCAAAAAGATAAATTGGCAAGTAAAATGATGAATCTTCAAGAAAAAAAAACGAATTTCAAACAAAGGAGTTCAAAAATCAACTATGTAGATGAATTTTGAATAAAAAAATATAAATTTTAAACGAAAAATATAATAGTTTACATTTCAATCAAAATATATATTTGGAAAAAAACCAGTTGAATTCAACCCAAAAAGTCGAACTTTTAACGAAATAGTTGAATCCTCAACCAAAAATACTCAAACACAGAGAGGAATTTCTTACAAAGATGAATCTTCAATGAAAAATTTATTAGTTTAATTTTGAACTAAAAACGATGAGTTTTAGGCCCAGAATGTAATAGTTAAATATTCAATGGAAAAAATTAATGAAAATTTTTTGTTGTGGATAAAATAGTTCAATCTTCAAACAATTAAATGAATTTTTACCAAAATAGTTCCAATTTTAGCAAGGCAGTTGAATTTCCGATTCTAAAATGATGTTCTAACAAAATATTTAAATTTTGAAGAAAATAATTGAATTTCCAACCAAATCTTGAAATCTATATCTAGAAGCGATGAAGCCTGAAACAAAAATATTATATAAATAAAAGACTTTCCAAATAAAGAGAAATAACATCAACGGAACAGATTTGGATTTTCTTATTGCGTTCTATTAATTTAGTTCGCATTTAAGGGGCGAAACAATATAATTAATAAAACAAGTAGCTTCAGAGTAAAATACAGACATGAAAAACAATACTTCCTTAAATTATTTATAATATTCTCTGCAAAAAAACATTGCAACAGTGAAAAGTAGAAATGAGTGAATTAAAAGAATTCAAGTAAACGAAAAAAATTCAGCAGAATTTCGAAGAATTCAAAATGTTTTAAAATAATTCAGGATAAATTCATACGAATTTAGGGCGAATTCCAAATAAACCTCAATGAATTGCAAAAAATATTTGAAAATCTCAACTATTTAAAACCCTACGAAAGTCCTCACTTCTTGAGAATGAACTATTTAAAATCCATTGACATATCATCAAATCTCTTAAAATAATTGAAATCCTGGGAAATATTATGAAATCTCTTTTAGTTATATTAATTATCGTGAATCCTCATAGGTCATATAAAATCTTTTTTGCGCGAAACAATCAAACAATCAATAAAATTAACCGAAATTCTAGGCAATTCTTTACATCCGCATGGAAGTTTTTTTAAATTCCTTAAAATCATTCAGATCCTTGAAAATCTCCTTAAACATTTTCAATCTCCTGCAAATACTTTAAATTCTTTCAAAGTATCAGAAAATAGTTGAAATCCTTTGAAATTATTTTAAATTATTATAATATGATAAATTGATATTAAAACAAATTATTATATCATAATAACTTTTTTGAAATCCACTGAAATATTATAAAATAGTAATGATATCCTTTTAAATCCAGGAAAATTTATTGAAGTATCTTGAGATCTTCTGAAATCTCTTGAAATAATTGAAATCGTCGGGAATCTTATAAAATCCACTGGAACCATTATCAGTATCTTGAAACCTTCTAGATCCTGTGAAATCATTCCATATGTTACGAAATTCTAGGAAATTCTTTACAATCGCATGAAACTATTTTTAAATCCCTTAAAGTCATTAAAACCATCGAAAATCCCTCAAAATAGTTGAAATCTTTTGAAGATGCTTGGAATCTTTTTAAATTCTATAAAATTTTTCAAATCTTTCAAAATGTTTTGAAAAATTCTTTGAAATTTTCTTAAGCGCATTTATATATATATATATATATATATGTTTTGGAATGGTTTTAAGTAATCGAAAATATTTAAAAACCTTTAAAATATTTTAAAAACCCTTAACATTTTTTTTAAATATTAAAAATTCCTTGGTAATTATATCATACCTATTCCATATTCATACCCTTTAATATCTCAAATCCTTTTGAATAACTTTAAGTTATTGAAATCAATTATAAATTCCTTAGAATCTTTCATAATTCCCTAAAATATTTCAAATTACTTCGAATACCCTTTAAATTTTTTTTTTTAAATTAAAAAATTCTTTGTAATTTGTTAAAATGCCCTGTGATGTCTCAAATCCTTTAAAATCTTTTTAAATTCCTTTACATTTTTTTGAGTTGTCGAAAATTCCTTTGCATTTTTAAAAATCTGTACGGTAAAAATGTTAAAATCCTTGAAATATTTGAAAGTCTTCCAAATTCGACGAAATTCCTCAATTCTTGTAAATAAATTCTTTAATTTCACTAAAATATTATGAAATATCTTGAATTAATTATAATAATTTCTTGAAAGTAAGATTGCAACAATGAAGAATGATGAGACTCTAAAAGCCTAACGATACGTCAATCATAGCGACACTCTGAAAGGTTTATACTCTCAACACATACATGTGTTTGCTCAGCCTGGAGTCAGGACTATCACTTCTGCGGTAGTACCATGTTCTTTTTTACTGGTATGACAAGAGAACGAGGGAGGTTAATGCTTCAGTAGTAATAACAACCTGTCTGACTAGCGCTCTAGTAGAAGTACATACATGCATTCTAGGTACTTGTTTCACAGTACAAGAAGAGGTCTGAGTTATGATTCAGTTATAACTGGTAATAGTCTGTCTTGCTATGTGCATAAATGAGACAGTCATTCAACTTCTTATTGCATTTCACTTCACATGTAGTTGTTAACCTAGTTGTACCAAATTAAAGTCTTCGACACCTACCAATCTAACGAAAGTACTTCAGATCGTCATTATTTATTCATAATCAGGATCTTGAACCTAAAAAACCGACAAAAATTATCATGTTCTAGGTATACATAATAGCTATTACATATCAGTCCATAGATATATAATCACCGTTACATGCCTAGGATCTGAAAGGGGGAACTTCTGGTTCGCACCACAGGCATGTGAAGCGGCCATATACATTCATGTTTAATATAAAAAAGTATTTGAAAAATTATAAATTAATTTTTGAAAGAATAATGTGCATGAAATATTTTCTACAAGTACTGTTAATATCTTATGCGATTTCTAAAGTCATGAACAAACTTGTGTAGAACCAACCACGACCTTGTCTTAAAACAAATAATAGGGAATTACCACAAAATAGAATTATTCTCCTTTTTCTGTATATATTCACAGAAATGAAAAAGTTACTATGAGAGATCATCTCAATCGAATGGGCTATATTTCATATAAGAAAAACATTCAAATAATAATTATTTGCTGCGAAAAGAGAACTTTTTGCTTTCTCGTACTATAAGAGACATTAAAAAATAATAATCAATAAAATATGAATAAAATAAATGTTATAACAAGCTTTTTCATCAATTTCGTAACTGGCTGACAAAAGCTACGTCATTTTGCATCCGCCATTTTGAATTTCAAGTTTTTATTGCAAAATTTGTGATTAGCAACCTCAAAAACCATTATCAACCTTTAAGTATCGACGTGCACTCTCACAGACCGCACCAAGATTCTGATATGTGGGTCTCTATCCCCCTGATCTTCATTGAGACTGCCGTTATTAGTAGCTTTAATTTCAGTTTTAATTTCAGTTGTGCTAAAATTTATTATATTTTTACTTATTCCAATGTCCCTTCATATACGTAAGTTAGATAACAAAAACTTTCTTATTTATTAAATTATATATAAATATATACAGTGGTCTGTGAAACCTCAGATCTATATTAGTGCAAAAATCAAATTACGTTCATACTTAGGTATGAAATTCCATTCAAATTCCATGCTTTTGTGAAAGTTTCCGCTATTCTGAATCTGTAATCTTGAATTTTTAAATTCCAATACGAAATTCTTAACCAGTGCCTCTAAAAGCCAGTATTACAACTTTTTACGAAAATTTTATATTTATTTGTTAAAATCGTTCGCCATTTTGCATCCGCAATTTCGAATTTCATATTTTGAATGCGAAGTTCGGAATCAGAGACCCGAGAAACGTATAATAGCGTCGTAAGATTCTCATTTTAATTCGATTTGGACTTTTGGTCGCATTATTGTGATTCTGCCCCTCTGTGCATAAGGGTGATTGATAAAAATTGGACCATCTTGGACAATGAGAACGTGAAAAAAACTATTCGAACCGGCCCAAATATATATCTTTTTAAATTAATTATAACCCTGGAGAGTATGAATTGATATTTGAATTGGTTTATTTCTTAGGAATAAAGGTGAAGGAGGATTTTGGCTAAAACCATTCAGGTGTTACAATTTCTTTGAATTCCTGATTCATTCAGGAATTTAGAAAATTTGCAGGTCTTTTTTCTACATTCCTATAGGGCTTTAGGCATTCAAAAAAATGAGAAATTTAGGTCTAGAATTAATCCTTATTTTGTTTTAAAATTCGTTTAGAAGTTATAATCAGCAAAGTGTTATCCTCCCGAAATTCAAAATGAGTAGTCAAATGGTCGTCCCTAAATTTCGGTTAGACTAGTTAAACCCTTTTCCTGCTCTGTCAATTTTTCGGGACAACCAGGCGAAGCCTTAAATCAAAATAGATCAAAATAATGTAATTTATAAGATTTGTTATGAAGCTATTTGCAACCGTTTGACAATGAATATAATTCGTTCAATAAACCATTCTTATTATATATTTTCATTCAATTGTATGAGGAAGAATATTTTACTCTTAAATGAACTTTGTTCCAAGACCTGCCAAAAATGCTATTGAACTGATACCAATCAAAGATTACTGGTTGATTCAATCAAAAATTAAAAGATTATTAATTGAATTAATACTTTTGTAACTAGTTTTTCGTACTATCCAAATTTTATTTTCAAGTAAAAAATCGTTTAGTATTCTATCAGGAAAATCGATGTAATTAATGGTAAAACTGTAAGGGACTGTAATTATTCTAATAATATTTTTACTGCTTGATATACATTCTAATGAAAATAGTAGAAATTAGTGCTCTTATACCTGCATTTTATATTTTTTCGATTCAAATATTTTATACTTTTCTTTATTTCAACCATGGATTTATTATTCAACTTTGAGAAGCAATCTTTTTATGCAGTTTCATATATTTTCAAACTGAAAAGTTAAGGAAGAAAAGGAAATGCATGAAGAGTTGAAAAGAAGAGGTAAAATATAGAAACTAACATTCGAAATAAGATGGAGAAACCGAGAGAAAAATTCTGAAAAATATTTCAGAAAAATTCTTTTTGTAGAAAGGAGAGGTTCATCTGACATTACAAGCGGAGTCCTTTTTGCCTCTCGTCTATCCTTGCCCATCTTTCTCAAAGACAGACAGTATCGTCCATCTGTCGATATATATCACATATATGAAAAAGGACGACTGACTCAGTATATAACAAATACGAATATCCACCTGGAAATATGAATTTTAAGTTAGAAAATTAATTTTCAAGTAAGAAGTTAAATTTTCTACCAATCTTATAGAGTTTTTAACACAAAAAGATGAATTCTCAACAAATCAGTTGAATTTTAAAGACAAGAGGATGAATTTTCTGCAAAGCAGTTGAATTTTCAACACATAAGATAATTTTCAACCAAGTAGTCGAATTTAAACTAAACAAGATTAATTTTTAAACAAAAATGGAGCTTCTAAATTTGCAGTTCAAAAAATTGATTTTCAGAAGAAAAAAAAACAATTTTGAACAAAACAGTTGAATTTTCAACCGAAGAGTTGCACCTTCATCTGATAAAATAAATATTTAAGCAAGTAGTTCAACTTTTAACCAAGTGTTTCAATGTTCAAGCAAGGAGATTAATTTTTTTACCAAGAATGGAATAGTTAATTTTTCAGTTAAATAAAATTAATTTAAAAAATATATATTTTCAAAAAAACTGGTGAATCCTCAACCAGTCAAATGAATGTTTAACAAAGTAATTCAACTTTTAAATAAGTATTTGAATTTTTAACGAAAAAAGGTGAATTCTCGATGAAAAATGTCATAGTTGAAGTTTCAACTAAACACGATAAATTTTGAACCAAAAACAGAATAGTTATATTTTCAGGAAAAAAAAATTAACTTCGAACCAAAAAAGAAAACCAATTTTCAACAAAATAGTTTAATTCTAACCCAATAGAATTAATGTTCATTAAAGTAGTTTAACATTCAACCAAGTACCCAGTTGAATTTTAAACGAAAAAAAAAATGAATTTTCAATGAAAAATTCATTAGTTCAACTTTTAACTAAAAACCCTCAAGTTTTAGCCAAAAATGATATAGTTTAATATTTATTGAATAGAATTAATGTTCCACTACAAAAACGAATTTTCAACAGAACAGACAAATCTTTAACCAAATAGTAGAAGTTTGAACTGAAGGAAATGAATTCTGAATCAAAAATATAATAGTAGACTTTTCCATTACAAATAATCAGCTTTCAAGGAAAAATAGTTGGATTTTCTTATTAGTTTCAATTATTTGCGTTGCAATTTTTTTGAAAAAAGGGAGGAAAGGAAAAGTTTCTTGAAGGCAGGAAAAAAAAGGAAATCTTTGAAGAAGAAGAAAAAAGGAGAATATGGGAAAGAGCGGGAAGTCTGTATTTGGATACTTTATTCTAAAATAAAATCAATCATTTCATTTTTCAATCATTTCAAAAACTTGTTAGTCACATTTATATTTTTCTTGTGACAAATAAATCGCCACAAAACCGCCCCCCCACCCCCCACACCTGGGCAGTGTGACATAGTTTTTTAACGGCCCACGCAAGCTTTAAACAATGTTTCAGTTCAATTTTTGGACATTTTTCATTGAAACATGTTTGTGTTCGAATTTTTTTTCTAACTTTTAGTGCCGTATGACTAAAGTTAAGATGAGCGGATAAGATATCTTGACTCAGAGAAAGAAAAGCAGTAGGGAGCCAAAAATTGGAGTGAATCTTACGGGGCGAAAGAGAATGACCACCCATAAAATGAAACGGTTCATATCATAAGGCTTCCTTGAATCTCATTCTGAATTCTCGTTTCCTGGAACTTCACTTGTCTTTCCCTCTGTGTTAATAAAAATTCTGTTATTTCGAAATTAATTATTTATTTTTGTGACAACTGTCTAACTTTTTAATAAAGTTTTATCGTCAGAGAAACATTCTTGTTTTGTACACGTTTAGAATATTCGAATAAATCGTCTATAAATATCCCTTAATGCTCGCATATTGATATCCGTAATAAGCCATTTAATAATCATTGCCGGGCAAATTACTGCGGTAATAAATAAATTGTATTATTATGTAACGGGCACAATAGAATATCCACATATAGAGCAATTAAATATGTACAGTATAACTGATATTAAAGCCACAGTCAATCTGGTACAATGTACCATTTCAAATTCGATCGAGTATGAATTATTTATTGCATTTGATTTGAAGTCGAGTATTAATGCCCAACAAGGTATTTTAATTACACTTCTCAATGCAAATTTCGATAATGCGGTCGTCAATCATATTTATATAGAGTGACCGAAAAACTTCATTTTCAAAATTCCCTGAATTTTTCCTCATTTTCCCCTCTGCAATTTTTCATTTTCATTTTTTTTTCAATATTCGAAGATCAGTATTTTTATCTTGTAACATTTTCAACATACGATATTTTACAAACTGAACGAAACAATAAAATTTTAGAATAAAATTTAAAAACTTCAAATCTGTGGATATGTTTCGACTAAAAAAGATTACTTTTCTGTCATAAAAAGAAGAATTTTCAACCTAAACGGATGAATTTTTAATAAAACAATTGAATTGTCGACCAAAAAAGATAAATTCTCAACAGAATAATTAAATTTCAACCTACCAAATAAATTTTGAAACAAATGTTCGAATTTTCAAACAACCAAGAATAAACTTGAATCAAAAACAGTTGAATTTTCAACCAAATAATTGAATTTTATAGAAAACGAATAAAAACATGTGTTTTTTCAACCAAATGATTGAATTTTTAATGAAATAAATAAATATTGAACAGAATAGTTAAATTTTTTAACCAAATATTTGAATTTTCAACCTAAAAGGATAAATTTTCAAGCTGATGGTAGAATGTTTAATCAAAAAAGATTAAACTTCAACATAAACTTTTTTAGAAGCCACTTGAGTTTTCAACCCGAAAAAAATGAAATATCAAGAAAAAGATACATTCTCAACAAACGATGTAATAGTTGATATTTCAATCAAGAAAGAAAATGAATTTTCAACAATTGAGGTAAATTTTCAACCAGAGAATTGAATTTTTAATCAAATAATTAAATCATTATCAAAATAGCTAAATTTTTAACCAAATAGTTGAATTATCTATCTATGAAGGTGAATTTTTAACAAAAAGTCTATTAATTAGTTTTTCTAGTTTCAAACTTTTATGGATTTGAGGAAAAAGTTTAATGATTGACATTTTAACCAAAAAAGATTGAGTTTCTACCACAAGAGATGAATCTTAAGACCAATAATAGAAATTCTCCACAAAATAGATGAATTTTTAAACAAGTAGTAGAATTTTTAACCGAAAAGATGAGTTTTCAATTAAAATTATGAATTTTACAACCAAAAATATGAATTTTCAACAAATAAAGATTTTCAGTAAAGATAGAAAAAGAGTTCATCCAAATTGTTGAAATTTCAAGCAAAAAGGCGAATTTTCTGAAAAACCGTTAAAATTTCAATCTGAAACTATAAATTTTCAACAAAAAAGTTAATTTTCGACCCAAGATAATAGTTCCATTTTAAACTGAAAAAGAGGAAATTTCAGACCAAAAAGATAAGCTTTCTACAAAAATACGAATTTTCATCTAAAAACGATGAATTTCCGACCAAAAACAGAAAAGTTAACTTTACAGTAAAAAGGATTAATTTTCAACATAAAAAGGAATTTTCAATGAAATGGTTCAATTTTCAACGTAAGAGATGAGTTTGTAACTAAAGTAATGAATTTTACAACCAAAGTACGAATTTTCAACAAATGAAATGTTATACCAAGAAGATTAGCTTTTTACCAAAAATTCAATATTTTCAACTAAAAAAGATCAACTTCCAACAAAAAATGAATATATTAAATTTTTATTTAAAAAACGTACTTAAAAAAAAAGGATTTTCAACCAGAGAGATAAAATTTTAACTGAAATGAAGAATCTTTAACAAAAAAATATCGTTTTTAACAAGGTGGTTTAATCTTGAACCAGGTAGTTCAATTTTCAACCAAACAAACGATTTTTCACGAAATAATGTAATAATAGATACTTCAACCAAAAAAATGTTTTAATTTTAAATAAAAAACAGTTGAATTCAGCCAAACAAGACAAATTTTCAACAAAATTGTTGAATCCTCAACAGAAGAAGATTCATTTTCAACCAAGCAGTTGCTTTTTCATTCATAAAAGATAAAATGGCTACTAAAACTAAAACAGATGAATTTTAAAACCAAAAGTGACGAATTAAAAAAGAAACATAATTCAGTTTTCAAACAAGAAAGATTCCAGTTCAATTTTTAACCAAGAAAGATTTAAATTCAAATGTCACCACCAAAATATGAATTTCCAACAACAAAGATAAATTTTTAACAGAATATTTGAATTTTTAACAAAACAGATGAATTTGGAACCAAAAAGGATGACCTGGCAACAAAATTGTTGAATTTTGAACCAAATAATAAAATTTTTAATGAACGTCTGGAGGAAGCTACTGCAAAAAAAACAGAAATAGGAATACTAGGCAAATGAATCACAAAGAAGGAACTTTTATAGGCGGAATAAAACAATTATAAATAAAAACAAAAAAATTCCCTGACTTTTCCAAGATTTTTTTTTTTAATCCCAGAATTATCCCTGATTTTCCCTGACCTATGGCCAGCCTGTCATACAATAATTAGTGTTGCTTTCAACTTTAAAGGAAAAAATCAAGGTATTACAAATTCATAAATCAATATCAATCTTGAATAGGGAGGAAATCGGCAAACGAGGTTTACTAGGTCATCATTTTCCTCCGGCTTCCGAGAGCTCAATATAAGTCAAGTAGGAAACGATGATGCATCGACCAACAGTGGTCAAGTTCACTTCGTTTGCATGAACATTGTAAGCGCTTGCTCTTTCTGATGAAACGATTTCCGATATTCCAGAAATGCTTCTCCTGAAATTGATTCTTGCAATAAGGGGAAAACTGCAAGGTATGAGAAAAAAATTCCGTCTAATTGACAGAAAATGGTTTGAACTAATCAAAATCTGGAAAAGATAAATAAAACCGAAATATTCTAGTACTTTTAACCTTATTTAAGAGCTTATTTGGATACAATTGAAATTATTACTATAGGTGGGATGTTTTACGTATAATGCTGGTAATAATTATGCTAATTAAATCAAAGTAAATCAAATTTTATAGAAGATACTTTCTAAGAGTAGATAATGAAATTTACAGTTGATAATTGTTTATCAAAAAGGAGCAATATTACACGCTTTGTTTGAAATATGTATTAGTACTAAATTATCAATTATCAGTAATAAATTAGTAATCTTGAATGTTTCATTCCAGGATTTTTAGTTTTGATATTGTGTCGCAAATCGAAAATATTATTTGAGATTTGTAGCTTCAAAATTGAACTTTCCAATTTTGAAGTTATCTAATTTAATTTTTAAAAAGTCACGCTTGAGCATATCCATTTTGTGTATACAATTTTTTAATTCTTATTTTGAATCTATCAAATTTACAATGCACTAAATATAAAACTCTTAATTTTGCAAAAAGAAAATAAATGTTTAATTTTTAGACGTAGGAGTTCTTACTCTATCAACAAATCCTAAGAAAATTATATTTTTTTGAGAAAAGACAAAATAGCGGTTTCTTTTATAAAATTATTAAAAGTGGATTTTTTTCAAAAACCGCTGGAAATATGTAGCACATTTCGTCATTTTTCAAATTCTTATGTAATCAAGTGAAAGAGAAAAAATTCCTACATGGAAAAAAGGAAAATCTTAAATACCTATGCTCGTTCGGAAAATACAACATTCTGCAAACATTTTCTGTCCATTTTTGAAAATTAGCGGGTAATCTTCGCACGATTATAACCAATCCAACAACATTTTCTTTATTGAATCGTGAGACATATCTTCCGTAATTTTAATCATAGAATGATATATGCAAATATCTAATCATTCTGACACCCGAAGCTGGACCTCTCTTCCTGATTTGAAATGGAATTGTTCAACAGTAAAATGTTAAAAGCAGTTCAGAAACTGCTCTTCATGCGTTTTTAATGAAAGGGGAAAAATCAGCAACGATTCAAGTCTCCACCATGTTTGAAGCTTAAAATGTATACAAATGAAAAACCGATATCCTTTTTTGTCATTATCTTAATCATACCTATATCATACCACATATGGTCACTTGAAGTTCAGTGTGCTGAAGAGTTTATCAAAATTCACAATTACTATCTACACATGCATAATTAAAATCGATCAGATGAACCAATGTTTTAAAATTTTCAATTATTAATAAAATGTCAACATACATAAACTTTCACTTTCTAGAAGAACACTAATCTCAAAATAAAATAATGAGAAAACAAAAGTATCACTACGAACAAACTTCATGTTGCCAGCACAATGTATTAGCGTGGTACACTTTTAGATTATGATTATTATTATTGATTTTTGTAAAATAATATATTTAATTTAATTAATAGATAAGATACGATGCTCGTTACTGTATTAAAATGATGTTTTGTTATTGTATGTGAATTTATACTTTTAATTAATGGTTATCAACGGAGGCTTGCATTATTATCTACTGCAGGAAGATCTTCCTTATTCAGTAATGTTTTTAATAAAAAATTTCTTGTTGGTATGGATCCGTCGCCCTCGGTTTTTGGTTTCCCTTTTTTTTTGCTTTCGGCATCGTAGATATTTCGCTAGTCAATTGATCAGTAAACCTTGGCAGCTTTGCACAGAGAGCGGCTTTATCTGAATTTGCGTGCAAACGAGGTTAGCTACTACCGTCTTCGCCCGTGCCACCCGAACCTTACCGATGCAAACGAAGAAGAAGATGCACACCTACGGTACACACTTAAACTAAACTAAGCCATCTTGAATAAAATTTTTTACCGTGATATTTTTCTGAGCAAAATTTTCGCTGCCTGCCATCGTCGATGCCACTGAACAACATTATAAGTATCATTAAGGATCAAATCATATTTTTTCTTTATCAAATATTCGGTCCACAAGCTACACAATTAAAAAAAAATCAACTCACAACTTTCAACAAATTCCCGAGATTTCTTACTCAGGGTGTGATATCATACTTCTCATCTCATGTCACGTATTACTTTACGAGATGGCAAAAATATTTTCACAAGTTGCATTCCACTATCTTGCATTACGTGCAAAGGATATTATATCCAAAAAACAAATGTTGCCTTGGATTCTGTAGGAATCTGAATGTTAAAAAAGGATTCCATGTAAGATTATTGTAATACTTGATTTCAAATATTTTCTTTAAATTAATATAATAAAGGATTTTACGACAAAATTATATCACGATGTACATTTTTATAGATCATATATATTATTCGAACATTGTAGCGCAATACTGATTCTGCTAACTCATTGTCTGAATTTTAATACCATGACCCTTTCTTATAACTTTATAGCAAACATTTGCATGATTTTATAGCAAGATATTCAAGAATGCACCTTCTCTAAGAGTTTTGCAAATCTTTCTTAGCGAAGGTCTCGACCGACATGCATAAAATGTATTTTATGGGAATCCATTGCAGAAGATATTGCTACCACGATGAATCATAATTTCTGCGAATTGTTGAAAGGACCCTGAGATTCTACAAAAGATATTGCATCCCTGAGATGATTTTTCAGAGAAAGTAATTTCTTATTATTTATAAATCATAAATGAATATTCCTTAAATCTTTTCTCCTTCCAATATATTTAATGTAAGAAAGTTATCAAAATCTATCAGAATGTCGAGCAGAGATTGACACTAGTGTACAAATAACTTCCTCAATCTATAAGGAAATTTGTCCAGATTTGCATGAGAAAATCAATAAAAGTAAAGGATCGAGCTTTTCCAAATTGCTCGAATTAAATGGTAAGGGGCTTTTCAAAAACTACGTCAAAATTTCAAGGGGGGGAGGGGGGTAACAGGGCTTGTGAGGATCAAAAATTCTTCTATTTGCTTGAAGATTCAATTGTGTTGTTGAAAATTCATTTTTTAAACTGAAAATTCGTTTCTTTAGTTGAAAATTAATTTCTTCGACTGTTAATGTAACTATTCTATGTTTCGTTAAAAATTAATTATTTTTAGTATAAAATTCAACTATTAAATTTTTCATCTTGAAGATCTATCTCTTTGGTAGAACGGTGAGCTATTTTGTTGAAAATTTGTTGTTTTTTTTTCGTTGAAAATTATTATTTTTTTAACAGAAAATTTAAACTATTCAATTTTTGGTGGAAAATTGATCAATCTTAGTTGAAAATTCAAGAATTTGTTAAAAAATGTATGTTGTTTGTTGTAAATTCGTCTTTTGGTAGAAAATTATTCTTCTAGATTGAAAATTCAACTACTTGGTTGAAGGTTGAACTTCTTTGTTAAGAATGATTTTTTTTAGGGTTCACCATTTTAGTTGAAAATGTGCGTGTTTCGTTGAACATTCGTCTTTTGGTATACAACATTTGTCTTTTTGGCTCGAAAATTCAACTATTTAATTGTAAATGAAACCATTTTGTTGAAAATGCGTCTCTTTGGCTTTAAAGTATAACTATTCAGTTGTAAATGCAACTGTTGGGTGTGAAATTGATTTTTGTCGTGAAAAATTCAACTGTTTGATTGAAAACTTATCTTTTTTTGTCGCAAATTCAACTATATGTTACAAATTGGACTATTTTGTTTAAAATTCAATTATTTTGTTCAAAATGCAACTCTTTTGATGAAAAGTCATATTTTTTGTTTCACAATCCAACTGCTACGTTAGAAATTCGTCTTTTTAGATCAAAAATGCATTTTTCTTGTAGAAATTTCATTGCTGAAAATTCAACTGTCTTCTTAAAAATTCGTCTTTTTGGCTTAAAGATTCAAATATGCAGTTAAAAGTACAACTGTTTGTGGCTGAACCGAACTCCTTTTTGTTTGAAAATTTGGAAAATTCGTTAAAAATTCATCTTTGTAGGTTGAAAATTGAACTTTTTAATTGAAAATTGTACAATTTGCTTAAAAATTCAACAATTAAAAAATCATCCCTTTCTCTTAAAAGATGAACTATTTGATTGTAAATATAACTGTTTGATTAAAAATTAAAGTCTTTCGTTGAAAATTCAGCTGCTCACTTACAAATTTATTTGTATAGGTTGAAAATCTAAACAATTTTGTTCAAAAGTCATGCTTATTTTCATTTACGGTGTTGTGTTTAAAAAATCGTCTTTTTCAATAGAAAATTCATTCCTGTGGATTGAAAATTCATATTTTTTGGTAAAAAACTCTTGGATTAGAATTCACCTTTCTTATTGGAAAATTCACCTTTTCGGGTTTAAAAGTCAACTGGTTTCCAAAACATTTGACTCTCTAGCTTAAAAACTCAACTTTTTCGTTGAAACTTCATCTCCTTTGTTTTGTTTTTTTATTTTAAGCCTGGCTTTTATTTATTTTTACTTTTTGTATTTTATTTTTCAAGATTTGTGTTTGTGACATAAAGAAAGTTGAGTTTAAGAAATTTGGATTTTAAAGATCCTGAGCCTCTTTATAACAAACAAAATTCTTTTCTTTGTTGTAGGAATTATACAATTAGTGAAGTGCGATCTAAAATTTGTTTTCGTCTTCAGAACCCGATTTAATTGGAATAAAAATAGATATTTTAAAGCCCAGTTGAGTAATTTCGTGGAGTGGAATGAAGAATGCGCTTTTGATAGGAACAGTGCTAATACCTAAATAATTGCCAGCTGAACCTGATATGATTTAATAGCGGTTCAACTAAGGAAAAAAGTGGTGACTTGCTCGCAGCGAACAAAAAACGTTGGCAGTTCTGTTCGCGTTTGACAAATGCTGCCACCGATGCAATCCTCTTTTTCTGAATATTCGATTCTAAAATTCAGAGTATTAAGGGCTCCGAATTCTATAGGGCAAGTGAACCTAATCCGGATCAAGTGTCCAAATTCAGGTCACTATCGTTTTTCCCGTTAATTGATATGATTATAAACCAAGTTTTTTGGAATTTCCAGTTAAACTAAGAAGTGAAAATTTGAATCTAAATTGTGGCAAGTCACAGCACAAATTAGAAAAAATATTATTTTTACGAAGTTTTTCAACTCTCTGACGTTTCTCATCGTGGGTGAGTTATGTATTATTTCAGTAAGCGAAAAATCCTTCAATATTTCAATGACTATTTGTTTTTTAAATATGAGACTTCCAATAATAGTTTTTGAGAAAAATGATTACTTTTTTGATATGTTTTATCACAGCGATAAATATTCAAGACGAGCTAAAGAGGGACGATTGAAAACTTAAAAGAAAAGAAAGCAAAGAATTTAAGATTTAATTGCAGACACTTTTTATAAATAATTTGTTCAAGATGCAGTAGAACAAATAATGATTATTTCAAATTGTTTACAAATCACTGTAAAATTACCTAATTTGACAACCAGACAAGCGAATTTTTAAGATAGCAGTTTAACTTTCAACGAAGTAGTTAAATTAACAATCCAAAAAGACGACTTTTTAACCAACATATTTTTTCAGTAAAGAAACAAAAACTACTTTAAGCGAATAATAATTTGAAAGGAAAAATATTATTGTATACAAAATAAATATTTCGAGTATCTATTTATTTTTTAAGATTATTTCTTTATTTGACTTAAGGGTATATATTTTTGAACATTGTCTTAAAATAAATTTGGTAAGTCATTTTAAATTTCTCCAAAAATCTGAGAAAATTCGACTATTTTTTGGAATCTTTCAAATTTCCTAGAAATGTTCTAAATTTTTTGTTTGGAATCTTATTTTTGGGAAAAAATTAAAGTGTTTCATAATCTTTTTAAATATTTTTTCTTAAAATGAATTTTTTAAAATAAAAAATCAATGTACACGTTCCCTGGAGTCTTGAGAAAAAATTGTATGATCTTAAAGCTTTTTAACATGCTCATACAGCTTCATAATTTTATTTCAAAATCTTCAAAACCTACATTTCGTTTTTTGTTTGTTAAATTCTTTTGAAAATTTTAATTACTTTCAACCTTATGAAATTAAAAGTTTTTCTAATATTTTTTAAAGTCTTGCAATAATTTAAAAAATTGTTTTTAAATCTTCTTTATTCTTTTTCGACATATTTTGAAATCCTTGGCACTAGTAATTTTGTTGCTACCGGTACCGAAAATGTATACTATTCGTCAATTAAGATATTCTAAGTTTTTGTCTATAATTTTATTTTTATTATCTGTTTGAAAGTGTGAAAAAGTTTTCAAATTATAGTGTGTCAAAGTGGTCAGAAAATATTTATTTCTCAATATTAAAAAACATTTACAATAAAAATGTTCTCTTTCATCAATTATATTTAGAAACATTCAGATATAAATTATATCATCAAATAAGAATAATTAAAAATTTAATGTACTCATTTAATCCTGCAGAAAATTCTTAATAACTGGTATTAATAGATGAATACATATAGCCTCATTTATTATGTTCAAGGGGTTAGGAATATGGTCGAATTTTTTGTAATTTTTAAAAAAGTTGATAAAAAAGTTAAGAACATATTTGTTGCCTTTATTATTGAATAATCGTTTAGCATTTGAATGTTTCCTTTAAGAAATAGATTTTCAAAATAAAAATTTATCATTTGGAAATTTCAATAAAAAAATTTCATAAAATTCATAAGAACAAACTGAAAACAGACATCTGAAGAAATTTCACGTAGTATACAACCAATCAGGCAGTCAACAACAATGAGTGCGAGATTTTCGAAAATTTCGTTACACCCTTTTTTTATATAGGATAAGATAGGAAAAGATAGAATCTCAAGTTTTTTCTAATGTAATAAACGTTTCAAGTAATGGGAATTTAAAGCGAGCTTTTCCTTCGGAACAAGAAACCATTTTATTTCGCACGCGGTTTACGAGTTTGAAACTACGTTCGAAATTTCCGTCTGTGGACGGTTTTATCGTCACTAAAATAGTTCTAATTTCCGAAGTTAGATGGACTTCCATCTAACGCTCTTACTCTCTTAGAAGAGCTCTCACGGAATTTGGATTTCCGATCGTCAAGAAGAGATCGGATCCAATTCGCACCCTTTCATGTCATTAAGTACCTACTAACAGTCGACTCTGGATAGTAGATACTAGCGAGTACTATACGTAATATCAAACCACGAGTATCTTACCACCAAATCAAATGTTATACTGCCGGCCGGACAAAGAAGGTTATTATATGCATTTTTTTTATAAAAAGTGAGTTTTTGATATCGTTGGATTCGTAATGAATATACGAATTTATTTACTTTGATCATAATAAAAAATTATAATTAAATCTTGAGATAATTAGGTCTTCATAAGCATATCTACAACGATTTTCGAGAAAAGCTAATGAAGAAAGTCACTATCACCAGAAGAGTCTAATATAGTTGTATATGAATATTTAAAACCGTTTGAAATAAAATTCTTTAATAATGATGATATTTCAAGCATTAAGTTGTAATCGCAAATAATATAAACAATATAATTTTCATAAATAATGTAATTAAATTTTTTTGCTTGTTTTAATGGAGAAATAAGCGAACAAAATGTAATAAATGTATTTTTTTTCTAAAAATGATATAACAATACTCAGTAGGGAGATCATATTGACCCTCGATGAAAATAATTGTTTATAATGTTGGATGTTAATTTTGGCTTGAGGGTCAGAATAAATACCAAAATATAATAGTTGATAAATTTTCATCATAATAGTTAAATTTCTAATCAAAGAAATGAATTTTCAACCAAAAAGATGATGTTACAACTAATGAGATTACTTTTCTATACTTAGAATACGATTTGGCTGAATCGACAACATTTTTTGTTGATACAATATTTAAATTTTCACCTTAAAAAATGTTTAATGAAACGAATGTTCAACCCAAAATTTTGAACCAAAAAAAGATGAAGTTTCAGTAAAATAAAATAAAAATAACTTAGTAAAATGAAATTAAAATCGACAACAAATAACTTTCCTTTAACATTATGTATATGTATCGAAGAGTGGTTTCTCTCACAATTTTATAGCTGTCCCTTCCTGTCCAATACACCAACTTACTTCTTACCCCGCTGTCTTCAAAAAAGGTCCACTTTTCCTCTCCATACAAAACTCTATGGTGAAAAAACTTCTTCCACTTATCGCGTTAAACTGTTAAAGAACACTAACCAAGGCATCAGTTTTCATGCATTTTTCAAACGAAATAGACGTCTAAACTGAACTGCTCTACATTTCAGTCTGTCAGAATGCATACGCATTGGAATTTTCACAAGGTTGGTTGACGAAAATCTGTTTAATTACAATTCGAATTTCAAATTTGGATAAAAAATCTCACATTTGCCAGTTAATTTGATTACATTTTAAATTTTAATTGCTGCTTATAACAAATAAGTTCAACCAACTATTATAAGGACAAAAGATTTTTCAATCCCTGAGAACTATACCAAAGTTACCAAAGTTTTTTATTATTTAATGCTGCACTATACCCTTATTTTATATTAAAAAATTTTTATTGTTACACTGCGTCCCTGATAAACATTTTTGTAAGTGTCTTTTTTCAGAATAAAAATTAGCCACTGATGAGGGCCACCAGTGTGCGCCGAAACGTTTGGTTCAATTAAAAATTGACTAAATTATTTATTCTGACCCTAAAGCCAAAATTAACATCCAACATTATAAACAATTATTCTGCATTCTTATGAGATTTATCTTCGGGTTCAATGTTTGTGTGCGTATTCTATTTTAAATTCAGAGACTCGCCAGAGGTTGCCTCTTTTTTTGGTCTGCCTCTCTTTTGCAAGGATTGCGGGTTCCTTGGTTTTGTGAGCACAGCTTTCTTGTAACCAAAGTGTTCCAAGATTGACAGCGAAATTCGTTTCTCTTGATAATTTTGCGAATTCAAAGTAAAACTGAAAGTTAGAGAAGTTTCAGTATTGGACTATTAAAAAATTCTTTTTGTATTTCATTTAGTGATTCTTCACTTATTAGATAATACAAAATTCAGCAATTTTTTCCTTCAAAAATTCGCTATTTAATTTAATATTTTCTTTAGACTCTGAATTTGTATGATTCTCGACGTTCAAGGATTCCATAGAATTGATAGAGGTTTCTTCCTCAAATGTTAAGTTATTGTCCGAAACTATATTAATTCCTATGGTTTCATCGTTTTCTAGAACAGGGTTCCTTGAAAGCGCATCTGTATTAACATTTTTATTTTCCTGCTTTATAGACGACGTCATATTCATATTCAGCGAGCTTCGATCAACATCTTGAAACTCGATAACAAGGGTTTTTAGAATTTTCAAACCAAACAAGAGGCTTATGGTCTGTAACGAGGGTAAATTTTCGTCCGTACAAATAAAGGCGAAAATATATTACGGAGTAGACTATCGCTAAAGCTTCTTTCTCCTAAGTGTCGTATTTACGTTCAGTATCGGTTAGTGATCTTGAGACATACGCAATTGGTTGGTCTTGACTTATTTTATCTTGCGAAAGTATTTCGCCTATGGCATAACCTGATGCAACTGTAGTTACAATGAAAGGTTTGGAAAAATCAGGTCGAATTAAAAGTGATTCTTGACAGAATTTATCCTTTAAAATATCAAATGCTTGTTGCTGCTTTTCCGTCCAATTAAATGATATGTCTTTTTTAGGCAGCTGATTTATTGGGGCTGCTATCCTAGCAAAATTTTCTATGAATCTACGGTAATATCCTGCTAAACCTAAGAATTGTTTAATATGCTTTTGGTTTTTAGGACACTACTTTACCACCGAGCAATTCACGCCTACCCCGAAAGGGAAACGGCTTAATGATATAATAATAATAACATAAAACTATGGTGGAATACTCCGCCTAAACTAGACTTACGCGGATTTTCAACCAAGAAGATTAATTTTCTATACCGAAATAGACGAATATTCAAATTAAAAAGATAAATTTTCAACCATATAGTTGAATTTTCGACTAAAAAAGACAGAATTTCCACCGAAAACGGAATAGTTACATTTTATGTTGAACAAAATAATTTCAACAAAAAAAAATACGATTTTTTATCAAAATAGTTATATTTTTCAGCAAAATAGTTCAATTTTCAACCAACAAGATGAATTTTCAACTAAAATGATGAATATTCAACTCTAATAGTTGAATTTTTAGTTAAATAATACATTTTAAACAACAAAAAAAGAACGATTTTTCAACAAATTAGTAAAATTTTCAACCAAAGAAATGAATTTTCAACTAAGATGAAGAATCTTCACCCGAAAAAATGACTTTTTAACCGAATTGTTGAATGTTCTACAAAGTGAAATTACTTTTAACCAAAAGAGATGAATTTTCGAGGAAAAATGAAATAGTAGATATTTCCATAAAAAATTATTTTAATTTAAAATCAAGAACAATTGAAATCAAACAAAAAAGATGATTTTTCAACAAAATAATTGAATCCCCAAGCAAAAATATGAATTTTCAACAAAACAATCGATTTTTCAATCAAAAAGGATACTTTTTAACAAAAATGTTTAATTTTTAACCATACAGTTGAATTTTCAACTAAAAAAGATGAATTTTTAACCAAAAACGAATTAGTTAAATTTTTTAGTTAAAAAATAAAATGTCCATAAAAAAATTAATTTTCAACAAAATTGTTCAATTTTTCATCAAAATAGTTCAATTTTCAACTAAAACTATGAATCTTCAACTGGAATAGTTTAATTTTTAGTTTAATAATGAATTTTCAACCTATAAAGATGATTTTTGACTAAGATGAAGAATCTTCAGCCAAAAAATGACTTTTTAACCAAATTGTTGAATTTTCTACAAAGTAAAATTATTTTTAACCAAAAGAGATGAATTTTCAAGAAAAAATATAACATTTGATATTTCCACAGAAAGTTATTTTAATTTTAAATTAAGAACAATCATCCAAAAAAGATGAATTTCAACAAAGTAATTAAATCCTGAACCAAAAATATGAATCTTCAACAAAACAATCGATTTTTCAATCAAAACGGATACTTTTTAACAAAAATGTTTAATTTTTAACCGTGCAGTTGAATTTTTAACTAAAAAAGATCAAGTTTTAACCAGAAACGAAATAGTTAAATTTTTAGTTAAACAATTAAAGTTTTACGCAAAAAAAGAATAATTTTCAACAAAATTGTTCAATTTTTCATCAAAATAGTTCATTTTTCAACTAAAATTATGAATCTTCAACTGGAATAATTTAATTTTCAGTTGAATAACGAATTTTCAACCAATAAAGATGATTTTTAACTATGATGAAGAATCTTCGCCCAAAAACTGACTTTTTAACCAAATTGTTGAATTTTCTGCAAAGTAAAATTATTTTTAACCAAAAGAGATGAATTTTCAAGGAAAAATGCAACATTTGATATTTTCACAAAAAATTATTCTAATTTTAAATCAAGAACAGTTGAAATCGGCCAAAAGAGACGAATTTTCAACAAAATAATTGAATCCCCAATCAAAAATATGAATTTTCAACAAAACAATCGATTTTTCAATCAAAAAGGATACCTTTTAACAAGAATGTTTCATTTTTAACCGTACAGTTGGATTTTCAACTAAAAAAGATCAATTTTCAACCAAAAATGAAATAGCTAAATTTTTAGTTAAAAAATAAAATGTTCACAAAAGAAAAAAAAAACAATTTTCAACAAAATTGTTCAATTTTACATCAAAATAGTTCAATTTTTAACTAAAATTATGAATCTCCAACTGGAATAGTTTATTTTTCAGTTAAATAATGAATTTTCAACCAAAAAAGATGATTTTTAACTAAGATGAAAAATCTTCATCAAGACGAGTGTTGATTTGTCAACCAAAAAGGACACTTTTTAATTTGATTTTAATTAAATTCATTTTTTAATTCAATTTTAATTTTCAACAAGTAAGCTTAATTACTTATTATATTGATTACCAAAAAAAAATCAACTAAATAGATGAATTTTCAACTAAAATTATGCATTTCCTCCAAAAAATTAATTTTTAATAAAGTACTTCCATTTCAAATCAAGTAGTTGCATTTCAACCAGCAGGATGAATATTCACGCAAGAGGATTAATTTTTCATCATAAAGCACAATTTTTTAACGAAATACATGAATTTTCAATGAAGAAGATTATTTTCGACCCAAACAGACGAATTTCCAACAAAATACATTAGTTTTCAACTAAAAATATCAATTTGTCACACAAAATTAAATAGTTAAATTTTTCGTTAAGAAAATTAATTTTCAACAAAGTAGTTGACAACTATTTGAACTGCCTATGTAAATTACTCTGAATTCCATGAATTACAAGTGGATTACCTCGGATTACCATTTCGGATAACCGAGCGGTCCAGCGGATGACCAGAGTTGTTTCCCCCTCGCTGCGAATTTTTCGAACAGTATCCACCGTTGAATCGTTTATTCATTTCTGAAAAGTCCTCCTCGCAAGTCGATTAAATTCGTGTGATCGCAGCATCGTGAAAATAACCAAAAGAAAGCACGACTAGTTAATCTCTGGCTGTGAGAACAAATTTATGTGTCGTTGATGGTCAAACAAAGAGGATGGTAGTAAACAGGTGGTTTGAGAAAGAAGCAGAGGAATATTGAAGGTAGTATCAGGATGGTACCTTCGTATGTAGCATTGTGGAGAAGAGAAGATGAGGAAAAGAAAGAGGATGAGGAGAGGAGGGTCCAAGGGATGGAGGTACGTATCCGTGTTTCCACACTGGAGGTACATCCGATGCAAGATAGGACGCGTCACGACCTGAGCTCAGTGCGCTATAACTGATATACCGTGTAAAGTACGTTTAAATGTATCCGTGGCCCAAGACCACGTTATAGATTCCACTATTGACGGTACTTTATGCTCTGGTGCCATACCGGTGGTCGTATTGTTCGCCGTTGGCCCGCATATGCAAATTCGTCGCATATCAATGCCCAGCGTACGTTTCTTACTTATACACGCGATTTCACCAGAGCCAGGCGACGACACTTCTTTCTACCCTTTTAAATTCACTCTTAAAATCTGCGCGTGACTCTGCTTTCTTCCTTCTCCAAGCAATTTGTTTCTCTCTGCCGGTGTCGATCGTGCCTGAGCAGCTTCTTACAAATCGAGGAGTTTTGTTCTAATAGGATTATAGAATTAAAGCTCAGTCTTCGTGAGTCTTTTGCAAGCACCGTTTATGTGCGAACCATTATTAGCCTGCACGCGATCCTCGCCATACGCCACGAACCCCACGAGACCAGACCGAAAACCTGCGTTTGCATTCGATGAAAACACAAACCTGCCATCGGTGACCGCAATATTTGACACACAACAGTGAATCATATTATCAGATTATGTCGATCCAAGAGCTTTTGATATTAGATTCTTACATTTCTACTTCCAAGTGCTGAAATCATTTCTGCGCAGCTGTACATGACACAGAAAATTACTGCGCAGCTGTAAATGTCGCATGATACCACTGCGCATGTGTAATAGATCTCTATACTTTTTGTGCCAGCGCAGTAGCTTCTAATTTCAACTGACACGTCTGAGGTACCGCTAGGAGAAGATCTCTGGTAAAGTGGTAATCCGCTGGACCGCAGGATTATTCGAACTGGTAATCCGGTATAATCAGAGTAATCCAGTGTAATCCGGCGTAAATACCATTGCGATTCAGAGTAATTCAAGAAATTCAGAGTAATCCACATGTGAAGCGGAGTTATCCACTTGTAATTCAAGTAATCCAATGTTAATCCAGTTCTAACCTGGAGTAACACACTTATGATCCGGAGTCATCTAGAGCAACCCTCTTGTAATCCAAACACGGAGTAATTCAGGTTCTCCACTTGTAACCAGGAGTAATCCATGTAATGAGAGTAACTTACATAGGTAATCCAAAAAGTTTTCAACATTTTTTTTGCATTTTTTTTTGTGACTGCAAATTAATTTTATTACCTGCAAATTTAACTATTCCTTTTTTGGTTCATAATTGATCGTTTTTAATTGTCTTTTTCGGTAGAAAATTAATCTTCTTCGTCGAAAATGCATTATTTTAGTTACAAATTCAACTATTTGGTGACAAATTAATTTACTATGTAAGAAATTCAATAATTTTCTTAAAAAGTCAAAATTTAACTGTTTTGTCGAAAAATCGTCTTTTTGGGTTTAAACTTCAATTATTTTGGTAGAAAATTTATATTTAAAAATTCAATCTTTTTGTAGAAAATGCATTTTTTTAATTAAAAAATTAACAATTTCGGTGGTAATGCACTTATTTGTTAAAAATTCATATTTTGGGGTTGAAAAATGAAATATTTTTTAATCGAAGTTAAAATTCAACTGTTTTGTCGAAAAAATCGTCTTTTTGGGTTGAAAATTCAACTATTTTGGTAGAAAATGCATTTCTTTGTTTGAAAATTTAACTATATTATACCAATATCGGGTTTCTTTGGTTGAAAATTGATTGTTTTAACAAAAATTCTAAGTATTCTATTTTGAGTTGAAAATTTATCGTTTTCAGTTGAAAATTCAACTATTGGGTTGAAAGTTGAACTACCTTATTAGAAATTTAGTTTTTTGGTTAAAGGTTCTTGATTTTACCTTGAAATTGATTAGTTGAAAATTCAACTACTTTCTTCAAAATTTGTTTTTTTGGTTGAAAATTAATTTTTTTAACTAAAAATGTAACTATTTCATTTTTTCATGTATTTTGTGAAAATTTCGTTCTTTTTTTGGTAGAAAATAAAGATTCTTGCTTGAAAATGTATCTTTTTCGTTAAAAATGGAACTGTTTTTATGAAAAATTCCACTATCTTGTTGAAAATTCGTTCTTGTTTTTGTTGGAAAATTAATTTCTTCAACTCAAAATTTGAATCTTCAATTTTGGAATGAAAGTTCATCTTTTTTAGTTGAAAATTAAACTATTGGGTTGAAAATTCATGTATTTTGTTAAAATTTCGATTGTTTTGGTAGAAAATCAATCTTCTTCGTTGAAAGTTCAACAATTTCGTTAAAAAGTAGTTTTTTGGTTGAAGTTTCTTCATTTTAGTCGAAACTTCATCATTTTGGTTTAAAATTCAAATAAAATTGTGAAATTTAGTTGAAAATTCTTCTATTTGGTTGAAAATTCAACTAGTTTGTTGAAAATTCGTTTTTCAGCTGTTTGGTTGAGAATTAATCTTTTTTAGTTGATAATTCCTGTTTTTTGGAAGAAAATTAATCCTCTTGGTTGAAAATTCAACTATCTGGTTAAAAGTTCATCTATTTTGTTGAAAATTCAAAACCTTGGTTGAAAATTTGCGGAAGTCTATAGTTTAGGCGGAGTACTTCACCATAATTTTATATAATCCAGAGTAATCTTAGGTAATCCAGAGTAGTTCTGTATATAGAGGTAATCCGGTGTAATCCGAATTAATCAGGAGCAATCCACCTTCGCTGAACCGCATTTTTAGGAGCTCCCCCCCCCCGGCAAAGATAATTCAACTCCACAAAAAAATTACGCGAAATAGTGTAATTTGTAGTTTCTTCTTAAAGCATTTTTCATCCTGTGACATAAATACTTGTTGAAACTAAATACAAATATGCAATCGGTGAAATGTTACCCTCGCAACGTTGATGCTCTTTCGTGACACGACTCTGCTGACTCGCAAGCGTCGCGTGGAATAATTTCCCGACGAGTTTGCACTGGAATTGTAGATAGAGATGTGAAAATAAAAGAAACACTCGCTCTTATAAAACAGATCTAAGACTGAATTACTTAGCTTCTGGATATCTTTTCAATTCCTATTTTAATTTCAAATTTTAATTAGCAATTAAACATTTCAATTTCCAAGTTCAACACAACTGTTTAATACCTCAAGGAGGTATTTCACTCCCTGGGTACATAACTGTACTTAAACACTACTCTCCTAGCATCAACCTAAAGCTAGTCGAAGAAAGAAGACGTGCCTCCTACGTGTATCCCTCTATTCCTCGCCTACGTGTAATCATCGAGTCATCGATCCTGGATCTGTTCTTCACTGGTGGTCAAATTTTCTCAATAAATAAGAAGCAAAAATCACATAAAAATATACTCAACAGCAAACCTTTCCGAAAAAAAACAGATGTTCTTTTCTTTCTCGCATATATATATATGAACCTTTTTAGAAATCACAAATAATTGTAGACCTCTGTTCAAAAATGAGCAGAGTTGAGAACCCTTGATAAGACCCCGCCTTCTTTTTGCAATCAAGTTTTCAGAAATCTATTAATCACTCCTAAGCAAGACTTCCTATTACTATTCATATTCAGGACATTAACGCGAATGATCTATAACGATCTCTTGCAAATTCACATCTCGGAGATATTAATTGAGTTTGAATGTAAAGTCGATCTTAGATAAGATGAAATGGAAAATCTACTTAAAGGGCTGGTTTTCAGAAAATATTAGTTGTTCTCGAGACATCAGAAGCAAAATAACTGCTATTACTGATGAGTGAAATTCTCTAATGCATTTCAGAAACAAGTTTGCTCAAAATAAGCAATCATTCCGCTAAGGAATCATATCACCCAAGCAATAATTTTCATAAATTATTCAATGAGCTTATCATCTTATCGAGAACCAGATCCTTAGGTACGATCATTATACTTTCGAGTTTTGATTTTTTTTTCGACTTACCATTTGAAGCTCCAGTGTCTTTGATCGTCCCAACAACTGTGTTTTGAGCAACATTCTCCTTAACTATAAAGGTGTATCTCGGCCTATCGCATATCGCTAATCGGTGGCCAGCAGATGATGCTGTGATTTTGACTTCAGCATCAATTGAGCTCTTCAGACCCGCCGCGTCAGTCGCGGTCACGTTTAGCTGATGCACTGACGACCTCGCCAGAAGACTCGGTCGGACCACATGAATCTCTCCAGTGCTCCTGTCTATGCGAAAGATTCCAGCTTCGTTGCCACCTGATATCCAGAAGGCAACCTGACCATGACCAGCATCTTGATCTGTTGCCGCGACTCTCAAAATTGCTCCACTGATGGTCTCTGTGTTCTTCAAGGTCACATTGTAACTCCTCGGATTAAAAATCGGCCTGTTATCATTCACGTCTGTTATCTGGACTCTCACGATTGCTGTTGTACTCAAACCTCCTGTAAGCAAAGAAAATTATTTATTACACTTTCAAGTATTTTCTAGGATAAGCTAGATTCTAGCATTACTATAAATTAATTATTATTAGTGTCATTAATCTTACTAAGCTGATTTATGATCATCGCTCGAGCAATACTTCAAAAGTCTCAATTTCCACATCAAAATACTAGAGAGGAATAAATTACAGACAAGTAAAAATGATGTATTCAATCACGCTGTGTTGGACCTCCAAAGTTCTAGGAGCTTTCTAAAATTACGGGGTGTAAGTAAAAAAGATAGAAGCTACTTTGGAGTCATTCAGCCCAAAATCCTCTTATCGAGTCAAATAACGTGGATGTATTAGTTGTACAGTAGAGAAAGAATGGACGAGGTCGCCCGGAGCTGGTCGATATAAATCACCAAGAAGAGTTCCCCGGCCTTTTTTTCGAAGCCAATCAGCTTCTTCTCGGTCTCTCTCACTCTGCTCCTATCGACTTAGTGCTATCTACCTTACTTGCGCCACGCAGCAGCAAAGGGCTTTCTTACCCCCATGCAAGGCAATATGTTGAGCACCATATTTCAAGTGAAAAATTTCGTCGACCACAATCGCAGCATCTGCTCTCGTTGCAATGAGATTAAGGCGGTACCTGCATTAGAAGTAGATCAAGATTGGCTAGAAAGTAAAACCTTTCATTCCTGCAAGATTTATGATACAGAGGCCCTTTGTGAGGCAGTTAAAGTAGTCACTAATTTATTTTAGACTGGAGGTGAATGAACATGCTGTCGATTTTTTCTAATTATACAAGGTACTTTCAACCGAGCCTTGAGTGATCTATCTATACATAATATTTGATATGTTAAATGAAGCACAATTACATTGAACAAAATGAAATAGTTTTTTGAAATGATGAATTAATGTTGTAATTTCTGCATAAAATAGAAACATACTTGAGCAAGTGAATATATTATTAAGGTTCGATGAAATATAGTGAATTAATCAATTCGTAAATCCTACTTTGCGGCAGAGTAAGCCTGTGAGGTATGTTAGTGAGAATTCAGCAAATATGAACTACCGTGGTAGAGGGTGCTTTAAGGAAGGCTTAACGCAAGTGTTAATATTAAAGACAGTATGTAAAACGGGTAATCCGATGTTTAAACGGTTTACATCCGTAATTCATAGTAATGTATGGACTCGGCTCGCGAAGCTCCAAGCGTGATATGATTTATAGGTACGTGCGAGTGTCATTGGAGTCATGCGTCAGAGACCAACCTGACCAGACCAGCCAGCAGTCCTCAACCCACAAGATTTTCCCTCCTGCTTATCCAAATTGCCATTCTTAACCAGATAACATAGCCAGAAACATTTTCAGAAAAGTTACTCACAAGCGAAATGTAACTTTCAAATTAGTCAATTGGTTTTATATTCCAGCACAATATTCCGACATTTTTTCATCAATCCCATTTTGGATAATGCTACTGTAATAATAACTATTACACGCAAAGATCTTGGGAGTTTAGCAGCGTTGTATCGCTATCCCATTTCGCGATAGAGCCAGAGGAGAATCTCACACTTAAGGCGCATAAGTGCTTGTAAGTATTATTCGCACGGCGGCGTCGGAGGCGGCGTATTAGCGATATTTATCACGATGCGTCGGTCAGCATTCCCTCGGGCAAGCAAATGCCCATACAAACCGACGGCAAGCGCTAAGCGGCAACGATCACTTGAACAGTATAAATCACCTGTAAATTTTTGTCGCCGAGCGTCGCCGCGTTTGGCGCTCACGTCATAACCGCCGGTGGTAATCCCCTATCCTATTGTAATGTAATACAAAACCGATAATAGGTACCGACCGGACAATCGTATCGATAACGAGCGACAATTACCGATGGTCCTGTTTGCAAACGGCGCATGCACAACAATGCACGACTTCCAATTTCCCCTTTTCTTGACACTTCTACATCCAGTCTCCTACCCTTAAAATCAGTTCACATTTATTTCAGTAAACTATACTATTGCGCATCTATAAACAGCACCTAACTCTACTGCGCAGCCCTATGTACCACACCAACTTACTGCGCAGACTCAGAAGACTACTGCGCAATATTTACATGCACAATTGTGAATTTAAACTTCGATATTTATTCTTATGGAATCAAGATCACTATCCATTGTACCTAACTTTCTCAAACTTTGTACATAAATGTTTCTCGTATCTTTTACTTATCTCCGAAAAAATAAATTTGCTAGAATTCTAAACTTCACCTGAGTAGTAACAAACAAAGTCTTTAGTATGCACAACCTAAACCAGAAAGTCGTTTCAAGAGCATATGCATAGCGCGGTTGAAACGACTAAACTCATATGCATAATATGAAAACTCAGACCATACGCATAATATAAAGCCATGACTCCCACAAAACAGCAAAAAAAACCGGCAATCTTATTTCGTGACCTGTAATCTTGCTCCGTGACTTCTTTAGAAAATTTTCATGAAATCCCACGTTATCCAATTAAAACAGCTCAAAAATTGTATTCAGTCAAGTGCAGAGTAGAAGTAGACCCGAGAAGAGATATATTCTAAACCAGTCATCAAATTTCTAATGCATTTGGTCTGTTGATTTATGAAAGAACACGCAGCCAGAGTTGAAAGCTCAGTGACCAAGCTGTCTTCGAGCCTTCCGCAATGTCTTCAATGTGTACTCATCGTAAGGAAAGCTCAGTTACGGGTCACCTAGCTGGTGGCTGGTTAACTTTTTGGTCCGACGGATCAATGGACTTCAGTCATTGTCCTACCCATAAGGGCAGACTGCATAGCCGTTGGAAATGGGCACAGAATACATGCGACATAAATCATACAGCCTATTACAGCGCTACTATAGATCCTACCTTGGCGATAACCACCTCTTCTCAGGGCTCAGGCTTTCCTACGAGCTTCTCACTCTCTTTCTTCATCTTCCCGGCTACTTCCGCTATTACTTTTTTCGCACTTGCGCGTACCAACCATCTTCCTTTCTCAATGTCTACTTCCGTACAATTGAGGAGTAACTAAGATATAGCCTTGAGTAGCTTTTAAAGATTTGCTCTATTACTGTTAATATCAATTGTTAGGGATGTAGCATGGTAGGTCAATATAATAAAATATATAATAATACTGACCTCTATCGGTAGCAATAACAGGTAACTCCAGATAAGAAGCAGATTCTCGATCAAGTGGAGATTTGACACAAATCTCTCCAGTGTCACTTCGCACCATAAGCTGTTCACTAGCAAGTTTGCTCGCCACCAAGGTGTAGTTGACCATAGCATTCACTCCACAATCCGGATCCGTGGCTTGTACCTATAACAGAAAATCGATCGTCAAAATCTAAACTAAATTTATTCTCAAATTTATTCAAGTAGAAAAATTAATTTCCGGCATCTTTTTTACAGGGGAGAAACACAAGAGGCAGCTTTGTTTAATTTTATTTAATGTTCCTGAAACGGGATATCGCGGACGGAAAGAAGGGCTCATTCATAATGCACGCAATGACTAATTTCCGAGGGGCCAACACGGTTTTGTTAGCTGCGCTTTGACGGTGGACCCGGCCCAATGGGACGGACAGACGGATGGACGTGGGGGCGGTGATGGACGCCCCCGGCTCCCAACAGTGGTTATTTATGGGGTAGTACAACCCCACTCTTAACATCTCGGGCCCGACGATTCGCTCGAGTAGCTCAAGCTCTCTTTTTTTCATTCCAGGCTCATTTATTTAATTTCTCTTCGGGAGGACTTGGCGATTTTTCTTTCGGGACTGATGTGCAACAAGTGAACAGATGCTCTAAATAAATGGAGGGACAATAATCATCAGGTTTAATTCTCGAAAATTAATGTACTTTTAAAACGAGTCAGAGAAGATGGTAAAGAAACTGGGAGGACGAGAGTTTAAGAGACAAAAGATAATAAAGCTCAAGTCTGGGAGAGATGATTTACAGACGCTTGAACGAATAATTTTTCCGCCAAGACTGTTGCCACCTTGAAAAGAAGAAGTGCATTCATTGGTTGGAGCACGTTTCACAGACGAGAAACAGAAAGCCCGGTGGTGCTGGAATTCTTGGTCGCCCTATGAAGAGGACGCCCTCACCCAAACAATCATGCTAATGAATTACTGCAGCCCCGTATCGGTGCTGATCTGCCCGACTAATTTGAATCTGCTTCAGGGGTTTTCTCCTTCGACTCCTCCTCGGTTATGTTATATGACTTGCTTCTTCCTTCCGTCTTCACATCTTTCATTTAGCAGATCTTGTTTCAGATTTTATAGTCCTGGGTGACCATTTTCGTTAGGAGTGATAATCGTATCAACTGATGATCAGTGTTTGATCTTAGGAGCTATTTGATCTACCTAGCATTGTTGCAGATCTCCTTAATGGTGATTTTATTCTACCAGCTACAAGATACCAACACATCATCACCATATCTAATCTTTGTAAGCTTGCTTCTTCTGGCATCATCATCATCATCATATAATTTTTAACAATGTATCGCAATCAACGGTTACTTAGAGGAATCAGTGCTTTCTTTGACTCCCGAGATCGAGATGCCTTACAGCCAGATGCTTTATATCGTAGACAAGAAAGGGAGGAGAAAAATGAAGCAAAAAGACGAGCAGTCTTACTCGCTATAGTGCTATTCCCTTGTGCCGCGGATACCACGAGACGCCATTGTTCCTCTGGTTTCGTTTTATGTGACCTTGGACGGAATATCGATTTCAATCGGAGTATATACGGAATACAATCCAATGCGGATCCCCCTCGAAAGGCCGACCAGCATCTGCTCGCGAGATCATGTACAGTGTACACCGAGAGCAAGGTTCTGTTCTTCCCATCGAAGGTCACCTTCGTTCTCTATTCGTTCTATTTTTCTCCATACCTCGCGATATATTTATGGTAAATCGATTTTTCTCCAATCCCAGACTCAAGTTCTTTTGAGAACAATGAACGAGACCTTCCAACCAATCGAGTTCGATTTCTTCATAACGTTCCGTTCCACGTAATTCCCCTTCGCCGCCTTTCTCATCATTTTTCAACTTTCAATTAGTTCCACTACATGCACCAAGCACTTAAATGTTATTATTTGAAGATAGCTATTAAGATCATTCGTTGAAAAATTAAGATTTAAGGATCTATGCAAGCAATGCCAAGAATTCTAGATGGTATTTATTCTTTAGAGAATGCTCCATATGCAAGAGGGAATAAATAGTTGAGCTCTTTTAAAGAATGAATACTGGAGGTTGTCTGTTTGTTTTGCAAGGAGCCACAATTGAACAACAATTAAGTAATGTTTCATTATGGCTAATGGTGTGTATACCTGTTCAACGGAGAAGGAGTGGAGGAATTAGTGATTCAAAATATGTCAACCTAATCCTACACACCATGACTGTCTTTATCCTTAGAATTTGATTCAATAGCTTTCAAAAGTTCGGATACTCTTGCATAACGTAAACCACACCGATAATTTCTCAGAGAGAACTTGGTGATCTGAACTTCTGACAATATAAGAGCATTTGAATTGAAGAACACATCTCGAGAATGCTCGATAGTGGGACCGACATTGACCCAAGACCAGTTTCCGGTATCACATAAGCATACATACGGTGGCTGTCCACACGGGTTATTAAGTACGGTGTCGAGGAAGGTTCTCAGCATGCTCGCGCCTTTAAGGATGCGCAAAAGCTTGCCCCCCTGCTCTTCTCCGTTTCGTTCCTCTTCATCTTCGTCGTCTTCCGTTGCTTTCCCTAGCGAAATGGCCGGTGCCGTTGAGCAGAGCAACAAGTACAAATTGTCTGGGCGCAAAAGTTATCGCAGTAAATCGCGAATGACGCAGCGCAGCACATTTGGTATGTCGACTTTTATGCAGCCAGAAATAAGAAGGTGGTTCCTTTCGAGGTGGTCTAAGTGACAGGGGCACGGGGGCACACCATAATTGCGAAACCAGTATCAGAATATGCGGCGCACCTCTCATCGTCTCCTGACGCTTTTAATCGTCGATTAGGCAAATATTGTGCTTAATTTTATCTACCTCTTGAAGTTATTGTCAAGAAAGGAGGTACAATCAAGAGAAACAGTTTATTTCACGAAATTTTCGACCGATTATAATATCTTAAAATACTAACTTATTTTCCAAGAATAGTCTTAAATTTTTAAACAAATTGAAATTCCTGAAAATGTTAGTACTGATTTTTTCTTAATTCAATGTACTTTCTTTCCGTGCAGTACAATGCGTCTTTATACGCATAGAATATAAATTTTATCCGATGTAAAAAATATTTGACTTTAGTTAAAGAAGACTAATTTCCAGCGCATATAACTGTGAAAACTAGAGATCTCTTTTTGCGTGTCCTTTTTTTGAACAGGATAACTTCATGCTGTTATTTTCAATGTAAAACAAATGAATCTGGGATAATAATCTGTGACAATAAGAATTTGACTCTACCCATACTTTTACCAACACTAGTATTGTCAGAAGATGGCTTTTCACATTTTAATAGACATATCAGGTATGCTTAGCAATTATCATGTATGTATGCACAATCATAAAATTATTTTGCTTTGTAAACAAAGCTTGATTGTGAAAGGAGGTGGTTTAATCTATTTCTTAAATATTTGCATAGTTGTCCAAATGATTTCTTTAATTATAAGAGGCCAAATTTCATACATACGTCCGGAGTATCTAAGTTTTTGAGAAAAATGGGAAAACAATTTTACTGGAATCTTTTAATTTTGTGTGTTTTTTTGGCTCAAAGAATTGAGACTTTAGCAAATGATAATACTAGTAAGTGAAATATTCTCAATATATTTCAATATTAATACATACATACTATTATATTATTACAATATTATTATATTATTATATGTGGGTGTTTGCATCAAAAGGGCCCTTATGGCCGGTTCTGGTTTAGGAGACATTCGCGTTTTTCTAAGTCAGAGTCAAAATTATTGTTTTCGGGTTTGAGTGGGGAATGATACTAGTGCCTACGCTTTACACGGAATCTAATGGCACTATAGACTATAGTCATATTCCGAAAGCAACCGGAAGTGAATATATTTCATTTTTTAAAAAAGTGTCTTAAAATGCCGGGAATTCATCCGGCTAATTGGCCCTGTACGTAACTGCATACCCGCCACAAGGTCCCTTTTCATGACGCCCACACATCAATATGATAATAATTATATTAATATACCTAGAGGATTAAGAAAGGCTAGTATTAGATTAATTTGCAAAAGAATCATCGGATCTTCACGTGCGAAATAAACGTCTGCTTGACAGAAAAGATAATTGGAATAGAACAGTACCGATTGAAAATGTTTAATACCCTGTGGGTATTTTAGAAGGTGAAACTCATATTTGCAGCGGTGTTATAACAGTACCATTATATAATGGATATGTACCACCAAACACTCCTGTTACTACTAGTGGTTGGGGGCATGCGAATTTAAGACGGTAAAATGGAAACTGTGATTTGAAATGATGATTTTAGAAACAGCAAAATAGAACTTATATTAAAGTGCTTACTAAAATTCAGAATATATTTTTTTTGTCACTTCAATGGATACTGAACGTGGAACGTAAATACTTTCCTAATTTTATGGCGTGGATACTTCAATATTGGAGAAGTGTAAATTATCAAATATAGTATACATACAGAAAAATTTCCAAAACCCATTTTTTTAATCAACGAAATTATGTAAAATCAGTACTGTTATTATTTGTATTTCACTCTTCAGATATTGTTATTATGCATATGATTCTTATCTCAATTTTCTGAAAACATTTTAAATTATTTCTGGACGTTTGACTGAATATCTGTTAGTACCCTATTTCGATCGTTTTTTAATAATATTTTTCCTTAGATCAGTAGATCAGTATAAACATAGTATTTAAATCGCCTGATAGTACATGACTTGAGACACAGATTAATCTGAAGAAGATTATAATTTAGTTTGAATTAAACGTAACTATTCGAACACTTAAAATGCTAAATGGGGCAGAGTAGAAACTAAACTTTCTTTAAAATGGAGGATAATTTTTACAGCCTTCTATTTTGAAGTCAATATCCGTAACTTTTACTCAAAAACTTTAACGCGACGAGCTTAAAAAAATGCTCACGTATCGCGTGAAACTGATTATTTCATAGACGCAGGTCTTTCAGATAAAGCAGGCTCCCCTAAGGAACCTACATCAGTAGAGAGGTCTAATGCTTGGTCACGAAAGGAACATACAAGTTCAACATATAACGTGTACTCGCAAATATTACAACAAACGTGCTCGTTACTCCTTTCCTTTTTGAACCCACAGATATTTTTTAGCTTTTCTATCGTCTCTCATTTTCTCCCTTCTTTTCTTGGGAGGGAGAAACGACGAGTGTGTGATTGCCCACACAGAAGTTTGCTCGGGAATTGTAGGACCGTGCATGCAGAATAGGGTACACTGCACTTGACGATCCTCGCACATTCACTTATGGAAACGGAATACAGATATAGCTAATTGTCCAACGTACATGGCTCACGTGAACGCAAATGTATGTGTGTTATCTTCTGCGAACTACAAGTATGTAGAAGCGGAGGAAAAATATATACCTGTACAAAGTAGTTATACGAGTCCTGCATATCAATCTGCGGGACAAAGGATTACGCCCACGAAACTTCCGGTTGTTGCAATGCACTTTGATATTGATATCACATTGATATAGATGCATCAAAAATATGAAGTTCTTCATTGTTAAATGGAGGATTCAATTGATGACCAACTAAAATACTGACGATATCAAGCCATCTAGGATAGCCGAAGTGTTAATTGAGGGGTATCTCTAATCGCTCCACTGGAGTAGTTCTCAGCAAGTGAACAGCGTGTAATTCAGAAGTTGACTAATTAAATGAAAGGACCTAGTACCGCGGAGCATTGTATTACAATCTCTAATTGTGAGCTATTGATCGGCATTCTGAGATAATCACACTGCTCAATTATGTCCAAGGCAGGAGCTGATAGTTATACTCTTATAGGGTATCGTCTCTAACGGTAAACTGTACAGGGAAAGAGAGAAATAGAGAGAGGCAGCTGCTCCGGTGGCAGATCGTGGACGACTGTCTGTCCAGGGAAGAGGCGACAAGCCGGGAATGTCGGCATGGCTACTCGGCTTACTCGACCAACGGACAGCTCTATCTGACTGGTTCACTGGGCAAAAACCAGCAGACGCATGGTCGCACGCGCGACGTTCGAAAAGTAACGACTGCGGGGGTCTGCACTCTAAAATAAAAACTCTGACCTTCTCTCCATGTTACGATATCAAAGAGAAGCATTCAAAGCATCTCACTAAATAAATGAGCGAAACCACACGTACGAGTGCAAAAAATGAAATTGATGAAAGTGCAGCTGATAAAGATTATACCAACCCTAATCAGAGTTCATGAGCCTCTCAATTCAACTCATAGCTTTCTTATTGAAGATTTAAATGAGAGCAGCTTTAATCCGATGAATGGGAAGTTGGCTAACTAATAAAGTAGAATTTACAGTTATACGCTTGATACGTGCACCCATTCCTTGATACACATGTATTACATAACATGTGCATGCTTTTATGCTTACTTAATACCGCTTGGTGTAACGAGTGACCGCAAAGGGAAAGGGGGAAATCTGCACAATGCCACCAACCCAGCGAACTCTATAGAGCTGTCAGTCACTGCTTCGAGTCTCCGGAGAAGTTATCCCAGCTTACCACTTGCCTTCCTTCTTTTATCTCCCTCACTCACATCTTTTGATCTTCTTCCCTGAGGCAAGGAGTCACATATTTCCTGAAGCTGATTTTCTATATACATTAAATATTCGACCTTCGCTATTGCTTGGAGCAGTATTATTTATGCACCTTCAGGAAGTAACTAATGTGCCAGCAGTGAAGATATATTGTTTGATGGTGACAATGACCCTTTAATTTCATGTGAAAGGCTCAGCTATTCAGACCCAGATGAGATGCAATTGCGAGTTTTGTGACACCCACTCTCGAGTCTAGATTTAGAGACGGTTTAAATAATCTAGATCTCCTGAGGAGTCATGCAGGGCGAGAGGTATACAAATCATGGGAGCGATGAAGTAGACTTGTGCAATTAGTTTGATCTTAAATAAGAGGGTTGTGGTCTTGCAGAGAATACGGTATCCTGGCAGGGAATCCGTATATAGGGAAACTAGGAAGTATGAAGACGGTGCTCTTTCTTGAAGCAGCATTTATTCAGCTGCATGCTGTTCCGCAATGTATCTGTCTGTTTGGGTTTTTTTCTCTGCATTGTGCTCACTAGGTAAGATACAACTGTAGCTGCTCTTGCTCTTTAGCTCATTATCAGACTAGGAAGAACTTGAGTTGTCTTATTTCTGCATGTAGAAGTTAATGATAAAAGTACATCTAATGCACAATCTCGATTAAGGTCGCAATGAAAAAATCGTATCATTTTTTATCTGCTCTTCGAAACCCATTTTTCAGCCTACAAAGAAATAATAAGTACATACATTCTAAACTATGATCCAAGACAGATTAATGTGCAAACAACTTCAAAGATGTTTCCACATCAATAAGGAATCACCGTATTTTTCTGTTGAGTTGGTCTCATGGCAAATGCAAATAGCGATGCAAAACGTCGCGACGTCAGGTTTATATGAATGTACTCAGCATTAGCAGCGCACGCATAATTACTCGTGAAGCGACCTGTGCGCTTCTTTTAACCTTTGCTCTTGGTGTGCGTGTTTTTGCCGCGGACCAGCAAGCAGTTGAGCGAGCAAGCGAGTCCACTCCCGCAAGCACCGCCACAGGTACCAGCCAGAGGGTCGGTGTCCGGTAATTGCGATGAGATATGGCGACCACTTCTCATTAAAATAGTTTAATATATATTTGTCAAGCTATCACCGCGACGTATGTCCTGCCATTTGTTTACCCCCTTAAATCCAGCGCGCCGCTTTATTTTTCCTGAATTCGGCATCCGGCTAATGGGGACGGTTTATCTCGTTGTCACCGACAGCGGACCGCCAAGTTACATATGCGCTATGCGCCCTTTTATAGGAGGTGCGAACCCCGATAAAAAGTCTATTAAAAACTTCCTTAAACTGGCCCTTCAATTCCACACCGACTCTTAAAGAATTCCAATCAAGGGGTATATCCAACATAAAGTACCTTTACATTTTTCCACGGAATGCTTTGACATTTTTAATCCGATGTTTAAACTTGAATATTTTTTTCCATTTTTGTTCTGTTTAGAAATATTTGTACATCTTGGGATATCTGTTGTCTTTCTAATTCAAGATTTTTTAAACTGATCAACAAACTGCTGATTTCAATGGTTTTAAGGGACTTTCAGAAGAATTACAATGAATTTAAGAAGATGTAAACTAATTTCAAGAGATTTCTGAAGACTGAAAAGGATATTTTAAGATATTTCAATGTATTTCAAAGGATCGCACCTCAGGATTTCTTGTGATGACAATGAAACGACGACTCTTCAAATATTTATAAATCCTTAGACTGTTGGTGTCTTATTCTAATTCAAGGTTTATTTTACCGCTGATCTGGAATCAAAAAGACTCTGCCATGAGCTAGAATTTAATAGTCTTTCAATAAGAGAAAAGTGTCTGAAAAATCAAAAATTTCTCCGTCTGAGAGACCAGCTGATCAGAAATTTGGCAGAGAGCAGAAAATTCGAGCCTCTGCGACTGGAATCGAGAGAAAAAAAAGGTCCTAAAGAACCTGAGGGCTCTGAAGTTGGAGAGTCAAGTTTATTATTATTCGACAATCGCCCACGCGCAGATCGATCTACACCCGTGTCCCAAATGGTTAGTTGCGTCGTCGAGATGGGGACAGTTGGCGAAGAGGGTGAGGCGAAGGGACCAGAGGGGAGGTTCCGCGTTCCTCGAGAAAGACTTGAGAGCAACGTGACCGGCCAGCCGACCCAGCGCCACCGGCACAAGTCTTGGTCGGGTTAAGAGAGAGGTCGCCGATTAAGATAGCTGTCTGCTCTCCATGTAGCTCTCCTCTACCTTTTTCAACTTCTTCCTGCCTACTTCATCCATTGGCTGCTATTGCGATTTAAATCGGTCTTAACCCATTAACATTTACAAGACTTCACTTTGCACCGCCATCAACACGCTCACCAGATCGATTCCTCCACTCTTACGAATCCTATTATCATTCTCACCTACAATAATTCATATTATACCATTCATATTAACATTTGTACATGCAAATTACTAGAAAATATATTAGATTCGATTTTTACTGCATGTATACCCTTTTCGGAGTTTTATATAATACATATCCGAAATCCCCCTCCCACAAGGGATCGTCAAACCAAAAGACCCTTTAGCTCATATCTCTGCCCAATTCTCCAATTACCCCAACTCTCATAATACACCACCAAGCAATGCCTGACATATTTAATCAGATTTTTATAAGAAGCACTCGTATTTGCCTGAACATTTGGTCAGAGAAGTGGAAGATTGCAAAAAACCCAAACTCTTGAATACAGCCGATTGCCGAGAGACGAATCCATATTCATACCTTATTGCCTTATTTTTGTCAACGCGGTATACGACGGTTCGTCAATACCGGTGGGATCGAAAATGACCCGAAGTTGGTAACGTAGTTTCTGAATAGCCCCTAACACTGCAGCACAATTTTTAGGGGTTTCCAGATAAGCGAAAAAGAGATCAAGGAATGAATTTAAATGAATTTAGATTTAAAAATAAAATTGAATGATTAAGATTAAAGTATAGCTGTTGCGTAAAGAAATGGACGAGGAAGTGGATCCAATCGTGTATTAAAAAGAAAGACTGCTGCGTGTGTCTTTCATTGAGGAACTCGGAACTTTCGTTTTTTTTATGTTTTTTTTTTTCTTCATAGCGGGGGTCACGGAAGAGGCCGTAAGGAAAGGGTAAAAATAAGAAGAGATGGAGAAAGAGAGGCAGAAGCAGCTCGAGAATCAAGCGTCACGCCTATCTTCGCATTAAGACGAACGATCGCCATATGCACCGTGAGCGTCTGCTCGCGATTATTGGTCCAGCGCACGCAACCTCCGTATCCCATTGCGACGATATTGATAGCCGCGATTAATAATCGCGTCTCCGAATAACGCATTTTCTCGCTGGTGCAAACTTCACTGCCCTACACCCAGACACCTAATATAGCGAGATGAATTTATTATCGAGGCGGGAATGTCACGAGTTTTGCGTATCTCCCGGATTCGTAGGCTCAAAGTGATGGAGTGGGTACACGACACTTGCGTGTGGGTGTGTGCGTGTTTAAAAATGGTTTTTTTACTTGCAAGCCTTGTTACGACGTGTTCATTAATAAAGCGAATTTGTTATCGATATTTAGCTTCAAGATAACATACGTAAGAAAATAAATGTATAGTCAATAATTTAATGCTATTCTGAGGGAGAGGGGTGTGAGATTCGATACAGTGAGAAGGTTCTCAATTTTTCTTTCGCGCTTTTTTTTTTAAACTGGAATCAGGGTGGTCAAAAAACTTCATTACAAAAATTCCCTGATTTTTCCTCGGCCAATTTTTCATTTTCACGGAACATTAATATTTAAAGACCGGAATTCTAATCTTGTAACATTTTCAGACTTCATAGCTGAAAAAGCTCTCAAAACAGGAGGAATAGTGTCATTTTTCACGAAAATAGGGGAATAATACGGGAATAAATTCATTTAAATGAAAATAATGTAGCTACCAAAACAGATTTATTTTGTACGGTTTAAGGTCGAAATACATTGCATTTTCAACAAAATAGTTTTAAAATTTTTTAACTAGACAGTTAAATATTCAAACACAAAGATAAATTTTCAACAAAATAATAAACTTTTGAATAAAATAGTTATATTTGCATCAAAATAGTTAAGATTTTTAACCAAATAGATACATTTTCAACCTACAAAGATGATTTTTGAAACAAGAAGATTAATTTTCATCCAAAAAACGAGTTTTCAACAAAGCATTTAAATTTTCAACCAAAGAGGTAAATCTTCACAAAAAAAGGAATTTTGTACAAAGAAGTTTTACTTTCAATCAAGTAGTTGAATTTTTAACCAAAAAGGATGAATTCTCTCAAAGAATTTCAAGAGATTGTAAAGGATTTTAGGAAATAACAAGGGATTTCAAGAGACTCATCTGGGGGATTTCCAGGGATTTCAAAAGATTTTCAGATATGTTAAAGTATTTCAAGGGATGACAACGAATTTCAAAAGATTTCAAGGGATTTGGAAGCTTTAACAAGATTTTACGAGATTTCATGGGATAACAAGGAATTTCAAGAGGTTACACTGTATTTAAAAATATTTCAAGGAATTTCAAAGAGTTTCCTATAGACCGGGAGTTCAATATCCATTAAAAAAATTCCGGGGTCCTTTCAGGTCATACCACCTCTCCTATGTGACTCCCGAACTGAAAGGAGTTCAACTGATTTCAACAAATTCGAGAAAAAACTTTAAAGGATTTCGAGGGATAACAAGGTATTTTAAGAGATTTCATAGGATGTCAAGAGATTTAAAATTCTAATTGTGAAAAAATGTTATTTTATTAATATAATAATTTCTAGGCTTTATTGTATAAGAGAAGTTGTTTAATTATATAAATTGCCTAATTAATATCGGAAATCCGAAACTGGATTTCTGTTTTACTTCTTTTTATATTCTTTCTCAAGTTCGTTTGAACCTCGTTCTGTCGCCTTGGTCCTGGGATAATCGACAGGTGAGTCCAGCCGAAAAAGCTTATCGGGATCTTTGTGCAGAGTTTCTTTTTTCAGTTTGGAAACCTCGCGAGAAATCTCGACCAACGAAGTCACGTTCACACGAGAAAGATAGGGCCACTTCCGCTGTGAAACGGTTTTGTCATTCACGAATCGAAGACGCGGTAATGTAACTTTCAAAGTACGCATTCCCTTCAGAAAGTCCTTTAATTGGTTTGCTTCCAGCACATGATCGGTATCAAGAAAATTCGGCGAAACTCAATCTTAAGTTCAAAGAGAAAGACCCGATTATTTCAAAAAAAGTATTTGATCCTTTATTTAACTTTTATTCCATTTCTTATTTTTAAAGTATTTGGAAAGTGGGTCCAATTAATTATCCAATATTCCTGACTCTCATACACGAAAAACTTTAGAAATTTGAAACCATTTTTTGGACTCTAATTGCAGGTCTTGAAAATACACGAATTTCAGCCCAAAGAAAGGTGATAAATATTTGCCTAAATGCCTTTCTGCAAATAGAGAATGAGAAGCAATGAGTAACTTTCTGCCATTAAATTTCAAGGGTCCCAGTTTTTGCTCTAATTGGCACAAACTGAAAATGAATGATAATGACTGGATTTTTACAAATGGCAAAAGTAATGGCAGAGAAGGTTTTTGTTTGGGATAGCAAAGCCAGTGTTTCAGTTTATGACTACCAGTTAACCTAATCTTTCGGCAACTGGAAATCGGCCTTCGTTAAAGAACTCAGAATACTAAAATTGAATCGCGAAAGCAAAATTACTTAATTATAATATATATAATGAACTTAATAACATAGTTGCAATTAAGTTCAACCAAATCGATTAGAGATTCAAAATGGATCTAAAACAATGAATTCTTATTTCAATTGACAGACTTCACAGCCCAAAATGCTCTCAAAACAGGGGAAATATGCTGATTTTTCACAAAAATAGGGTAATAATAGGGGAATGAATTGGTTTTAATAAAATTATTGTAAATACCATATTGAATTCAATATGACAAGAATTTTCAATAAAGTAGTTCATTTTTCAACTGAAATGTTGAATCTTCAACCAAAAAACTGAATTTTTAAGAAAGTAGTTCAACTTTCAACCAAGTACAGTTGAATTTTCAATCAAAAAGATGATTTTTCAATCAATAAGACTACTTTTCTACTGAAAAAGACAAATTTTTAACAAAATACTTGAATTTACAATCAAACAGTTGAATTTTCAGTTAAATATTTAATTTCCAACAAAAGAATAACGAATTTTCACAAAATAGTTCAATTTTCAACCAAACAAAAGGATCTTCAACCAAAAACATGATTTTTCAACAAAGACGTTCAATATTCAAACAAAAGGATGAATTTTCGATAAAAAAAGTTTATTTTGAACCAAGAGAGATGAATTTTCAACCAAATAGTTGAATTATCAAAATACATTATTTTCAACTAAATGTTGCATTTAAAACCAAATAGTTAAACTTTCAACCAAAAGAGACGAATTTTCAATAAAATAGTTGAGTTTTTCACGTACAAAGTTGAATTTACAAACAGATTGTTCAATTTTCAAACAAAAGGATCGAATTTTCAACAAAATAGTTGAATTTTTAACCAAATAGTTGAATTTTCAACCTACGAGGATGAATCTTCAGCCAAATGATCGAGTTTTCCAAAGAAAGATTATTCAATCAAAAAGTGTTGCAGTTTTAACTAAATACTTGAGTTTTTAGTCCAAAAGGAAGATTTTCTATCCAAAAAGAAGAATATATAAGAAAACAGTTTAATGTTCCACCAAAACAGATGACCTTAACAAAGTAGTTGAATGTTTAACGAAATAGTAGATTTATTTACCAAAAGACATCAATTCTGAACCAAAAATATTTTAGTAAACATTTCAACCAAAAACAATTACATTTAAACCTGAATTGATTGATTGAATGAATTCTATTAATTCAGTTCGCGTTCAATCGAAAAAATGAGAAAAAGGGGATAAAAGGCAAGTTTCTTGAAAACGGGGGGAAAAAAGAGGAATTCTTTAAAAATGGGAGAAGGGGGGACTAGGGGAAAGAGTGTGAAGACTGAAATGAGCAATAATCTGATTTTTGCAAACCAGATATAAAATTCTACATATGCATAAAGGAGTCATTAACTCGTAATGGAAGTGGTTTTCGGCGTCCGGCTTGGCAATTAACTGACCTTGGGTTAAACTTGAAAAAGCATGAGGCGTAGAACCAAACATTTTTTGCAAATCTATAAATTTGATACGATTATGCAAACTACAACAGTACAGGTAAAAATGGAGTTTCGTTATCGCTAAAATTTCACAGCAAGCCTACGCAGACAAATGCCAGTTGATTGAACCACAAACAAGGACTTGGGGGACCGGATTAACGCCTCGTAATAAAGAGAAGCGTCTCGGCCCGTGTTCGAGCCGCGATATGGCGACAACTTATCTTAATAGATTACCAAGTCATTCAGTGTAATTTGCCGCCTCTTATTACTGCCACCTTCCCGGACTATAATAATATTTTCTTACTTTAAATTTCTTTGGTTGCTAACGACTTCTTAATGAGGCGTTAATCTTTGCAGAGATTCTTCCAACATGACCTTGAACTCAGCTTGCGAATAATTAGTTATACGATTAGGAAAAACATCTGGATACTAATGAATCATAAGGTAGTTCAAGACCAGTAATGCAGATGTAATATCATAAATTTTTCCAGCAAAAATGATGCAATCGATGTGGAAAGATGCGGGGACCTGAAAGATTTTGCTGTTCAGGGGATTCTTGAGTTAACCAGTGGTGAAAGACCCTATGGATAGGGAACTGGTAGGAGGTTATTAGTGACCGCGATAAGAGAATCGATCGAACCGGCTCGCTCGAGCTATCTTGTTGTCTGATGATCTAGTCTGATAAATTCAGCTATGTAGCTAGAAATCCGAAACAGGATGAAACGAATGGCGAGACCCTGTCTACTGAACTTGGAACTTTAACAGCAAGCAAATCATTCTAACCAGATCTATAAAAGATTCAGTAACATTAGATCTTGATAATAATGTTTTAGAGTCAAGGTAGCTAATTAGGAAGATCTCAAAAAATTTGATGTAAAAGAAATTTATACGTGTTGGCAACATCCTGTAACTGGTAAAGGAACCAATCGTCGAACAAGTACTTATGTCCGAGGTCGAGGATACAATTCCGCCCTTGATTTTTTTTAAAATTTCTTTAATTTTCTTTTATTTCTTACCATTTTCATTAAGTGCTTTCGAATTTCTTTGAATTATTATGAATAAAAAATGCAGCTATATACGATTGAATTCGCGTAACCTAAGGTCTAAAGAAATGCCTGTTACACAAATTAAATATGAAACGGCCAAGGCTAATACAATTTTTTTGTATTTATATTATTTTGAATGCTTTTAAATAGACTTTAAAAAATCTGAATTCACTTGAATTCTTTACATTATTTAAATGATTTTCTATTATCTTGAAATCTTTTTAATTCACCTTGAATTCTTCTCTATTTTCTTGAAGTTGTTCCATGCGGCTTGAATTCCTTTGAATGCTTTATATTCATTTCAAATTGTGGTATTCTTTTTGATTCTTCGAATTCTTTTGAATTCTTGAATTTAGGTGTACTTCAAAATTTCAAGTCGTTAACCAATCGATGTCGAACGTTTAAAAAAATATTAGGAGAAGGGTTCACCACTACGAAATTCAGGAACGTATCCACCTGCTTCGGAGTTCCATTGAATCCTTTTGAATTCTGTTGAATAAATTGAATAAACTCTGCGGTGTATTAAAGTGCATTATTGAATCCTAAAGGTCGATAAAGTAACGTAAAATATTTCACATCGCCAAGTTTCATGCATTCCACTGAATGCTTTTCAATCCTTTTGAATGCTTTTCAATCCTTTTGAATTCTTTTGAACTCTTTTGAATTCTATAGACTATAGGAACCCTAAAACATCGTTTTTGTTACCAATATAGAGTCCTTGCAAAGGTTAATTATGTAAAGCGTATTTTGTAAGTAATGAAGTTGTTGTCGAGACATAATGAAATTGAATTTACGAAGAGAAAGACCCTCTTTCATTGGAGTCTTACAAAGTTTCTTTTGGAGTGAGTAGGGTTTGGCGCATGCGTCGTTACACGGCGATGAAATCATAAATTGGTGAACGCCAGCCCGCCGGCACTGATAGCGAACAACCAATAATTATGCTAATACATACATCGTAATACATTCGAAGAGGCGGTCATTCATACGCATACGCGAATACAACAGCAGATAGGCAGAAAAGGAGGCGAGAGACGTACCTGAAATCTCAGGTGTGCAGGTTAAGTCTCGTGCCCAGTGCATACTTTTATCCCTGCCAGTACCTTTTTTAAGGCCAAAATACTTCAATCCTTAAGGATACCTTTCAGATATTTTCTGAAATGAAGGTCATGAAGATACAAATTATTTTCTCTCTACATTTAAATACATGTTTTGATCTTGTCAAACAGTGCTTCCGAAATTGCTGAGCCCAGGGAACTAATTCTTGGGTGTATTTCCTTTTCCCATATTCTTTTTGTTCACTTTCTTTTGCACCACATTCAGTCGGTGAAACCCTATACTTAGGAGGCAGGTGTCTTACATTTGTAGTAATTACACCAGAAGTTATTCGGACGAGTCGCAATTGCCTTTCGATGATTCCAATTCGATATCTTGTCTCATAAATATTTGATTTATTGATAAATTTGTATTGAAATTGTTGCTTGTACTTTTGACGGAAAATATTTTGGCTCAAGGATTAATCACTTTTGAAATATGGTATTTTTCTACCATGACATCACGTGAAATACCATAAATCGCATCAAATTCCTGTGTCCTCTCAAATTTTTCGAAATCCCTCTGAATCCCCTATATCTTTTGTAACTCCTGTGAAATCTTTGAAATATATTTCAATAATTTTAAAATATCCTTGAAATCCTTAAAATATCCCATCAATTTCTATGTAATTTTTTTAATCTGCAATTCTTTCAACTATCACGAATTTACTTTTGAAGCTCGTGGCGTCCCATTAATTCCATTGCAATCCCCTGCTTTTTTTTTTAACTAAAATGGATTTACATACTTTTGAAGTTCCTTGACATTTTCGTGTAATCCTCAATGCCATGTGAAAATATTCTTTGAAATACCACGCCTTCTCTCTAATCCATACAATCCTATGAAATTCTTTGAAATCTCCTTTCCTTGTGATCCTTGAAATCCTATGAAATCCCGTAAAACTTTCCGAAAGCTCCTGAAATTCTTGCAATCCCATGAATCCCCTTGTAATCCTTGACATCCTCTGCAGTTATTTCAAATCTTATATGAATTCCCTTCCAATCTTGTAAATCCCCTGCAATTGTTCGAAACCCCACAAATTCCCTTGTAATACTTGAAATTCCCTAAAATTCATTGAAATCCCACGAATTATCTTGTGATTCTTTCAATTCACTGCAATTCTTTGAAATCCCATGAATTTCTTAAAATTCTCGTAATCCTCTGAATTCCATTAGAATTCTGCCCTATCTTTCAAAATTCAGTGAAATTTTAAATTTTATGAAGTTCTTGAAATTGGATAATTATATTCAACAGAATGAAACCCATTAAAATCCTGTGAAAATTCATGAAAATCAATAAAGTTATATAAAATCTCTTAAAATTATTTGAAACCTCATACTATTGTCTCTTGTATTAATTTTAAATTAATTGAAAATCTTGTAATCTATTGTGCACCAAAATCGAAATGATAAACCTCTCGTTTTTGTTACAACTCAGAGTCTCGCTAAAGATTATAAACACCTATATGTACAGAGATAAGATTAGAACCAAACATACAATACTATTTTTTTTTAAGTGAGGAATAGATAAATAAAGAGGAAGGGATTGGTTGTAGGTCGGCCCTTGTGTAAAATATAGGTTGATATCGCGATAAATAATGAGGTGCCCTTCTTGGTGATGCCGCAGGCTGATGCTACCGTTTTGCAAAACCTTCTCTCCCTACTTTTGCAGCTACACCAACAACCTGCATCTTGCCCATGGTAACGTGGTTAGCCACTTGCTTACAATGTAAAATGTATTCGAGATTAAACTGCCGATCAGTAAGAAATTATCATAAAATACTACATTGTAGAGAATTATTTATCTGCCTATACAATCTTATGGTCTTAAAGATTCGTAAATATAATTTGGTGTAATTTTCAATCCATGCTGCTCAAAACTTATTGTAGCTTGTTTATAGCCCTGGTGAGTTATTTATCAAGCTTTGGGGACTTGGGATAAGAATTTAAAAAATAAACTCACGAAGGGACAAATTAAAGTGCCTCCAGCGGAACTTGTACTTGGCGGGTCACAACTCACCTGCAACAGAAAGAAAATATTTTTGTTAATTCAAAGACAGATATACTAAATCAGAAATACATTCTTGATACGAAATGAACTACATGTGCGTATAAAAAGTATGTACATAGTTTTGAAAAATCCTGACAATAAAAATGTATTTGGCTCGTTTGAATTTGAACTTTCTTATGAGCTAAATTAAAATGTCTTGAATCATCTGAATACGCTTTTCTTTCAGACTGAATGGAGTTAAGAAGGCTTTTGAGAATGAAGTGCAATACTCTGGTGACAGTATTATCGTTTGTGAGAGTGAGATGGAATATGTGCTGAAGAAGCCATATATAAAGGAGAGAAAAGAAAAGGAGGAATGAGTAAAGAGGAGGAGAAGTGAAGGCGAGTACATATCAATGTATGCCGACTTACGAGAAGCATTAATCAAATTCCGCCAATAAATTTTATGTATCCTGGCGCGGTGCTATCTCTTCAAGGTGTCAGAGACATGTCGTTACTCGTCCTCACGCGTCCTCTTCTTCGTTTATTTTTTTGCTTTGTCTCACTCATTTTTCCATCTTCTGCAAGTGGAATCGAGCAAAGTGTCTCCTTCGATAGTATAGAGGATATATATAGGGTGTTCGATTTTGGTTAATTGCGGCTGTGGTGTTAAAAGAATTACTTTTAGACCTTTTTTAGATTGTAGGGCCAATATTTATCAAGATTTAAGACACTTAGGGTTTGAGATCTTTCTTAAAGTGAAAAACGGTGAAGGGTTGGTATTTCTTGATGAATTTATGAAGTGCATAGTTAGGTATTCGACACCCAATAGGCGGCCGACACTCATCGTAAAATATACCTATGTACGCGTTCATCGGTGGACACCTGGGCTAAGTGCTCTCACTGGCGATTCGTTCGCGGAAAAAATAAAAGAGTGCTCTCCGCCGTGCTGAAGAAAATTAGCATAAGTGGAGCTCCACTCTCTTGCTCCTCATATCCTCCTGCCTCAATATTTCACTTTGGAAACAAAACATATTGGGCAAAATAAGACAAATTAATTAATAATATATTCATTCTGTATTTAAAAAACCAAGTATCTAATCATATGACCGGCCGTACGAATAGTAAAGTACTAATTTATCGTCCGGGAGGTTTGCAAAGTAGTTTTGGTATTAATATTTTACTATGAACAATTTTTGCATTTTCTCCGTTAGTGTACATAACGGTTGTTGGCAGCACCTTATCCGTGAAATTCTTTGAAACAACCTAAATTCTCTTGTAATCATGAAAATCCTCTAGAATTCTTTAAAATATCCAGTAATTCCTTGAAATCCATTGAATCACTCTATAATCCTTGAAATCTCCTGCAATTCTTTTAAATCTCATGCATTCCTGATAATCCTTAAATTCCGCGAAATTCTCTTAAATATAACGCATTCCATCTTAATCCTCAAAATAACGTAAAATAGTTTGACATTCCCTGGAAAGCCTTAAAATTCCCTGCAACTCTTTGAAATAAAAATTAATTCCTTGCAAATTCCGTAAAATCTTTTGAAATCCCCTACAATTCCTTGAAATCCCATGAATTCTCTTGTTATCCTTAAAATCAATTGAAATTTTTTAAAATCATTCAAATAAAAAAAGAGGTGCAAAAGAGGTATGAGAAATAATTGAAAAAACTTGAGTGCGTAAACGTAATGGAAGAGATGCATCGTCTTCACAGACTGCAGTGCATGCCTCAGGCCAGGAAGAAAAGGAGATGGGTGTCGGAAATTGAATTTAATCCTTCCGCCTGGTTAAACTCTCCCATTCAATTCGTCTCGCTCGGTGGGTCACGACTTGCCTTCTCGCATCGCACGAAACGATGTCCACGGGTTATTTCGAACAACCCCGGGTCGATTTAGCTCGAAAGTCAAATTGTAATTGGTGCGAATCAACGTGAAAGCAAAAGGACAAGTTCTCGAACAAAAAGGATGCAAAGGTTTAAAAAAATGGCTAACCCACAATTTTAGACTCTCCGTGGAGAGTTAATTTCCTAAATTAGGAACGAAATACATTCCTAGTTAAGTAAAAAGTCCCATGCAAGACTCTTTTTCGGGCCGTAGAATACTAACACTACGAAAAGATTGCAGTTTCTTCACAAGTCTAATTAGACAAAAATTGATTGGGCCTAATTGCAACAAGCTTTTTCACAAGATTATTGCCGAGTTTGGTAAGCATTTTCTTTTGCAACAGTTGGCACTCTACTTTCGTAGGAACCTAACACAATCCGTTTCATTTATGTCATGGTCGCACCTACTCATTAGAATTTTCTATCTGTCGTTGGTTAACTATTACCTGTAGCAACGAATGCGGTGATTATATTGCCACCTTCCTCTCTACTGGAGCTATTATAGAAATGGTGTGCACTCCTCCCGCGTCAATTTGCTCCCTCTTATCAATTCTTTATAAATGTTTGGCTCGCGCTGCCTTCGCACCTCGTGATCGTAATTTCCACATGCTGACATAACGTACTTATTCGATAGCAAACGCGTACAGGAACGCCTTTTAGATTGCCTGGACGAATCTGCTTTGAACCTAATCGAGTCCCTTTTTATTCCCGTGAAAATTACGATAGTTTCAAAATGAATTCGCATGATACAAATATTTGTGTGCACCAATTATCTAACGATGGAGCAAAGATTACAAGTTTTTCTTAATCAGTAATTGATATTTATAAAGAAGTCGGTTTAGCCAATTAATGTTTTAAGGAAAAATAAAGAAGCCCTTTGAACCATCAAGAAATTATATCATTATTTTTTGTAAACCTTCTCCCTAGTTAGTCTCGACATCATTAAGATTTTTTTTTTTAATTTGCGAAATAAACGACATAGGGGAGTCATTAACTTGTTTTGTTATGAGCATAAGATACGTGGGTTAAACAAGGCTCTAAGTATGTTTCAAGTAACCATGCGGGTGAGAAATAATTGCACGCAAAGCTAGAGCTCTGAAAGTAAGGTGATTGGTAACGCTAATGCATCCAATCGAAATATATAGTTTCGCTCTGGTGCTTATCATCTTATTGGGTCGCTCACTTTGACAGGGCGATTAGATTGCAGCAGCAAATTAACACATTCAGGTGTGCCAGATAGTAGTAGCAAAGCCTGAGAACGAGTCAGAAATAACTAAACTTTTTGACCTTCTGAGAATTTTGATTAACAGAAATAGAATTAACATTCTTCGAACCGTCTTTGAATATCTGACAGAGTGAACCGCCATCAGTTCTGTGTATATTATCACTTATTCAAAAGATCTCGAATCTTTCAGTATAACCAAATATAAATTTCTTCAAATTAATCTACTTCTTACTTCAATCCACTACGAACCAAAGCACAAAAACTCGTACAATTGTTGAGTACCATTAAGAGATAAAAAGCTAGGCAGATTAAAGGACGGCCCCTTTTTATTTACCTTTGAGTTGACCGGTTTCGTAGTCATCTTAACGCTCGGTTAATTTATATTAATGGTACCACATTTGTTGGACATTACCATTGCTATTATCATTAGGGGCAATACCTAAGGAGAAGAATTTCGACCCGGAAGATGGTAACTTTCGTGAAACAAGGCTTAGGTTCGTCGAACGAATGCTGGACTTATTCATGCTGTCTGAGCCAATAAATAGAGAGGCAGATCGCTATGATTTATATGCGATAAGATGGAAGGAAAAGGTTATATGAGAGGCAGGAGCGAAGAATGAAATTCTTTCTTTACCCATTTATCTCCACAGTTGCTCCTTAATCACGCCTGAGAGGATATCAAATTGATGGGGGGGAGAAGGATAGAGGCTTAATCTTAATCTCAAGCGTTATCCGGACGCCTCTAAACGCCAAAATGCTTTCTCCCCTCGTATTGGTCGAAAAGCATTGACTGGTTGATTTCAAGTTTCAACCGCGACCAGCTTCGTACATCGGCCTCTTCCCCAGGTCGTTATTGATGCCTCCATTTGTATATCAGTGACGTCGAGTGAAATGACTAATGTCGCTATTAGCCTGGCCAAAAACTTACGTCTCAATGTCCTTCTTCCCTTTGCTCTCTTTCCTTAACTCGTTTAGTAGTCCTTACCACGCAAAGTGTATCTACCTGTCGACACGTCTCCTTATCCGATGTTTTAATTTTATCCCCGCATATCCATTAAGAAATAAACAAAATCTCACGTGGAAGAAGTCTGATCCCTTATCAATGACATTCGGCAAAACTGATCTCTTACCAAACGAGTTACCACAATATCTGGAGAGAGGCATACATTTGTTAATAACTGAACCAAAAATATCAAAGTGAATCCCAGACATCCAGGATTGTGTTCAGAAATCGTGGACTAAGGACTGGTAATTTAGCAATCGGAATGATGAATATTTCGAGTCCTTTCCACTCTTTTCAAGCCCCTCTTCAAAAGCCACTGTAAGAAGCACTTTTCTACTGGGTAGAGCGCTGGGCGCTGAGTACTTCTTCTAGAAAAATTTATCCTGGATGTGATTTCCTCAAAATATAGGACTCAGTCGCTACTTTTCGAATACCATTTTTCATCGCCACTTCCTAAAAAAAACTAACCACTACGTTAAAACTGTTGGGCAGGATTTAAAGCTGGGCAACAAGAGAAAAATTCAGTTTGCGTCATCGAAAGAGGAAGAATTCGGCAGATGCATCAGAGGGACAGGACCGTATAAAAGGTCCATAATGTTGTTGTCGACGCCTCACCAGAGACTCTGGATGCATGCGAGTCTCGTCTTTCGTACAAGGCAAGAGAGAAAACTCGATGTACCTTCGGGACGACCCACGTCATCGAAGAAACGAAAAAGAGAGAGATGGCGATCCACGGTGCATGCCCTGAACGACGAATGGTATCGAACTCCGAATAGAAGGAGAGAAGGTGGTGGATAGAAGGAGAAGGAAAACGAGACTGTCTGCAGGAGTTACAAACGCATTACCACGAGGCGGCGAGGTGTCGAGCATGTTTATTGTTTATGCTCCGGTTCTTCGCTCCTCTGATAGTCCCTAATGGGCCACGATCCGCCGATCATTCGGAAAAATTTTTGCGCCTCGAATTTCCATCATCCTGACTCTATTCTCGAGTTAAACTCCTAAATTCAATACTTAAATATATCCGGCAAAGATTCATCAATGGAACCCTGATGGAAGAAGTTATGAGAGAAAAATACAATACTCTAGACAAATGACGTTTTTATATAAAATTATACAAAATTATAGATTTAGTAACAGTTTTGCATGGAAAACTTCAAATGTCTACGATATTTAATGATTTTTATGACAAAATTGGTCAAATAATTTTTTTTTTTATTATTTAAAAATGAAAAACTGTACAACTCCAAATTGCATTCTTTGTTTTCAATAATTTTTTTAGATAATAAAACATTTCTACGAAACTTGATAAATAATTCCATTTTTTTTGGTTAAAAATTAGGAAAATGAGCAAAAATCAAAAAATGAACAGTAACAATCTAAGTATTACTCTAATATTGCAAAGTTCAATATTAGTTTTAAAAAGTTTTTTGTTTAGAAAATTACGAATTTCTACCAAAGGCAATCTTACTTTTTCACAGAAAAAAAAACGAGAAAAAAGCTTCATGATCTTTAATGGAAAAATTAGAACGAATGATGGTATGATGGATGGTCCGCGACCACACTAAACTGGCCGAGTATATCCAAATATGTAATATTCTTAACATTTTGAGGTTTCTCGAAAATAGTGAGGAATACGATTGAACTATGTTTTAAGGGTATCCTAAAGGGACATATGATAATTTCATTGAAGTCTTTTAGCAAATATCGGACCTCACCGCCTCAAGATCACGCTAGAAGTTACTTAACTCAAGAACAATCCCCCTATCATTTCGGGAAGAATGGTTGATGTTTTTAGTTTTACTCATCCCTAAACAAGAAGGAAGTTAGATGGTCTGAATCTGGAAATTTCTTCGAAGGAACAACGATCGCTCTGATCAGAGAGAAATCTAAGGAATCACGCGAGAATCGGTGAAATAAAAAGGAGCTAAGGATAAAGAAGTGAGAGAAAGATGGAGAAGGGAAGAAAAGAGACAGAAAAGGCAGTTATCAGGTGGGTAAGTGCCCTCTCGTGTCCAGATAACACCGACACCAGGGGCGACAACATCATCCGCGCGGTGAATGGTACAAACGTAATCCGCGTCACGTCACTAGTAACATAACAACCAGTAGGTAGGTCGTATGTGTACTGCAACATGAATGACAACAAACTTGAGATAGAATTGATAATCCAACTGTCCCGAAGAAAATTGTCTTAACAAAGATTTCCATATATAGAGTGCATCAACTATAATAACTATATTATGCTGCGGTACAGTGTTGTACCTCCATTTACGAATACATAGGGATACAAAACTTTAACTAAGTAGAATATAGTTGATACACTATGTTATCGGAAAGCTTTGTTGAGACAATTTTCTTCGGGACAGTCAAATTCAACCTATACTTCAAGATCCATTCTTTGATTGTCAAAACTTACTCTAAGCAGATAAACTGCAAATAAACTCTCAACAGAGTTTATTAACCTACAAGAACATTGCAGCCCAAATTAGAGTCTCCATGATATGCAGAAGAAACAGGTCGAAATCGATTAATAACATTCCTGATGATCTACGCGTTTGATGCAGCTTTCGCACATGATGCTCTACGCTTCGTACATACCACGTGTCCTCCATTGGACCCGCCCTATCGATAAGGCCCATCGTTTTCCCTTCGCACTGGACCTTGTCCGGTGTCGGTCATTATCGACCCTCATTATATTGGAGCCGATCAATCACCTCACGTCCAAGCCTCCTTGAGAAAACCAGGTTGGAATCGTAGGTACCAGGCATCTACCTGAACACCCTCTCCATCTCACACAGTCGCACTCTTTCTCATTCCTTCTGTCTTTCTTTATGTTTCCCTCATCTCCGCGTAGGCTGGTACAGATTGCAGCGAGGAGTGAAATAATTAGCAACCAATCTTCCAAACGTCAATACACCGCGATGTTTCTTTGGTCGGCTGCTAACATTACCTCAGCCCAAGATCTTACCACCTTGATGCAAATACATCCCTTGGGGTTACTCATCTTCATTGATGAATAACTTTAATGTTCAAAAACTTGAAATCTTCTTTCTAAATATCTAGTTCAAGAATCTGACACATTCGGACTCTTGATCAATCAGATAAAAAAATGATAAAAAAATAATATTTTCTAGAATTCCGATATTAGAGATTTAGAATAGGGTGCGAAGAGGGTCGAAGGACTAATGAGTCTAGGGGCCTGTGGCCCTTGATTAGCAATTTCAAAAGCAATAAAAACTATTCGTAATTCGTCCTTAAAAAAAAAGCAGCAGTGCTAATGAGAAACCACAACACTCGTTATATACTCATATACCTACCAAGCCTATGCGCCCGCGGGATATTATTATAGCTATCACGGTGAAATCGCTATCGGCGGTTCCTATATATAAGAAAGAAGGAGCCTCATTTTGCGAAAAATTATTGACATAAACGTTTTACTGATATTCTCCTAACGAGAGGACTTGACACCAGAGCGTTCTCTTAGTTAATCTCTTCTTGAGCAATGGCGCAATTAAATAGTCCCAGAGTCTAATGCAATTATCCTAGCAGTATTATTGATACGGGAACTTCTCAGGATCAAGCAAACTGAGCACAAGCTATCATATTCAAGTAAAAATCTGACACGTGTCTAGATTAGATACAAATCATAAGTATTGCAGTTAACTTTTAACCTAAATGGGAAACGTTCTGATGGACGTGAATGCTAATTGGTTGCCACCATTTATAGATCCAACTTAATGTATATGCCCATTGAATAAAACTAAATGAAATAATTAGAACAAACAATTTATTGATCGTCATTATCCACTCTTTACCATATCAATTTTACACCAATCTACTTATCCCACAATATCTCAAATACGATTATCATGTTGAAATTAGCAAAAAAGAAAAGAAATCAAAGGTGTAAAAGTGCATGAAATCGGTCGCTTCAGTATCAGGGGCCAGGACGCGGCTATCTGGATAATTAGTTACTCCTTATGTATGGGGTCCAGCCTTTGGGCGACTCAATTTGTATCAGGGTGTGTACCGGACTTTAAGGACACAAACGCACACATCCTCAAACACCCTCTATCTTCTTCAGTCTAAACTGCCCTCTGACCAGATATAGGACCCGATCTGACTATATACCTCCTTTTTAAGGCAAAGTAAGCTACCAAAGACAGGGTAGGTAGTAAAAGAGTTTACGGTGTAAAGATAGGATCTGAAAGCCGGAAAGGAAAAAAAAGAGAAAGCACCCACTTTGCACTATCATCCATTCATCTACGCGTTTTAATTCAGAAGTTGGCACAACACACGGTCTCTCTCCCTGTTGCCGATTTCGCCGATTCTGATTGCCGATGCCGTGTGCTTGGAATCTCGAGGCGGACATGAGGACAGAAACGGCAAACAACGCGTCTTAAAAGAGAGGAAAGGAGGCCCCTCCATCTACGTAGAGTACCATAAGGTGGGTGCGGAGCCGAATTCCCGAGCCCTCGTTACCTTAGGAGGGGCTGGTTGATTCTTTCCTTTTTTGTCCTTTCTTCTTCTCTGCAACTCCTCCATGGTAAGTTGCATTGACCCAAACGGAATTCGACAAGGAAGCAAAGACTCGATACCGCCAATTTTTATGATGATGCTTTTTATACAAGATCGTTCTTTCGTATAAGTGAATGTTTGTGATTTATCTGAGACTGTGGTATTGAATGATTTGCAAGTAGACTGATGTTGAAATCGATGTGAAAATCATATGCGTAAAAAATATAAGTTTGGTTCAATTGGGTTGCTGAACCTTATCATGCAAACATTCCCTGGGTAGGGTTAATTATTATTTATAAATAATTGAAGGTTCTTCCTCGCTGGATGGTAGATCACACCGATTGCGTATTTCATCATCAATAAAATTCCGCTACGTGATATCATGTTGCATCTCCAAAAACATCATGGGTCGGGGACCAACAACAGGGCCTTCGAATCGCTCGACGAGAGCATCCAATAACGTAGATACCTACATGTGAGGCAGTCGCCTTAATATCGGCCGAATGATGAATTGTTTGCTGTGGTTTCGTTTTTCGTTTATATTTGCATTTATGCTTCTCAGTTCATCTTGTTATATCTTATAAATTCGTTACAAATAATTTCGGATGGTTCAATTATGATCAGTGATTCATTGTGTTTCTTTAGTTTTAACATTTCTCTTATCTACCTAATCCAAGTTGCGAAACAACACTTTTACAAGACTTGTCACCAGATTTGTTTCTGCAACTTTTTTAATCAATAGGTAAACATGCAACCTGATTGTTACAATAGGAATGTTAGGCAAATTTGGCAACAGAATTCTCTAGAAGACTAGTGAATAAAGTTTTTATGAGAATGAGAATGGAAGTGAGAACAAGAAAAGGAAAAAGAGGATTAAAGAAAGAAAGGGAATGATAAAAAGAAAAATTGAACAAACCCAAAGGAGGACCTAATCAGCTCGCTAATGCATCGATCCGTCATGTCCCAACGAGGAACAGGCAAAAGATATAAGGCCCCTCGCGCCTTTACACCGATCCTGTCCACTTGAGGCAGTTTCACACGAATGTGAACGAATCTTGTCCTGAAGGACGAGAGAAAGATCGAAAAGGAAAGGGAAAGAGAATTCTATACTTTTGACGACAGGTGCTAGACGGGAGTGCCTTTCGTTCAACGCTCGCGATCGTGCGACCTTATAGCCCATTCACGCGAGAGTTTATGAGCAAAAGGCGCTTCCTATACTTTATACTATAACGATGCCTTCAAGTGAATAGCGTTATTCGAAACGATCCTTTGTACTGTTAATTGTTCTCGGGAGATAAATTCTAGCTGACCTATAGGATTGAATCCTTCAATGTATCAAATGTTTATAAATTATTAGTCAATTAATGGGTCACGCGAATCAAATAAAGATTTAACTCTATTTGTTAGCAAGTTTTTAAATTTCATTTCATTAGTGCAAGTATGTTCCCAGTCACTTAATATCGTACATACACGCTTTGATCTTTCCGATGAGAAAGGTTGAATATAATTTAAAGTACAGTCTAATATTTTAGTCTACTGAAGGCTTGAATTAGCCGCATACGCCCACCTTGTGTTAAACTTAGTGTCTTAAATCTTTAAATACCAGCTCGATTACAGTAAATTTAAAATATCTCCAGACAAAAGATCTTGGATACTAATGGGCCCGAGTGGGGCTTCACATGATGACTTTGTGAGGCTCTTCACTTGGGGTTATGGCTAGAGAGATTGATCAGCAACCTGGGTCGGATCTAAAAATATATACCAACTCCCCCACATTACTCCCTTCCTCACCGAGTGAGTCACACTTACCCCGAAGGGGAAACGGCTTCATGGTATAATTAATTTTTAAGTATGAATAAAATATCCAATTGCGGAAAACGTATTAGGGATGAACCCTTAGGTTCGTCGAATGAATGCTGGACTTATTCATGCTGTCTGAGCCAATAAATAGAGAGGCAGGTCGCTATGATTTATATGCGATAAGATGAAAGGAAAAGGTTATATGAGAGACATCTTAAAAATGTATTCATATTGAAAAGTCAAGTACCTCGTATGTTAGTGGCTAATCCCCACAGCTAAATACTAATAAAATTACTAACAAAATTATGCTGGAATTAGACATTACGGAAGAACAATTAAATGGTGATATTATTGCCCTATTTCTGAGCACAGTAAGTAGTAATGATGATTTTTATTACAGATCCAGTTGCATCATGAATAAGAACAGATGACGGTGAAATGAAGAAGTGAGAGGAAGAAGGAAAGAGTAGCAGACCTTCTAGTGAGGTGCATCTACCCGACTAGGATAAGACCGGCTTAGAGATTGCCGCGTTTACGGCCAATAAAGTCGACTTCTTGTTGGCAGTTAACATGTCAGCTCCAGTTTTTCAAGAGTCAAGTCTCTTACGTCTATGCGATGCCAACGTCTAGTACCTTTGTATATACAGCGAACTTACACAATTACACATGTACTCATATACGGTCGCGTATCCCTTTAAGTGAAGGGCCAGAATGCAATTTCACTAGCAACACCTGGTTCTAAGCGGACATGTTTTTCTAGTTCGTTTATAATACTTACAAATCATTTTAGAAATTACAAATTTAAAAATCACCAGATTTAAATCCAAGCTGAAGCCTTTCATTGTCATCCTCTTGACAATTGAATTAAAATTTTAAGAAAAAAGTATGAAAACTTAAAAAAAATGTGGGAAACTAAACAGAATATCGTGCAGAGGAGAAACTCTTTGCTTCAGGTACTTAGATCTCTCGAGAGGAGTCTAATAGTAACAATTTATGTCCGTTTTTCGGCGTACAAAGCACAACTCTGTGAAGGGCTGTTCCACATACTAATAAAGAATCTCATGTCAGTTTGTCCCTCTCCATACTCCTGGTTCTCCATCTTGCTTATCTCTTTCTCGACTTAACTTTTTGCTTGCTTTTTGCTCGCTTTTTGCCTATCGCGAAATCATCTCAGGAGAATAAGATGCAGGAACGATCATTCTCGTCCTTGAGTTCCCGTACACGTGTTCGCCCTCTGTGTAAGTCGTACGTGCTCTCCCAGTTAGAGTACCTAACTTAAATGTGAACGTTTCCGCGACTGTCTGCAAACCTATGCTCCCTGACGAGGGAAAAATTCAAGTAGCGGTTCGCGTAAAAAAAGTCTCACGAGGGGCGCAAAAAGTAATTTCGCCATAAGGTGGCTGTCGATAAAACCGTGGAAACAGGTTTAAACGATCGGCGATAAAGTCATTAAATTATGAGCAAAGCCGTACATTATTATGTGGACAAGCGCGATGCGAAATTGGTAGGTGGTTATGCCAATCCAACTATAACTACAACATGAGCTAATGCAAACATCTCCCAACGAGATATATCGCAGAACCTTTCACTCGGCCTCAAATTCATACAACCTATGTTCCCAATGGAAACTGATTTTTTTTTGTATCTTTTTCGTACGATCGAAAAGGCCCATACATTTGTACATAGTTAGGCGGATACGTGTAGATAAAAGAAAGAGAAAAAAGAAAATATCGATATAGGTGGGCGTAAGGCTTTTGGCTTTTTTACATTCTTGTTCATTTTGTCATTTATTTATCATAACTGTATTTATCATTTCTTTATTTGTCTTTCTTTTATTTCCTTCTGAAGGTTTTACTTTACGATCCTCAGCGGTTTTCGGAATTAAGAATGTAGATTGCTATCGAAAAGACGCGTATTCGTTACCCTCGCGGATTTTAATGTTAAGTATATACGCATGTGTGAATGCGTGATTCGAGAATCGACATCGGTTTCAACGTTCTCCAGCAGCTTTATGCATGTACAAGGAATGTACGTCGACGTTTGGTAATGAGGAGGCTACAAAATCGAAGCGGGAGACTTATGGCCATCACTGCTATCACATCTTTCTCCATAGCTTCAATACTCGAAAATTATTCATGTGAAGAAAATTTCGCGTTAACTATCTATTATTTGGTTAACTATAGCTATCATGAAAACCAAAAAGGCAAACAATGAAAATCTCAAAATGCCCTAATCGGCTCGTTTCCCAGTATAGAAGAAAACATTTTCTTCAATTATTATGAGTTCAAATTTCATTATGATATCGAATGATTTTTGAGGTCGTTGAATATGATTTTTTTAAATAATAATTTTTTTAGGTTCCCACCTTTGAACGCTTATCTATCATACCTTTTAACTCCACAAACGTTCAAGACACGTCGGATGGAGTTAACGTTCGTCGAGGTTAACCGTGCACTCTTCTTCATAAAGGATATACGGCGATACGAAAGAAGCGTATGATTAAAGGCGAGGAGAAAAAGAAGAGGAAGAAGGAGCAGAAGCAGCAGAAGCGAGTCAATGTGCTATCAGGCGGTGGGCTACCTTGCCGTTGATCTAAGATGAGTTAAAATCTGCAGTTCTCCTCGCCTGTCCTTCTCTGGCTAAGTCTAGCCTGAACGGTTAATTGGAATTTAGTGATCGTAAGTCGTACCTTCGACGTACACGGTGGCCTCAGCAAATTGCAGTTTCCAGACGAGAGCTACCATCTACCCTAAGACCAAGCTCTCACCTTCCCTTCATGCGAATCTACGCAACGCATAGGATTGCGATGCAACCGACAATGAGAGAAAACTTGCATATTTGGATGATCTCCTTTTAATTATTTCATTCGAGAGAATTATAAGGTCTTCCCTGACCTTCGGCGATCCTGGTTTATTGAAGATGTTTACACATACATATATTTTGGGTCATAGTTTGGGACGCATGTTCTGATTTATGATAAATCTTATAAAATCTTATTTCCTCGATGTGTTCAATCCACGAAGCCGCAATGATATGGGGCCAGGACGAGTTGTACGAGGCGGGACCCATCAGCGGCTTGGGATAGTTTCGAAGTCTCATCTTACTCTCACGTGGGGCAGCGTAATGAACCAACATGACTTGCGGTTTGCAATGCCGTGTTCTTGCCTTATTGAAAGCAGTGTCGCTCATCCATCCTATTCGGATCTATCACTCCCAAGAACGGAATTTCGTGATACAGATAATACCGATTTGAGCCATCAAAGCCTGAATTAGACTCATCGCCCTATCGATCAAAGAGACACCATCATCTTCCAATTCAAGCCCTATCTTTTTAAGATTGAACCCAAGCTATTCGGAAAATGGATTCCTAGGCTTCGCTCGAGCACCTTTTTCTTTACCTTCAGTTTTTCGTTTTCAGCATGAGAGGCGAAAATTCCCTCTGCTCGTTCTGTTTGGTTCTGGATTCCAGGGTGCTAGTATCCTTGAAACTGCACACGAAGGCACGTCGAGGTAAGAACGACCTCGATTCTTCGACAAAGAAATCGAACTCATCGTGTTTCCTCCGGTTTCTATTAATCTTCTAATACAATAAAAAGTGTGCTCCGCAAGAAGTTCGATATATAGGTACTTCTTGAAGTATGAAATTAATTTCCTGGATATAATTGAAATACTTTAAATGGTGTAAGAATTTTGTTTTGTTTTTTGGTAATTATTTATATATTGTAGGATTACTTATAGCTTTGTAGGATCGTAAGGGGCCGTTCATAAACTACGTTATCAATTTTAGGGTGGAAGGGGATCACGCCAAAAATTACTGTTAGTAATAGCAGGGAATGAAGGGGTCAGTACGTTTCCTGATGATGAATGTTAACAAAGTTTGCGAATTTTTGAAATATAGTCCAACAACGGTACATTTCAAGAATAACTTGATAAGTTTAAAAATAACTATCATGTTTCAGACTTTACAGTCTTTCCCTTATTCCCCTAATTTCACTTTTTTTAAAAGAATTCCTCTTTTTCCCCTGTGTTCAAGAAACATCCTCTTTTTCTCGTTTTTCGCTTAAATTCGAACTGAGAAAAGCCAACTATTTTTGGTTAAAAGTTGAGTTTTTTTTTGTTTAAAAATCTACTATTATATTTTTGGTTTAAAATCTATCTCGCTTGATTAAAAATTCGATTATTTGGTTGGAAAATTATTTATTTTGTGGAAAGCTCAACAATTTAGTTAAAAAGTAGTTTTTTCGTTGAAGATTCATCTCTTTGGTTGAAAATTAATTTTTTAACTGAAAATTTAACTATTCGATTTTTGGTTGCAAATTTATCTCTTTTAGTTAAAAATTTAACTATTTTGTTGAAAGTTTAATTCTTTTGTTGAAAATTCAACTGCTTTATTGAAAATTCATCTTTTAGGATTGAAAATTCACCGTTAATGGTAGAAAAGTCATCTTTCTTGAAATGAGTTAAGAAACATTCAAGGGAATACAAAAGAATTTGATAGAATGCTTAAGACTTCAAAGTGAGTTTAAAAGACTTTAAGACAAATTGAACAACAATTTTCAAAAATCCATTGAATTGAGGAGAATGGGGTGATTTCGGAAGAATTAAAGTTAAGTAAAACAATCAAAGAAAATTCCAAAGAATTTTAAAGAATTAGGAATCAATTAATAAGAATTCAGGGTGAATTCCAAAATCTTTGAAATCCTACGAAATTCCTCACTTTTTGTGAATAAATGCTTTCAAATTCAACAAAATATTTTAATATTCCGTGAAATTCTATGAAATCTGATGATATTTCCTGCAATCCTGAAGAATTCATCAAAATACTTTGAGTGTTTTTAAAATCCCTTAAAATAATTGAAATCCTCGGTAATTTGATCAAATCCATTGGAATCTTTTAAAATATCTTAAAACCTTATTGTCCTGTAAAATCTTTCCATATCTTCAAAATTTCTAGGAATCTTCAAAAAGTGACTAAAAGTGACTGTGTAGCACGTAGCAGCCCTGATTATTCTTGACAGTTACGTAAAGTGGTTCTTACAGGTGTTTCCTGACTTTATAAATTTTTTCCAAAATCCCTGAAATTACCTTAACTTCCTCTTACCAACAAGAGCCCCATGACTTTTCTCTACTTTTCAGGTTTTCCCTGATCTGCGGCCACCCAGTAATTATTATATGACGAATGGAATTGTGGCAAATGGCATTTCAGAAAAATAAAAATTGAGGCAAACGTTAGTTCGGTAAATACTAATTCGGTTAAATTAATTTCGGTAAAAATTAGAACATTGTAAATATTCATCACCTCCGAAATCTTATTCAAACCAGCTGACTGGAATAACATGTAAATCGTCGGATGAAGGTGAGACATGAAATAGATATCGATTTATTGATCCTGATAAGATTTTTGAAGAGACGTCCATCAACCTTCAAAAGTCAAGTGTTAAAAGCAAGAAACGTATGATCCGGCGGATAAGCGGATTCGTAAGAAGGCACACGCATGGCACGTGCACTTCGCTCTTTGCTTCCTTGATTTCAACGGATTGCGATTCGATCGATGTCAAATAATTCAAGTTTTTACGGCGTAGTCACGGCTCTCTGGAGATCGGCCTGCCGACAGAGTAGCCGGTACGATTATTGGTTTTTGCGCCTTATCGACCGACTAATCGCTGGCCGAGTGGTCGTAAGCCGAAAGGCAGGATGAATCGATCGACAGTCTGTTTTCGCTCGTGTATCTGCTTAAGTAAAGAACAGGTGAAAGGACGATTTCATCCGCTGGTCTATCCACTCGGAACTATTAGGATCATTAGGGGTCAAATTTTAGCCCAGAGCTATTGTTCTATTCGAGTTAAGTAGAATTTAAAGAAATACCTCTCAAGTCTCAAAGAATCTATAACAGTTAGCTTTTCTTTTCTCATACAGGTACGAGAGATTCTGCTGAATCGACATCAATTAATTGAGCTATGTAGCTTTATAGGTGGCTGACATTATCTCGATCTTGCATCGGTCAGGACCACTTCAGGTCTTAATTCAATTATAGATTTGGCGAAAAGACCGTGAGGGAGGGTGCAAAGGTTAGGTGCCATCTGTACTTTAGAGTCCTTTTAGGAGTGTCTGGACAACGTGGATCGAGCTGTGATTGGTACTCTAAAACCAGCGTAAACGGCAATCATGCATTGATTGGAATTAAAATTCCCCACTGAAAATGTTGCATTCGATCCGATGGAAAAACACGTTAAAATCGACTTGATTCTCTGAAAGGAGTCTTTTCTTATTTTTACCTGATAAAATTTTCAGGCCAAAGGCCACAAACAAATCAAATCACATGTCAATATATTATTGGGTCTACAAAATCTTCAAATTTTCCTTAATAAGCAAATTCTTTTTTTTAAACAAACTTATCGGTTGCTTTTCCTAATGAACGTTAAACAATTTATTCGAAAAAACGTTTAGAGAGGAAATGTCTTTATATACCCTGTGTACAGTAGGTGCTTATAGAGAGTATATAATAGTAGACACCAATTCATTTTATTCTCGATAAGAATAAGTGGCGATTGGATGATTTTATTAGGAAGAATAAAAGAGAGAAAGTGGAGAGGTTTCTATGAAACTGAAAATGATAATGCCAGCGAGCGCGGAAAGAAGCGATCGCGCCTCATCTTAAAGAGCACCTCGCGCATCGTGAGAATTAGATTGTGCCAGTTAGATATTAAGCTAAATAATAATATACAATAAGTATTAAGTATATTTCATAATATCGTATTGGTACTCGAAGGCACCAATAATCATCGCGAATGTAATGCGATAATAACGTAATTTCATGGTTCGCGGCGACCAGCCAAGTTGATTTATAATAGTGATCCTCGTGGTTTCAACGATGAGAACAATCGATTTGTACGTATTGGTTCTGCCGATATAAAAATTTTTCCGGCAAAAGTTCATGCTCTTAAAATCTGAGGTGCTATTATAGTCCAAACTACATATATAATAGAAAATATGTTTGACTTTTCCCTGATTTTTTTCTGACCAAATTTTCATTTCCCCTGACCATTAATATTCAAAGGCTTTTATTTTAATCTTGTAAAATTTTTTAAATAGAATCTTTTACAAACAAAATAAAACAATTTCAAGTTAAAATAAAATTTTTTTAAATTTATTCATTTCAACAAAAAAAAAGCTCTTCTACCATAAAAGATGAATTGTCAATCCAAAAGGATAAATTTAGAACAACAAAATTTAATTTTCGACTAAAAAAGATGCAATTTTAACAAAATAGTGAACATTTCAACGAAATAATTAAATTTTCAACAAATAGTTGAATCTTTTACCAAACTGTTGAATTTTCAACCTACAGAGATAAATTTGCCACTGAAAAGTTAAATTTTTAACAAAAAATATAATAGTTGATATCTCGAACAAAAGAAAACTAATTTAAAAAAAAATAGTGACATTTTCAACCAAAGACTTTTTCATTCGAAAACTCAGGATGTGCATTGTGCATCGTTTAACTCATACACGTCGAAACATTTTCCGCCTTATAATACATCGTGAAATTAAAAGTTAGGTAAAAAAATCTCTCTAATAGAGAATGTAACTTTTTCCCAAGCTTTCAAGTCTTTTTTTCCGAAAGTTTCTTACCATAACTAATTACTGATTCCCTTCACTTCGATTATCTCGTTTCTTTCATCGTAGAGAGTCCTCGTGATACACTTTACGGTTTTCTGTTGACGTTTAGAGCCCTGAGAGTTTGTGTGGTCCGCGTAAGTTACACGAAACTCTCAATTTCGTGCAAAGGAAGGTAAGAGGCTTCCGGAAAGAGATACTGGAATAAAGAAAAAACCGGACCTGGAGAGGGAATACTTTGGAAGGGTCCAGGTTGCCGTCGGGAGGCAGATAGTCCAGGGCGGTCGTCTCGCTCGAAACATTCACGACTCAGGGCGTACATTAAATATGATATATGCTTATTGAATTTGTAAGTAAAACGGCCATGTATGACTGTTGCTGTTGCCTGTGGTGGTCGATGTTTGGAGGAACGAAGAGAGTCTTCATACCTCTTTTTTCGAGATAGCCTTTTTAAAAGATGCTCCTTTTTACAGATGATCTTTTTTCAAGATTCTCTTTTTTAAACACACTCTTTCTTGAACATCCTCCTCTTTAAAGTTGCCTCCCTTCATTTTCTCCCTTTCATCATATTCCCATTGCCTTTCTATCTTCTCCTGCCTCTTTCTCACCTCCTTCCTCTTCAACTGGTAGCAGTGGAGATAAAGCGTGCATAATTAGGAGGAATTCAGCAGGGATTACCCTCTATGGATCCTATCCAGTCATCCCGCTGCTGCCCTTCTTTGTCGAGTAACTAATTTATGTAATCGTTTCCGCGCTCAACGCCAGGCGGTGCTCTTTGCCTCCAGGTCCCAAGTTGCTTAATCGTCCGAGAAGGATGCATCGACTCTTTTATCTTCCACCTTCTTTCCCTCCTTGTTTCCTGACTTCTTTCTACCCCTTTCGTTCATTGTTTCCTCCTTTTATTCTTTTCTCTGACTTTCCTATCTTACTATTAATCGTCATTTCGATTTCATAGAGTAGGCTTTATTTAGATTTTTGAGACAGTGAATCCTGACCAGAAAGGAAGAGATTTCAAGCAACAGGTGGTTTTCGGTATCTGCGCCCATACGCATTTATATGTATATAGAGACTTGAAGAAAAAGAGGGAGAAAGTTCAGTAATCGTTCAGCTTGGCATGGCGAGTGCCCAATTTGTGTTTTGCCTCGTTGAGCGTACATCGAAACGGAATCCGGTTCGTGCAACAAAACCGAGTATCCTCCTTGACAAATTGAGTTGAGTCTTTGGGTACGCGACTTCGCGCGTACGTATGTCACCTTTCCAGCCCGCCATGTCCCCCTCCCCCACCTCCTTCCCAGATACCCAAAATTCACCGAGAGTCTCTTATGAGAGCCAATTCTAGCAAGTTGAATATATTTTCAAAAGTTTTAAACAACCAACTTACTTTATCCACCTTCATCAAATACAAGTTGCGATTGCGAACCAAAAATCCAAGAAGCTTACCTGCAACAAAGAAGGAAATTGATTAGAAATCGTTTTTTTATTCCATACTCGATTAACATCAATTAATATTTTAGTAGCGATTGATTATTGATAGTCAAGTTATTATAAATATCAATATTTCAGAATGTCCACTAAAGATCTAAGAAATAAATTCCTTGTTATTTCTCAGAATGTTATGCCTTTTTTAATTCAAAAACAGAATCCTGAACAGGTATAATTAATTTAGAGCTGATGGATCAACGCATTGGTTCTGCACGTTAGCAAAATATCGTTTTAAAATTTTTGATTTTCGTCATTTTAATATTTTGATGGTTTCCAATTTCTTTTTACAGATTTTAGATGCTCTGATACGTAGGAGATAATATATTTTTAATTGACCTCTGTTTTCAACGTACAATTTTTAAACCTACATAATACAAACAGAATTGTTCATCCTTGCAGCCTTCCACAGTCAAATATTTTTTATTTTTTAATAATTATACATTTTTTTATCCTTTTATATCAATGCTGACATCTATAAATTATCTGATTATAAAGATTTTAATATTAAATTATTCGATTTGGAATGTTTTGAAGTGATTTTTTTAATTTCAAGTGCTTTTATTTTAAAACTATCTGAGTATTGAAAACAGTATTTTAAAATTTGAAAACGTTCGAAGTGAAACTAAGAGACTTGAGGATGAAGCTTTTCAAATCAAACCCTGAAGGATCATGATAATTTAATTTGAGGAATTTGAAAGCTACAAAGTAGGATCTGACAAATTAAAAAATTCTTGTATGTTGTTTAATTTGAAAATTAAAACATACTTCTTTAGTTTCAGTTAATAGCTATAACTTTAAATCCTCTTATTGCAATTCAAACTAAAGGAGCTTCAATGTCGACAAAATGAATCAATTAATCAAAGGAAGATTATTATTACTAATTTCAATAAAATTTTCCTGAACATTGGACAAGTAGACCCTGGCAGCATCGTCCGGTTAACATTCATTGCTTTGTATAAAGTTAATTAGACGTGGAATGGACGTATTTTTTTTTATTTCGTGTCTCACATTATTATACATATAACACATTTCAATATGTAATTATAATTTTAATAAAACAATAATTTCATAATTTAATTATTTCCAGCAAGCTGCATTTGGACGACGCTGCCCCCCCCTCCCGTATACAGGGGCAACGGTAGACATAGGTTTTTCATAAAAACAAAACATCTTAGGATTGGAAAACTTGATAGTTTGGTTCATGGGAATGTTATGCATTAGAAAAATAACCTTTGAACCATTTTGCTAGGTGCGGAATATATCTACCGACTAAATAAGAATATCTGATTTACCAAACGTTGAAAAATAGAATTATTCTTTGTGCTTTACACCAATTTACACACATTTTATTTTAGGATTAAAGTCGTCGCTGCCCTAAGAAACATGCATCAACTATTTTCCAAATTTAATGTATTTTTAACTTAAATGAGATTAAATTAAAAAATTTTATATATTATATAAAAATTTTTATATATTGTAAGTCGTTCCCATACAACCAAGAATATTTCCTCTTCTAAAAATTCCTTAATTAATAGTAATTAAATTATAATTTATTATAATAATTAAGTGTTGGAATAATGTTTCGAACGTTAAATTCCGTCCATCAGTGAATCTTCCATTATTTTTATGTCAAAACTGCTATCTACACAATTTTTATTTTGTAACTTAAATTTTCAAGATTTGCGTTCACAGCACCATTTTTCTAATCAAAAATATTTATTTAATGCTAAGAAAAATTAAGTTGTTGAGGTTGAGGAATAACGATTTTTTTTGCAAAGGCGCCTTTACCTCTATGTTTGCCGCTTCCCCGGTCTACCGTGCATAAACTGGGGAGGAAAAAAGAAAGAGATTCAAGTGGCCATCCTTAATAATAATAACTCATCCTCCGAGATACTGCTTCACATCAACACTTTGATTTGACCAGAGGAACAGCCCGCGGTCTGTGAACGAAATTCGATTCAATCTTCGAAGTCGCGGAAGCAGAGAGAGCAAAACAATGAGGGAAGAAAGTAAGAATGCAGGGAGATGGATGGCTGGAGGAAGAGAAGAAACGCCCTCGAATCGAACGGGTATAATTTTCAGCGAACTCCTTTCGGCCGCGGCTCCCTTATAGCGAGCTCGGTATGCCTGCCTGAATTATCGTTGACCTCCAACACGGGCTTACAAGGCACTTTCGTCGACGGTACACTCAGCGTGTCCCTCGGTCCCGGCTCCTACGTTCCAACATTGTTGCATCGCATAAATTAATACTGGCTTGGGGATTCTGTGTTACGGCGCCCAAACATCGGCTCCAAAAAGCCAGTCTCTTGCATCTTCAAGAGAAGTCGTTCTTCGATCGTTTATTCGGACGCTTAGGATTCTTTACGGTCAGAAGATATTCAAATCCCTCGACCATTCGAGAATTGTCCAAATCTCTTCTCTCCTACCTTTCCTTGTCCGTTTTCACTAAAGAATTTGCCCCGAAACAGGTTCTTTGTAGAAAATTGTATGCCAATTTAGTACAAAGCGACTGGAATGTCGCCAGGAAATGTTTTGATAGATGTACAACGCAACTAATCGGCAATAACTGTAATTGCTGATTTATAATCGTTCCAACGGCATGGCTCTGTGGTTAATCATGACGTGAAATTATAATTGATGCCACAACGAGAGGCGGATACATATATAAGAGAATATGGTCCAGTGAGCCTCGGAGAACGCCAAGAGAAAAATAACGTCGACCCCGCAATAATAAATTAAACAATGCACCTTGAAATTTTAGCTCGCAACTGAGGACCGCATGATCAACGATCGCAAGCACTGCTATAATTACTCGTTGTCATAAAGCATCTGTGTTGACGCCTTAGAAGCCATATACTAATTGCCGTTACGATCAGCTGTGAAATGGGTACTTTGCGAATAATTTATTTCACAATCAATAAAAGCCAACCAGAGGCATCATTATTTGGTACCGAAGACAACGCCAAAATTTTGAATTTTCATTATGTATTTGTACTTCCTTTTAAATTCTTTGATATACATATATTAGCCTTAAATGATCGAATTGTGGTTGAGCTGAAGCAGTTGAAGATGAGATGCAAGTCATTTGCATAAAGGAGTCGGCAGCTTCTAGGTAACGAAGTCGGCGTGTTCCATGATACTAACCGATTTACCGGGCAAAAGCGTGCCACGACATAGCATCTAATTGGTAATTAAGCTTGGGTTTACGACGGGAGCTACCAAGAGGTCGGGAACAGTGGGCAGAAGGTCCCCTTGCATCCGCCTTTACTGAGAGAAGCTTCTGCTATTGGCTATTTATTTACAATCACTTTAGCAAGTGTTTTAACAGATGGCAACAATGCAAACCGTTATAAACCATAAACTTTCATACACTCTAAAAGAAAGAGATTTTGATGAAGATATATGAGAAATTTTTTACCCAATCTCATCTTGTTCGCAGAGGAATTTTCATAGCCCTAGCATAAAGAGAATTGAGGAAAGAGAAATATATGATTCTCAACAATCTTGACTCTTGAGAAGACATATCTTCCAAATCCTGGTGTCATCTTACAGAGTGACCTCAGGAACGGTAATTTTGAGCGAGTGCTCCGTTTTTAGAAAAGAAGAAGTGTAAGATAAAGGAGTACCGACCCACTGGACGTGATATCATGTACCGATCGTGAGTGGAATTCCCCGAAATAATACGAAAATCTCTTCTTGGGCCTGAAGAACCCTCTTGGCGGCGAGGTGGCGTTCAAGAAAGACGTCCTCGCTGTTGTTGCTGTTGTTGTCGTCGTTGTTGTATGTACAGTGTATACGGAGGTGGAACGTGGACGGCTTGGCCAGAACCGCCTTCCTGGCCTGCCTGCCTGCCGGCACCGTTGATATATAGCGCGCATAAGAGATGTAGTCAGATCACGGTCCCCTTCATGACGCTGCTTCTACACCGGCGAACACGTTCTTTCCTACGATAAATCCTTGCGCAATGTAAAACCTCCGGCCACCACATCCATGGGTGCGAGAGGGTTTCGTTTACTTTCTTTCTTCATACCCTTGCACTCACTACTACGAATGTCAAGTCCCGAATGCCATTTGGTCAGCTCCAAAATTTACGATTCGTTCTGAACGATTTAGCGATTCATCAAGTCATAGAGAACCGAGGTTGGGACAATTGACAACGGAATAGACTTCCCAGGACAAGTCTTCCCGATACGAGTTATCCGAGGATATCCCTTCCTAAAGGAAATTACATCTCAAACAATTTATTTCCAAGTACGAAAGTTAATGTCTACCTTTTAAATGTGAACTAGAACATCCCTAGTTACGAAAATTCGCGATTGGATGTCACTTCATAATTCAGACATACAGACTCAGACTATGGTTATATTGAACAAGCCTTCTTCAGAAAGTCATTTCCTGGCTCGAAAAAAAATCCCGAAAACATACCTCCCCTTTTGATTCCTCTCCCTGAAAAACATCTCCCTTTCCGCCCTATTATGTTTCATCCCCTTCCCAAGTGCCTCGAATAATGAACAAGGAAAACCTGTCTCAGGAAAATCCGTTCAATGGTGCCAATGGATAGAAACATAAAAATGATTGTTCAGCTACAACTTTTCAGTTCAAAAGTACTAGAAAAGTTTCACTCACACAAAAAACAGTGTGAATCTCACGTTAATTTCAGGGTACTATTTCCTTGCAAGAAAAAATATAAATAAATAAAGTTTCATTTTAAACGAAGAAACGGTGTCAAAATGTACAGAAACAAAATTGAACCATAATTAGTTCATATTGGCCATTACGAATATTGAAAACAATTCAATGTTTTTTCAGTTTTTATATTGATCAAGAGAGCGAACATAACTGAAGGTCAAAATGAATTTGTAAGAAAATGCCCTAAAACAAAATTGAATCCCTAGATTTCTCTGCGGCATGGAACATCATTACCATCAGTAACTGTGAAAAAATCTGACTAAAATAAAACGGAACTTTTCTAATACTTTTGTCCCCACTTGGACTTATAAGAAATTTGAAGAAAAATAGGTACATCAGTACTGATTAGTATCATACTTTCTACTATAGTGGGATTTCATTTGAGATCTTATTGAGATTCCATCGGCACTTTATTTCTTACTCGGTTACATAATCCCAACTAAGAAATATTGCTAAAATAATCATTCAAGTACAATTTGCATGCTAAAGAGACTGCAGCTGACGTAACTCAATCTTTCACGAGCAAGTGAGATAGCTTTCGATTCTGGAAAAGGAAAAAGCATAATCTGGCCTTAAAATCAGGAGATTTTTCGAAGGCATACATATACGTAATGTCTTGACGGTGGCTTTCGCTCGTAATTAACGTACGTACCGACACTACCGTTAATTCGATCGAGCGAGAGGGAAATCTTTGCAATTGAGATGGCGAGATAACGAGAAGGGTGGACCAGGCGGGGAGGATGAGAAAACGGGAGAAAGGAGAGAGACAGAGAGTTGGAGCGCACGAGCTCGATATCGACCCTGTCAATCTATGGAGGTGGTCGTCCGCGAAAGTGCCGCGGTGCATACGCTAATTATGTGGATTTACATGGCTACTCGCGACCCAAGTCGAGCCACGACTCCCAAGTCCCTGGCGGCAACGCGACGCGTAAATCCTACTCGAAAATAAATGTATCCTCCGAACGATCGTTATAGCAAAGAGCACAGTTCCCACGAAAACGATACGTCCAAACTCTATTTTTCCCCGACATTTAGTCGCGACTCGAACTGCGCAATCCTTTCAATTTAAGAATAGACTTTACATACGTGGAGAATGTGGAGATGAATAGCTTTGTAATAGGAAAATGATATAGAGGTGGGACATTTATGTGCAAATGTAAGCTGAGGACTGAAGTGAAGTGTACCGACAGGCATCAACATGTCACTGAGAGATCCATAGAAACTTGGATGCAACTTCTTTCATTTTTCTTCTCTCAAGACATTCAAATTGGCACACGATCATTGCAATCCGCAATAGATGGTTTTAGAATTTGGCTTCTACCATATTTGTATATTCTCTTGCTCACAATCAGTGAAAGAGAAACTCGTCCAGATCTATCACCCCTTGTGTAATACGGAACCATAAATGTAGCGAGATGAACATCCGAAGCTTACACCTGTTCTCTTGCACTCTAACCGGAAATTTGTAATCCCTTGTGCACCTGGCAAAGTGCACCTTACGAAAGACTGCTAATTACCAGGATATGATATTGACCGGAGGGGAGAATCGGGGTACAGAAGATCAAGAATGAGAGAGAGAGAGAGAGAGAGAAAAGGCAGAGTAAGGGTGGCTGGGATTTTATTTATAGTGGCAACTTACTGACGTGTTACACATGTCACATCAACACTAAACGATCGATACCACAGTATAAAATTTCCAAAGAGAGACAGCAGGATGCTCAATCCTTTAGCCAATCGCAAAGCATGCTCCAGCAATCTGTTACTGTCGACCAAATTATTTATGGCATTATTTATACAACTCATATTATTTATTACTACGTAATATCCTAACGAGTTATGATAGCTCGAATTGGAAGGTGCAATGAACGATATGCTTCGCACCTCGAGATATTCGCCAGGAAATTTTCTCTTAGCAATCAGCCGCCGTAAATGGGTTTAAATCATATACTATCTCTTTTTATTTGAAACTTTTATTTCATCACTTCAGATGTATCAGATAAGAGATGATTGCTAAAGGGTGAGTAGGTAGGGACGTTTTTTGAAGTAGGAATCGAATTTTGGGTGGAAATGACTTGCAACCAAGCAAGTGTGGCTCGATCATTAAAAAATGAGAACGTAAAAAGGGAAACATTCATTAGCGTAGTGACCGAAACGACTCGACCAAAAAGCAGGTATACTCGGTATGCAAAATTCTACAGCACATAACGGGAGCATCGTGCAGTCACTACGAGATATCGAGTCCGATACACATGCAGGCCGTGTTGGTACGTAATTGCGAGTCCGCCGGAAAAAGTTCCCTTTCTGCCGGGGGGAACATAAGGATAAGGTTGCGGTCTGACCAGTGTGAGCAGAACATTACGCTCCTTGTGTTACTCGATATTATGAACCAATTCCGTAGCTCTGCAAATTATGTACTTGTTGACTTTAGCTTACTAGAATTTCAGCCTTATCTAACACCAAAAAAATTAAAGACTCTAGAAGTGTTGAAATTAATGTGGTTACTGGTATGGATATATTATAGGCAAAGTGAACTTTCTGGGCCCATGACCTGTTGAAACGCATTCCGCAAGTCAATAAAATTTAGTTCTTCTCTCGACAGAAGCCAGCTGGCGCAGCTGTGCTAGTAAGTTACGAGTTAGATACTTCGTGATTAGAGCTTGGAACAATTTAGGCCACCTTGCACCTGAAGACAAAGATCTTGATGGGAAGGAATGACATTTAATTGAAATCCGGGTAATTAATACGTTGTCAAAGGACAAGGGGCAGAGTCGGTCTCGAGGCGACACGTTGGATCGATGATAAGATCGCCTCGCCTTCTCGGGTTCATACCTCGTAAATTTCCACTTGAGAACATCAGCCAGCTTTGAAAGTCTCTTAAGCACAACGTATTGTCCATACTACTATAAAAACTTCTTATCAGAAGATAATTAAACTAATTTCATCATTCCCTTGTACCTTCAGAAGTAAAAACTTGAGAAATGTCTGTTAATTAATTAATTCATTTATTTATCTCGATCGGATAATAAATAAGATGAGCAGTTTAATACAGTAGCCTAATTTCGGATTCCTCTCCCTCGCTTCGTTAGGAGCGAGGTTCCTCTCTTCCCGCCAATTCCGAATTGCTATTTATTTAATGGACGGGACCCATTATTTGGGACCTCCGGACTTAACGAGGTACGACCTCGTGAGATTCTTTTACCGCAACCCTTTCAGGCTGGGGGGCAAGGGGTAGAATACGGCAATACGCAACCCTTTTGCTGGTCGATCTTCCTCGACCTTACTCTTCATCTCCTTCCTTCTTTCTTTTCATTCTTGGTGGAGGCAATGCACGCACACGTCGTGCTCGGCTTTTCTCTTTCTCTCCAGAGAGCGGTCCCGATCTTAATCTCCCGTGCGAGGAATTCGAGAACGTTGCGCCTCTTGCGCTTACCTCTTACCTCCTTCTTCGTGGCTATTAGTTCCACCCAAGTTGTTGCCAGTACACTGTCACAGCCACTATGACATAAGGAACACCATCATACACGTCACTTTGCTTTAATTTTCTTCGTTCCTCTGATGCCACTGTCCACCTTGCACCCAGCAACAAAATCGTTTATATTGAACCTGATTAGCTCTTATTTCAATAAAAAATACCAAGAGAAAAAGGAATTTCTCAAAGCTAATAGTTTCGCAAATACCTTTAGCTTACTATTCACAACTCTGCAGTTTAACTTTCAATTATTCAATGTTAAGAGTGGAAGCGCTAAAACTAAACTACTTAAATTTCAAGTGCAACAATAACAATGAAATACTTTGGTAGTTTACTGACGATTATGAAAAGCTATTGAATCAGCAGCTTCTAAGATGACTTGAGCAATTTGCAACTACCGAGCAATAGAGAATATCCGGAAAGAACTTATGAGGGAGCGAAGAACGATCTTCTACGTGAGTAATAGTAATAGCTTTTAAATTGTCTCTCACTCTAATGGTAAATAATATCCTCACCTCTTCCTTTTTCTCTTCTTTCTCTACTTTTTGTTTCCTTTATGAAGAAAAGACAATCAAATCTTTCTCTGGTTTTGTCTAAAGTTAAGATAAGCTACCAGTTCAGAATCTCATCATCTCTTAAAAAAGAACATCTATCAAATAGACATTGAATTTAAACAAATTCAATTATAGAAACAAAAACTGGTTCTGCTTTAATCTGACTTCAAATGGCACAATTTTTATTGTTCTATTCGCTTTGCGCTTCTATTCTCCGTACCTTGTTTCGGGTCTTCGACTTCGGACACCTACCAGATACATTCAAGCATAATGTATCATTTCATGAACACTAAACACCTATTTCGTTTCTCACGTAAACCTTCATACTCTCAACATAATACATAGTGGATCACGATTTTTGTGGATCCTAAATCACGAAACTCGAATTAAAGACACCACGATAAGATCTATTCTTAGTGAATCCTGGACATTCTATTCAAGCAAGAAACAAGCTTTTAATTTTCCACCGATTTAGATCAGAGAATTTCAAGTATTTTTGTGGCTCTTAGATACACGATCTAAATTACACACGTCAGATTAAAGTCCAACATCTTTTACTCAAGAAAACCAGAATCTGGAACATTTCCAATTCCAAATTCCAAGAAGAAACTAGCCTCACAGAATTTTAGTCTCATGCAAAGAGGTTGTATTTATAATACCAGAAATTCTTGTTACATCCTACCTTCAACACCATTCATGAATTGTCATCGCAACCATTTCCAATCTAATTATTTTATATCACATTTTTTGTCAACAACTTACTTCTCTAATTGGTATTAGCAATCAATAGAAACCAGTTGTGGGGCTAACCAGTTGCTTTTTTTGCGACTGTCATTCCAAGCAGCCTTGAAGATCCTTTTTTCACTTCATCGCGAAGACGTCTGAGTCTTCGCGGATTGTTTGATGGTAGATGTGTGCAGATACGAGGGTAAATGCAAACGCACATGGTAAGAGAGTTGACGTCGGTCGGCTACTCTCGACTTGGACTAATAATCGCGCAGCGGGCTCCCAGTAGCGGATAAAAAGCAATATGAAACCATTTCTAGAGATCTTATAGTACACGATTTCTACCAAGCCTCTAACGAATCCCCTGGATACTGTCACGCGTTCTCATGCGAGGAGAGCATTAGTCGGTCTGTCGCGGCCACGACACATTACGATGTGTTTCTTGTGGCCCAGGTTCCTGCACAGTGCACGTACGCGTACATTTGCGGGACCAAACGCAACTTCTTGCGAGCATCAGGACCAACTTGGTTACGCCGAAGCACTTGGTCATAGATTAACCGATTACTGACTACATGCTTCACATGTATGTGTATGTTGGCTCGTAAGTAGCTACTAGTTGCTGATGTAGGTGGATTATTTACCTTGGAAAGAGGATAACATTGAAAAACGACCTTGAATTTATAAGTTCAAGGAAGGCCACTGAAGCTTTGAGAGAACTCTAAAGGATGACAGAGTGACAACCAAACGATTTCCATTGTTGGCAACGTCACCGGATGTCACAAATTGAAAATATATATAAAGGGCCACTTTGGGAGCCTCACTCTAAAAAATATAAAATAAAACAATCAAAATCTTATTGTAAAATAAAGCAGACACCACCATCTAGAATAATAAAGCTGCCCACACCTTCGAAAGATCCTAATTGATCGGACGTGGCTCTCAAGGGAGAATCGATTATGGCCAAATAACCGCGACGTCTGACTCCTATTCAGAGGTCACTGGTGTCGACTCGAGCCGCTGAACCGTTTTATTGAAACTCTAACGACCTTACTCGCAAAGTTTCGTTTTTAAATCGACCATCAACACCTCTTCCGGTCCTATGCTAAAAAATATATTTTTCAATTAGGCTCAAGCAATATAAACACCTAATTGATAATGGCATTCTTCAAGAAAGACAAACAATGTGCTATAAATATAAATATTGCGCATTTCACTTTACTTTTTATCCAGATCAGTCAAGCATATTTTATTGGACACTTATTAAACAGTTATTAGGTAATTATAAGCAATTTAACTAAAGCATTTTTATCTTCTCAGGGTCTCTATTTTCTGATTGAAATTGAATAGTTTCCGATTAAGGTAATTGAAAACACGTGTTGATGGTTTATGTTTATCAGTGAAAGCTAGTAAAGTAGAATCAGTTTACAAATGCCCCGGCTCTAGTGATAATCTCCTGGACGAGAACGTGTCGCGTTGCAACTCGCTTCATTCAGTAGATACTGAGTACCAATACCTTGTCACTACATACATACTCGTGTATCAACGTACTAGCACATTGTACGCACATTGCTAGAGGGCAAATGGAGATACTGATTTCCATACGCCCCTTGTCTGATCCCCAGCCCTTCGAAGCGAGGAACCTCACCGCCGGAATTACTGAATATTTATATGCGTGCGCTATTCCAGGTTAAACAATGAGTACCCACTGCCCACGCCTATACGTCCCACGACCCACCAAGTGTTGTCAGAGGAGTTCAACCTAAAACATAACCATAGGGGTCATATTTTCTTTTTCTATTATAGGAATCGAAGATTTTGGTAAGTTTCGGTAGATGTAACTAGGTTTGGTACCAATTCGAACCACTTGCTAAAACGCTTTTAAGCACTTTGTATTAACTGTTAACACTTGTTACCACATGGTACCATTTTTACCACTTGGTAATTAAAACTTGCTACCACTTGGTACCACTTTTTCCAGTTGGTACCACTTGCTAACACCTGTTAACACCACTCCTTTGACAGGTACTGATACAATCTTTTAAGTACCTCAGATAAAATCCATTTAGGTTCTCCTGGGATCATATCTTTGGTAAATTGCTGGTACCAGAGAACCTCCCCTTCTACGTCTCTTAAATTCTAAAGGTCAGGTAGGTTGTTAATGAGTACATCGCCGTTGACTGCGCGACATATATGAAATCCTTAGAGTAGAATTCATAAGTTGAATCAGTGAGAAGGAAGAAGTCAGACAGGAAACGAATGAGGAGAAAGAGAGAGAGGGAAAGAGCGGAACTCCCGCGGCGAGTAAAGCTAAAAAATAACCCAGGCTGCCAGAAGTACAGGTTCATTGAATGGCCGAAAGTACTGAGAACTTCCCTCTCTACTTTTCTGGCCCCTATTCAATTCAGTGTACTCACTTGTACTCGCATAGTGAGCCCATGCGTCGATGTACTCGACACGCGCAGAGGTGCTCAGGATGCATACGGGGGTTCACACAAAAGGCTTTCTGTTAGCGACCGGTTCGCCGCCCCTTAATGACTCGTAATCACGGAACGGTGATGTCTCTGAGTTATGACGCCCTGACCAGGGAGGAGCTAATAAAACAAAGTTGGTGAGCGAAAGGGTCGAAATGAGGAGAGGAGGAATTCCTATTTTGGTAGCGTTTGGTTCCAATTCTTTAGTAGATATCGTACTACCGCTTCATTACTTTTTGATGACACTCTTAGTATTGTTATCACTTTTTCAGTACATTCTATACCTCTTCCTCATAATTTTCTGGCACCCTTTGAAATCTTAATACATGATATCATGTCTTTGGTATTTTATATCCTTGGAGATTCTTAAACATGGAAAACTTATACATGCTTGAGAATAAAGAACAGTATCAATTTATTGTCAGAAAGGACATCTTCTAGGAAAATACTATTTCCATTTTAATGCTAGGTACTTTCAAAACTGACTTTTTGCCCCTCTTGCATTGTTCGTTCTGCTGCTCTTACATGTTCTTCCGTTTCGCTTCGAGTTTTTAAACAGGTACTTCATCGACGCGCCTTAGTTGTGCAAAATACCGTTTTAACAAATACACAATCCAATCATAATATAATGTACTTCCCGATAGCAGTACTATTCTCAACAATCTTTTAAAAAGATTTATTCTTTTGAAATAATCCAAATCTCGTGTGCAATTCCAGTCTCGTAATACAATCAAAGGCTAAGACTAGCATCAAGCTGAAAGATTGTTAATTAACCACGATATTCCGCTCCGTATATATGATCATTTAAGCACAAATTTACAACAAAGTAGGCCGTATAACAGGACTCTTAAAGTAGAAAGACCTTTACCAATATTATCTTTCGCTAATGGTCTAAAGCTAAAAAAAGTCACGCAGAAGTTATTTCATTCAGACATGCACGCACACTGCCCTTTTTGCTATGTCACGCTGTGTTATTATAGCATGCTATCGATAATCAATTCAAATCATTTCGTCGCGCAACTATAGGATGGTGTTGCGGCCGTGTAAAAGACGTTCTCTGCATTCTCTTCCTATGTCTTTTCTCATGCCACGATTGACAGCTCCTATCTCGTGGTACCGCACCTTTCTTCTCAGACTCTTCCTTGCCCTCTTTCCCAGTTGATATTTATTTCAAAGAAATATAATAAACAGTGAGTTTTCCTAGTGAAAACATTACAAGATTCTTCATCAACCTTTCAGTAAATTCAACTGTCAGGTAATTCCAGCATGACCATAGATTGAAAACTAACATATACGAACTCAATAAATCAAAACAAACAAGTGGGTAGAACTAGAAACTATCTGGATCATACAATCACAAAAATTAATACAGCACCACTTGTTGCAATCTATTACCACCCGGTGCCAATTCTTATATCTTGTTATCACTTGAAACTATCTGTTACCATTGGATACCAGTTATAACCAAATAATACCAACTTTCATCACTTTTTATAACATTTTATCACTTGTTCTCACTTTCCATTTACTGTTAGCACTTGATACTACATAATTGTGAACACTTTATTCACTTGGTATCAACTGCTACCGAGTTTTAGTACTTTATAGCAGCTTTTACTACCTGGTACCAACTTCTGCCAGTTGGTGCAATTTTTTATCACTTGGAATTAACTGATACCAAGCGTTACCAACTATTACGATATTCCCCCACTCTATACCAACTGTTACCGCTTGTTCCAACTTAGTACCACTTGGTACCACTTATTGTAAATCTCTCCGTCATGATTGAACATGATTGAATACAGCATAAAAAATGTTTTATAACAAACTTTTTGTACAATTTTCTAATGCCTATTGATGCGACTGCTATTATAAATTTACCGTTCGTTCCTGCTTTCATAACTTCATTATATTTTAGTAAAAGTTCCATAAACTTATTGGTATCAGTTATTTATTATCTTGATACCCAAATGTTCTTCGAAAAATTTCTTTTCAACGATTCTTTTTAACACTTTGGTGGCTAAAATCTTAAAGTTTTTAGGTACTTAGAAGTGGAAAATACAATTGAGGTTTGTTTAAGTAAACAAAGCTGGGTTAAGTAAAGGTGAACTCAACACGAAAAGCTATATAGGTTCTTTTTTGAAGATGCAACAAACTACAGTGGGAAGAGATGACGCAGCCTACACTCTGACCCCTTTAAACTCAAGACTCATTTTTAACTCTTTGTGTATAAACGTCATAACTCTGGAATACCATTTCACTATATGAGTATCTTTATTGCTGCTATTACACGGCGTACGACGCGAGAGTCGGGCCGTTACAGCGATATTTATACATAAGCGCCTCAATGTAAAATCTGCCAGTCCTCTCCCACCAAACTCCAGATTCATGACGCACAACTATTACTCATAAAGAGAGAACTCTGAGGTGTAACCTTTGGAACGCAAGTCATCCATCATAACACTTTTTTCGATCTTTTGTTTCAGGGGTAATGCAATTATCTGCTTCATCAATACGCACCTAAGTACATGCATTAATTTTAATAAAGAATAAAGCATTCTGATATGGCGAGAAAAATTGTTTAAACCATGAAGCAGACTGTGATATTTGGAGTTAAACTTGAGTGATCTCAAAGAGGATCATTTTGAAAAACGACGGTCGGAGGCAGAAGGATTATTTAACATAAATATTGGCCGAAAATTTCGATGTATGCCGCTGGCTGATTTCCTGCTGACACGACGTTAATTGAAAGCTGGACTCAACTGCGAGGCATTCCAACAAGAAGGACGACGAAAACAGACTAGGGAATAAGATCAAAATAAAATTAGAATTTTAATCACAGAGGAAGCTAGGTCCACAATTTTGTAAATTTATGTTTATTTATTCTGTTTTAATTATTCTTTGTGAGGGTATAAATATACTGGTGAGTGAAAGCATCTTTTTCCTTTGTAGAGGTAGAGGGGCACAAGATGGCTACCGTGTAGAGCAGAAGACAATAGATCTGTCAACTGTCTGATTTCCGAGGCGTTTATTCCGCGACTTTGTCATTTGAAAGAATAGATATCTCTCTCGGACGGCTTGACTTTGAATCGACACGACGCAGAAGAGCCAAGGAAGGACTGTTGGCAATGGGAAGGACGAGAGGGAAGGAGCGATATGCGAGGTGTACAACGGAGGCAGAATAGCAGCCTCACGGCTTCACGGTGGTTATCCTCGGTCCCTCTTTTCTCGGCAGGTTTACGACGAGCCAACGCAAACACGACTGCGCTCCGCCACTAACTGGCCACCTAGCTACTGGAGACTAGCTACTTCCTATAGATCTGCTTTTAGGTACACAAAGATAGCACGTGTAGGCTTGATGCACAAAAGCTGAATGCATCTTACTTGGCTTTGATGCCTTGCAGAGATACACATTTTAAATTCGTGAGATGTTCGGAATTATTCATCATAAGTAACTAGTACTAAGTAGAAGATCTTATCTAAAAGACCAAAGAGCCATAATTTAACCATAAAAGTTATGGAGATAAGAGTCACTGAAGAAGAAAAAATGCTGACTATTTCCCTTCGAGTCTTTTGGCACCACATCTTCACAAACCGTTGATAGCATTTTTATTAGCTATTTTTATTATTTTTGTATATTTTTTTACTTTTTTATAGCTATTTGGTACATGGTATCAAATGTTACCACTTGGTACCAACTGTTAACACTTTTGATAATTTTCTACCATTTGATAACACTTGCTATCACTTATGTTACTCCCAACTGTTACAACTTTTGACCACTTAGTACCAAAATATACAATTTTTAACAAGATACCAACTTGATACAATACTTCTTCCCACTTGCCAGTTATTTTTACCACTTGGTACCAAGTTTTATCAGGTATTAATACTTGATAGCGGCTGCTACCACATGGTACCACTCTTTACTACTTAGTAATAACTTGTTACCTCTTAATATTAACTGTTATCACTTGTTGGAAACTCTTATAAACTATTCCGTTATTATCGCTGGAATAAAAAACAATCAGATGCCATTTCTTTGGTAGAATTCCTCAGCATTTAGTTGAATAATTGAATCTAAGCTCATAAAAATATATTGTATTTTTTAGTTGTGTGCAACAGAGTAAAGGATAACCGTCTTTGTTCGCTTCGGATGACGTCCGAAAATCTTAACGAAACCGCTTCCTAAAAATAATCTATTTAAAGTAAGATCCTCATAAATAAGGCCTAATATCCTTGATCCTTGACTCCATATCTGCACAATAAAATCGCCTGCTAATAAACTTAAAACTGTTCCCAGGGTAATAACTGAGAATGAAGTACTTAATTGGGAATGAAAGAGCGTACAATAACCCTCGACACATTTATTATAGCATACGGTTCCAAACTCTACGTCCAAGATGATCATAGTCTAGTGAAATTTAGGAGGGATGGGCAGACTTTTGGGCATGTCTTATCTAAAGTTGATGCTAATGACAGTTTGGTACCTGATAGAAAAACAGGTTTCAGGAGGTCCTTTTATCGCTGCTTACGTTCGCCTTGCAAAATTTACTTTATCTTATCGACAGTGTTCGCGCAATTAACATAATTACGTCTCACTTAAGTATTTTCTGGTGTTCAGTTACAACGCATTTTCGACATTCCTTGGAATGTCTTGTTTTAAGATTTACTAGCTTTAGTGCTAATGTCCAGTGTCAATAATCCAGGATGCAATATTCGGCAGTTGTGGAAAAAATAAATTTTTTTAATAGGTTCAGTGACCAATTTCTTCAACGATTAAAACTCTTCCTGAATATATTTTGGCTAAATCTGCCTACAATCTCGCAATTCAAATAAATGAAGGAAATTATTATTATACCAAGGATAGGTGGATTCTTTTTTAAGTTTTGCATCTTTCCCACGTCTTTAGAGTCTTTTCTTTGATATCCCTAATCCAAGAACCGTAAGGCCATAACTTCCTAGACCTCTTTAAAATTGCTTTGTTCTCGCCAGTACGAATGATCGAAATTACTGGAATGCAATGCTGAGAGTAGCTGTACTCTCTAGTCAAATAGTTTCACACCTTTTCAAGCGGTTCGCATAATTCCCCTAACGGATTCCATTTACAAACACATAAATCAAGATCTCACTGTTGGTATTTTATAACATGAATTGTTTACAACAGAGCAAATAATTAAATGCAAAAAATAATGAAAACCGAGTCATGTATTTTTGCAAGAATATAATTAATGGAATGAATTTTAGGAACCATGAAGCGATAACCAGTAATAATCATTATGAGGTGCAGGACATCTAGCGACAGCTAATAATTCCAATTTTATGTAAGAGTTCTATTCAGATATGTGGACAGTTGAACTGGAAATACGATGGTCCGCAAAGAGCAGTCCAGCTGCCACGATGACAGTGGCTCGTATGTACTCACATTCGAAGATAAGTCCGCCGTGCCGTCGAGAGACACGAGAAAGGACTGGAGAAGAGATATCCCAGCTTACCTGTAACAGAAAGAAAACGTCGGGTTAGATCGGATATCGCGCGTTGCAGGAACGTTTCAATTACGCTTCGCGATAAATATCGTGTACGACTAAAGCTGGATTACGCTTCAAGAGATTACGTACCCCTATAGGCCTATACGAATATCTCGAGCTTTACTCTTTTATAATCAGACAGTCCCTGGAAAATACTCATATTTAGCCAGAAGCTGCCAATGTCACGCACAAAAACGTAAACAATTCAACAGGTTCATATTTCAGATCAATAGCTTCTAGGTTGCTTTATGAACTATTGAAAAAATGAAAAAAATTCGATAAGTTGAATATAAAAATAAATCGAAAGAGGGAATGAGCTTCCAAACTGTCTTTAAAACCCAAATTTCATTTCACCTATTTGCTTGTGCAGCAGCTCGTATTTTGTCGCTTTGTCAAACTCGAATGAACTCCTGATAAGGTCGTAAATTTTCAGACTCCGCTCGTAAAAACCGTGACGATCGCCTTCTCTTTTGAGTCCATTTTGGACTTACACTCCATCACTTTTTGACGTGTGGAGTCAAGTACGAAGCAACTGAGATCACCTCTCCAGAACGCAAATGCAAAACAACTTCCCTCGTACAATTAAAGTTAATTACCTTGCAAGAAGGTTTTAAAAAACTAAACAAAAGTATAAAGTATAAGTGAGTGTATATATCAGTCTAGAGTGTAGGAAGGACAGTACAAGATGGCACAGGATGTTCGAAGAAAAGGGCCGAGCATCTCCCGCTGAGCGTTATTACACTTTTAAGTAATTTCCTTGTCTCGTAAACCACAAGAAGACATTCTGCACCCGGGCAGTTCGAATAAAGCAGGACCTCCTTGGCGCTTTCTTACCCAACTGAACTCTCACCCACTGAAGCTAAAACTGCGTGCAGGACGAGGTGCACTCAGAATGTCTGCACATAATTTCGTCGTTAAGATGCACGCGCTTCGGCGCACACATCCTCCGACACCTCGATACTGCGACCTGTCGCGTGTCGCCATGTTGCACTTTTTTCCCCTTTTTTATGCTGGGACAAAAAAAATATCCAAGCTGAGAGCGGTTTCTTTTAAGGTACTCAAGAACTCACGAATGGCTTCGATTATCAAGGACTTGAATTATACGAACCTCGGAATATTAAAAAGACTTAAATTTAAATCCTGAAATTTTAATTTCTTTTACTTGATGAGAGCTTTTGAAGGGGATAGGACACCAATAGTGATCCACATAAGGTCAGGCTACGATGTCTCAGCATTGAACAAACTATCAAAATCGGATTCAATATAGACTATCCATCAATAAATTTACTTTGTTCGATTGTTTTCTTCGTTATTTGGTGACAATATAAATTTATATTAGACAACAGGTAACTTGAACATTTATTGTTTCATTTACTATTTATTTACCCTAATTTGCTTGGTAAGGCTTTTACGGTTTCTAAACAAAGAGCTTTCGAGATTTAAAATCGGACTTGCCCTTCAGTTAATCATTGAAACACTTAAGTCAAAAAAGTATTTTTACAACATGTAATATTGTTTTAACGCATCGAAGGGAGTTGGAGTTCCAACGTCTTTTCGATATCTTCCCTTTCGCTTAGCCTCCGGGTGCCAGCAATGACATGCTGGCAAGCGCGAGCTATGTAACTTTACTGGGACCCCTCGTTTGCCGGCCATATTTTTTTGCCACCCGCAATTATTCGCCTCAAATTACCAGGCCGGGTCCTACGGAAAACGTTAATGGTACACACCAGGATGGCCAGGCACTAAGTAGTTAGTAGGATACATGAGTCCACAAGAGAGACAAAGAGGGTCGAACTCAAGTCGATAAAAACCATTGGAGGAATTCCGTTTGGTCCCAAAGAGTTGGCTAGACAGCTAGACAAAACTAAAATTCGACCGAGAGTGGCATAATTTTAGATCTCACGAACTGTGATTCCAGAGAATTGTTTTCGAATTCAGTCCGATTTGGAATGCACGTCTGCAAAGCATAGGGAATAGGAAAATGTTCCTAATTGTACTAATAACGCCTTTGCAGTCTCGACGACTAAGAACCGGGAATTTAACTAATATATAAGGTCCAGTAAGTACTCTCGTAAAAAAGTGTATCCGGCTTCCAAGGACATTGGTGAAGACCAATTCTATTGTTCTAGACGGCTGGAATGCAATTTTTAAAGATAATACAAGAAAAGCAGTATCATGCACTCAAATAATAACAAATTTATTTATTTCGGAATACAGAATATAAGTTTCACGTAAAGAAATTAAATTTGTAATATTTTTGTTTCCTATAGAAGAAAATTAGATTAAATGCTATACGAATAGAAAAAAATCATAAAATAATAAAGAATTTAGATACATTTTCTTCTCTCTAGCGAAAAATCCAACCGATTTGGAAACATTATAATTCTACACTTGAAATAAACTTTGAAGTTAAGACAGACAAAAATTGTAAATCTAGGTTTTAAGTTCGAATTTATAGATTTTGTACGCCAGAGTTTTAAAATGTTCCTTATTTGATTTCAACTTCATTCATTTCTTACCTCGAACGTCTTTTTAATTTCTATCAATTAAGAAAGATTTGAAATTTGAACTATTTGCAGAACAGAAAAATCGGTTAACAATTTTAGCTTAGTGGATTATTATTAACAGTGCGGTGTATTCATAAGGTCTTAGAGATAATTTCAAGAAGACGTCACAGGATGAAGTCAAGAATAATATAAAATAGATGAAACCTGGGGAGACGGAATCATGATCCTCGACGTCCTTGCCCAATATAGGATATTTCTGAGCTAGACATCTATCTCACTGTTTGCTGATGAAGGAAGAGGGCTTTTCTTTTATGAATGAAGAGGGTATTTAGGGTAGGAAGAGGGGAGATTAGGAGAGGGAAGTTCTTCCACGACCATACACGCTTTTCTTTCACGACGCAAGAAACTCGATCCAATCTACGCGAATGGATCTATGTAGAACGTGCAGCTCATTTGTCTACCTCTCTTACGCTGCACCGTTTGCATTTCGTGGCCGAAGCTATACGACTTGCAGCATTTCGCTCCTGGATATTCGCCTTGTGCTCAGAAACTCGAACTACGAGGAGCCAAAGGCGAACCGGATCCGTCCTCTCGTTACGTGACTTGGAATCGTCTAGTTACAATCTCAAGAAATAAATGAAATCTCCCCCCTGATGTGAAAAACGGAACCGGTTACAATATCCACTGCTTTTATCTTCGCACCAGAATGAATTTTCTTCATTTGGAAGTTGATACTACATTCTAAGTATGAATAAAACTAAATGCAAGTAGGGAAAGAAAAAATTAATTTGCAGGTAGGTTTGTTAAGAATTAAAGTAACGATTATTCTGAGTCATGTTGCCATTGTTAGGTACGAGAAATATCAGCACGTTAGATCTAGAAAGAACAAAAAATGGGAGCCACGACATGGCCGGCAAGACAAATAAGTGTGTAGCATTATGTAATTATATCTAATGATAGGTCACAAGCGACCTTTCGGATTCCTAGTGCCTAATAATGCTAATGATTGTGAGTAGAGAGAAGCTCTGGCAAGGAAGCCCTCCGGTCATTAGATACCACTTTCTACAATCGAAGGCAATGCCTGGCCGACAAATCTTATTCAGCACGAGTTAGTTAAATTTACTTCATTAGAATGCGATTCTTACCATACTTCCTATCTCTGATTATTTTAGTTCAAGTTCTTACCTCTTATTCTAATCATTACCTCTAAAATAAATGTTTCCTTGAGTTTAAACTTATCCTTATTCTAGTAGAAATTAGTAAAGCTGGATAAATGGTAATGTGAACTGATCAGGATAATGGTTGCCTATTGTTTTGGGCTGGTTTTATTCATCAGTTTATCCAATTAAGATCGATTCCCACGACGTGGCTTTCTCTTGAAAGTAGTTTTTGCACCTTTTAAATGTTTTCCAATATTAATTTATTGCCTTGTTTCTCCCAGTGTTTCGGAAGCGATCAATCGCACGTTGGCTTATCGGACCTTCTTGCGCTTTCATCTCCGTATGCAGGTACGGCAGACCCGTTTTCTGTCGCCGATGGCCTTTACTACATACATTCGTATTTTATAGTATGTATCTTGTAAGGAGATATGTACTGAATGATTATCCTATTTACAAATACTTTTTCTTACTGCGGCTAAATATCATCTTAAATTCCCGAAAACTTTTTCTCTGATATATTACACCTTATTTTCTGTATGGAATCATCATCGACAAACTGGCTTGTGTGCAATATTGATACAATTTTTCTGCTGTAACCTAAACATGAGATGAATGCAACATCTGAACCTAAAATCACGTTAATTTTGAGTTACAAGCTATTCTGCAGTTGCTGCATACAGTCTTCAGTGTGTCGTGCCTTTAACAATCTTCCCTCCTTCCCATGGCGTTTCAAGATAGCGAGATAGGAACGCGTTCGCATGGCACGAGGTCTGTACAAGATACGTAAGAGACAGATACGCGGACCCTCCGTGTTGGTCAAGAATTCCTTAGTATAGTATAGTAAAGGTATATAGAAGGAACTAGCAGACAGAGTAGGACAAACGATAAGACGTGCAGGATCGCCATTGTGATTACTGCTCGCTCTTTAGATCTCCAGTTTTAAGTCAAATATCTCTTTCTCGATTTCTTGATACAGCGATTCCCTCTCACGGCAGAAAACCAAAAACAAAGTCTTCTGAAAAGATGACAGTGGCTTGACCCTCCATAACGCTGTCAAAGGTGTTTACATATTAAAATCGTTCAATAACGTTAGCATCTAGTGCATCATGAACATTACATTCCTAATCCAGCCTACTGTGCACCAGTTCAAAAGACCTTTCTCTTTAATTTCAAAATCCCTAGCAATACCGCCAGCATTGTTTAGAGTCCTAAGCGAATTACGTATGTTAATTAAATGGTTCTTTGGCAATGTTCTTGAGCGCGTGGGAGGTGAACAATCCTAACTGGAGTCAGCATTCAGGTCGGTAATGCGACTTGTGTTGATATCGCAGTGCTATTTTGCATCTGCCTCTACCACCGTTGTCGTCCCCATCGTCGTCTCTCTGGATAACGGAACATATAGAGAAGATTAACCTATGGCCAGCTCCGGGTTGGCTGCAGTTTCGAGTTACACGGACTATTCGCACCGGATTCCTTCCTGGTGAATCGCGATGTTTGTGCGAATCTAAAACGTTTCTCGCATTAACCTATTCACTTCTCCCGGTTTCGTTATTTCACTCTAACCGCTTTTTGCATTCTCTGCATGCTCCCAAGTCGCTTAAACGAGCCATTTCGTCGATTATACTTCCAGAAATGAGTGAGATACTATCCGAGATAGAACCTTCCAATGTGAATCTAACGAGATAGAAGCTTGTCATTTAGATACGTCGATCTGATTTTTAGACTTATGGTGATTTACTAGTTGATTTGCTGGCCTCGAAATCTCTAGATATTCCAAGAATTGCTATTGTACACTGTTTCAATAAGTAGTACCGTAACAGAACGAGAGAATCAGGGATAATAGAATCAGCTAGAATGAGGAAGAGCAGTTGATTTTTCCAGAAAGAAAGTATAATCGTGAGAAAGGGGGACAAAGGAGGACACACATGATTCCGAAAAGGTTGAATAAAGCCGTAGAACGCAATGAATGCTCGCCTCCTTGCGGTACATGTAAAGAGCGTGATTTCCCAACTTCCCTAGCCTCTCGCTTAGCTTACGGAAACATGCTCGAGATCCCGGGTGCATGCAAATGAGACAACCTGCGACCAGTTAACCACAAGTACCACCCGGGAAGCTCATCGACTAGATTCATCCTCATGATGCAACAGCACCATAGAATAGACTTACGTCAAACGATGAATGATCCAGACTTCAACATCGATCAATAATCCCGAGTTGAGGAGAAAATCAGGAAAACTGATTCCGTTACGAATCTGATTTATTCCAAGAAGGCATATAAAGAAAATTGGCATCTAATAAGATTAGCAACCAGGATCTTTCTGAAGATATTTATATGTGAAAAGGATACTGTTGATGCTTGGAGAATATCGATTCTGAACCGTTTCATATGTATGTTTTAGTCGTCACGAAAATTTTCAATTGAATTTCTAAGCATTTATATAATTATTTATACAGTCATGCCTCACTGGAGCATACATTATTGATTGTGCCCAAGAGTTAGTGCTAAGGATTTTTATATTATATTCATGGATGCAGAAGAACAGGTATAAGAATCGAGGCCATTTACAAACTTTGAGACTACAAAAAGGAAACTAAATACTTGAGCTTCTCTACTACACTTTCACTCTTAGTAAGTGGGAATGCGACTGAATGAAAATGTTTTCTGAATTGCACCAGTTTCCAGCATCTATGGCTAATGGCAGTTGTCTAAAGAAGACTGGATTTCTGGGCACGTCTTCCACGTGTCCTTATTTGCTTAAACGTCCTCTCTAAGAAGAAGGAAGGAAAACAGCGGCGAGGTAACAAGAGGCCAGTATGTGTATCTATCTTGCAAAATTCGCACGTGAGTCCGAGAGATAGAGGAAGTGACTAAAGTGAGCTCCTTCAGCCGTATGGTTCCCCTGCAACATGCTGTTTCACGAGCACCCCTTTGCTCCCTCCTCTTCCTCTCCTCGTCGCACTGTTCCTCCGGGAACTTTATGGCTCATGAATGAAACATGGGCCTAACCGTATGTCTGCAAGCGTACTTACGTGTTGCAACGGTGGCTTAATGTATGCCGCGATCGCGAAAAATGGCGAGCCGATAAATGGAATTAAGGCGGAGGCCCTCGCGTTGTTGATACGTTACTATCATTCCTTTCTAAACAGTATTGGTAAATCGATGCACTCTCATGGCGTCTGTCTCAGATGAAAGTTCAACTCCAATTGTTTAATATATCTCATTACGTAAAAGGAGACTGAAAGATCCCATATGGTTTGAAGGACACTTAGAAGACTTGTTTTAATCAAGTGTAGTATTACGAAGCAATAATAAAATATTTGTGTTCTTTTCTGTGAAGAATTGAGAAGGTCAGGATCTGGTTGGAAGTGCCATTATGACTTCGTCCAAGGTGAAGTTTAACCGACGATTTAACCGGTTGATGTCGCAACGAGTAGCAATAACGTAGCCAAATAATCATAAAAAGAACGCTGGTAGCAATTCGGGATCCCCTGCGGTGAACTAAGTTGCGATATAACGCTACCGTTGTGTCCTTATGCAGTATTTGTAAAATGTGCGTGTTTCAACCATTGATTTTGTATTCATTAGTGAACCCTCTGTTGATACTAATGTCTCCTATGCTTTCCTATGATATAAAATATCTTGAAATTATTTGAAAATATTTTATTTTAAAGTTTTGGTAACACGAAGACCCCATTAAGCTCTGGGAATAAAATTATAAGCTTGGTTTTCAGTATGCGTGAGTAAGTCGAGAAGAGCCACTTGGAAGTTTCTTTCTGAAGTGGCAATTAACGTCCGAGTGATTAGCGCGTGTAACCAACCGAAGAATTAGTGGCTTCGTGTCAAAAGTGCGACTACAGATGACGAGGTTCGGTCTCTTCGTTTAAATACTTTGGTCCTCGAATTCACCGTAAAACCCAGAGCTCTGGGCTAATTCTATAATCATATTTTAGCTTTAATCACATTTATGACCCATTTTGCACTCGTAAAGTCTCCCGTACGACCGTTACTACTCATCGTATCAAATAAAACTTCCAATTATTTTTCGTACTCTCTTGAGGATGATCTCATAATTGAAAATCACTTAAAACTCGAAATTTTTTTAAATGGCTGACTCGAATGATAAAGCCTGAAAAACTTGATGAAGTGTCTTCTCAATAATAAAAGCTGATGACCGCTCACTTATGACTGGAAAAAGGATGTTTAAGGAATTTCCATCAGATAGAAACTTTATCATCCTAGGTATGTGTTCATTAGGTATTTCTTCACTTCGGATTCCTTTAACACTTTCAATTCACTTATGGAATCTGAAAGCCAAATAACTTCAAAGCATAACTCCAGCTTCATAAATTCATAATTCATGCAACTCTGGTGTATCAATAATTTCTCTGGCTATTTCTGAACGTAGATTTCAGAAAGAAATACTAGTAATCAATTCTACAAATTTAGCTCTCTGGAGAAATACTTGAACTGACAAAAACTAGCGGATCATTTTTACAAGAGGATCCTTGGGTGAAGGAGTTGCTGGAAACAATTGCCAGGATCAGTTGAATTTTCACAAATGGAAGCCACCGTGAGCACAAGTCTTCTAATCATCATGACGAATCTTGACGAATCGTTTATGACAAAGATCATCTTGGTGGACAACCTCATGATTAAAATTGAAAACCAACTATTTAAAGTTGCTATCCCAAATACTCAATTAGCTGTGCAAGAAAAAAGGAATGAAGAAGCTCCAGTAGCTAATGCAAAAAGATTTCTACACGACAAATTCTAGAAACCAAAAATTATACAATTGGAAGAGAGGAGAAGGTATTGACTTGCAAAGCGGAAGTGGGTGTTTGTTTCAGTGGATGGGTCTGGCCGGAGGGCAAGGGGCGCGATTTCGACGAACGTCGATCGTGCCGGAAATGGGGTTTGGCGTTTGGATGAAGGGTGAGGAAAAGGAGAAGGAGTGGACGCATTCCTGATGCAATGAGACGCGGTCCCATTGGCTCCTGGTTTGCGGAGCGTCACACCGGTTGGCCGCCTTAATAATATGGTACGGCAGGGCAGGCAGCGAACTACCACTGCCTCCTGCCTCCTTCGGCGTTCCTCGTCCTCGACTTACGTTATATACCTTCCTACCGAAGGTACGTATTCGCATCTACATCCACATCCACATGTACTTATACAGCTCTGCAGCCAGCACTCGCGAGTTACGTGAGCTCGCATTGCGTTACGCTATATACTTCACGTCCCATGTGCCCCCCAAACTCGTTTCTCTCGCTCTTTTCACCATCCACCGTGTCGCTCTTGTCCGCTTATCTAACCTTGCGTCACTCCATTATCCTTCAGAAATTTTCCCCAGGGCTCTAACGGGGTTGCGTGCGGAAGATAAAACGCTGATCCAAGTTCAAGGTCACCGGAAATAATTTTCTTCATTGTAAGATAAACAGTTTTTAAGGGGGCGGTTGGATCTAGGTTCAGTGATTGTTGACTGGATTCTCAAGGAATATGTTCCGAAATTAGGATAAAAAAACAATTATGTGGCGAGATATGGAATGCTAAGGAGCGTGAACATCAAAATATGTAGGATGCAGTTTTGAAGTCTCTTCACTTTTAACTATGATATGAACTAGGTGTATCTGAACAGATCATCAGATGATCAAATAGAAAAACCAACCGGATGAATCTCAGAATTAAATAGATTTTAATTAAAATAGCTCAGAAAATGCAAGAAATAAATCAAAAGCAGCCTGAATTGGAAAGATTCCACCTTCCCGTGATCTCTGATCCTCTTTCCCTTTTTCAAAGTAGTCATCTCGTAACGAATTATGGTTCTAGTTTCTCTGGACTCCTCGTTAGCCTAGCCGGTTTCTGCAACTAGTTTGCTCATATGTGACCTTTGTTATGAAAAATCGTATATTTTATTTGCTCATGACGCTTGACTGATAATTTTATTTTCTAAAAGGCGGCAATTAGCTTTAATAATCGAAAAAATTTTAAACTCAATATGTACAGGAGTGAATATCAATCATTAAAAAATTAAATGATTTTAATGGACCTTTTTACGCCACATTAAATTATATACGTCAATAGCTTTTCGGTATTATAAAAGAACCTCGATTAGATTCAGATTTAGTGTGGCCATAAAGATAAGGCAAATCCATTACAATGATATGGAGATATATATCCCAGTCCAAGGTTGAATACTTGAATTTCGACATTTCTTTCAAATTCCAATTTGGAATTGCGAATTTTTAAGCAAATAAGAGATGTTCAGTAACTCAAAGAAATTGTGACATCTCCTTTAAGCGATCTCTGCATACTTTATTCTGTTTAAACTCAGTAAAGTAGTAAACGATCATTCGCCAACGGGTTATGCGCAGCAGTAAAAAGTGCAGCAATTCCGCGCATTAATTTAATTAATTCATTCGAAAGCACGTATTAATTTGTGTGGAATAGGCGATGCAATTTTGTAAAATATTAATTGCCACATCTGCCAGTTATAAAAGGAAATTATGAGTTGCAGTGAATATTCGTAGCAAGCGAGAGACGCGTAATCTGGTAGTATTTATGTGCAGCTTTAGAAGCAATTGCGAAAAAGAAAGAGGATATAGTTAACCAACGGTAAATGCAGAATATAAGGCTGATTATCAAAGTAATTATACAATTAATTGGCCACTTTAGCTGTGCGCCTATTTATTTGCTCCACAAGGAATTAAAATTTATTTTCGAATTTATTTTGAATCGAAGGGCTTTATGCAGATAGGAGGGTTGATTAAAGACATATGAAATAAATGAAGAAAGGAGGAGTCTAAAGATGGGACCGACCGGTGAAGTAAAGAAAACAAAATCGGACGGGCTTGATAATACGTTTCGAAACAATTACGCCATGCTTGAACGCACCCGATGGCTATTACGACCGCTCGTATCCTTTATTTTGTCTTATGGCAGCACGTATCTTTTGCGGTGGTCAAAAGCCTGGAAAGAAGCGATGTGCCACGATAAAAATGATACAAAGTATTCGTTGCTGCGACCACAATTCTCGTTCTTGCGGCGCAAAAACGTGATAAAGTAGGGCCTTTAAAGGAGAAAACACGCGAAAGGATAAAGTTTCATACGCAGATTCTACTTTTAAAAACGTACAAGGAATATGTGTACTAAAATACATTGACTGGCTTGTAATTGAATAAAAATTGTATTCAGGTATTAGAAACACAAATTACATTTGGACTAAGTACTTCACAATTGATCCAGAATGCGGGCGATTTCAGAGAGAGAAATAGAACTTTACTGCGCAACCATGGAATGATTCTACGCACCCCTTATCATCGTTTAACCCTTCTGCTCAGCCGCATAACTCTTCTGAACAGCCTTTATCAGCGTAGAAGTCTACTGCGCAGTCGAAATAAAATCTTCAAGTTTATAAAGAATTGAAGATATGTATTATCTTGACACCTTCCACCAAACAAAATTCTAAGTGAAGTCATCACATTTTACATGTGCACATTTATCAAAGGCGGTAAACATAATAGACTGGCTCCCCCCAAAGGTTCCACCTTTTGAGCAGTACGTGACTACCAATCGAAGTTAGCAATGAAATCGAACTGGCACCAATTTTCGGTTGCGCGTGATCTCATTATCTTCAAAGCCTCCTCTCTCTCCTTTTTTTTTGCCACGCGTAGTATATAATTACATACACTGTTACCGCTCGTATTTTTCTATACAACTGTTAATTTAAAAATTCCACGATTTGACCGCACTCTTATAAATTTCCTTTATATTCTTGCATTTATTTTAATTTTTGTCTTATTACAGTTTCACCGAATTTTTTAAAAGATCAATTAATTTGAATAATATAAGCTAGGATGGAATTTAATGTAAAGTTAACTAATGAATAAATGATAAGAGATATCGAATTTTGTCTTGAGAGCTAATTTTAAAAATTAAGCGTAGTTAATCAAGCAAAGTCTTGAGTTACATTTGCAAGATCATGCCAATGTCCGCCCTCGTCCTTAAACGTGCTAGGTATTTCTGCATTCAGGCCTTTTTCTACGAGCAAAATTTATGTACCTTTTTCTTTTTAATACTAATTAACGCGCACGGCCGAGTTTATGCTTGTCTCTGGTCACGCGATAATCACTGCCAGGCTAAACTAGTCGATTAGTCATTCCTGAACACTATAAATCTCGCCTTACACCTGTTGCGTCGACACGACCCATTTCTAAATTCCATGTTCTACCTAATTTAAATCCACTGTTCCTTCGTACAAACGATTAGCAAATAGTATCGATTCTTACGATCGAAGGTCGAATTTACAAGTGGAAAGAAATACACGCAAATCGTTAAGAAAAAGTTACAAGTTCTACAAACATTAAAATGCAAGAGAAACTCTATAGAATTTTAGATCTGAACATTTATTTCTTCTTTAAGATAAATTCTACCGCAATGCTCCTTTAGCAAAATATATAAACAGGTTTTAATTTTTTTTTTCAATGAATTTTGCTTTTAATGACTTAACGAATTGAAGACAATTTATTGAGGATCTGTGATGAAGGATTTATTTATTAGATAGGTCTGCAGTTAGAACATGATCCTTTCAAAAGATTTATGCTGTCGGTGATTATAAGTTTAAAAGCCGAACCTGAAGTTAATCTAAAACCACCTCTGCTGATTTCAATTTTAGATTTTTTTATGTATACTGTGGTGACTAAAGTATTTAGAAACTTTCATCTCTTTCATGAAAGACTAATTCGAGAATCTAGAAGAGAATCTAGGATTTGAAACAAAGCAGTTTTTATAGACTGGTATATAAAATGATTATAAGTGTAAATCAGAGATGATATTAGGTTTCTGGATCTCGCCTCAAATATTTTTTTGTTCTCTCCATCTCTTTTCGCCTTGTGTCTATCCAGCCGTCCGTTATTAACTTTACACTATCTCGCATTACCATCTTTACGGTGCCGGATCAGGGTGAGGTACATCTTCCAAGTTCTTGGTCTGACCGATGTTACCTGTACATACACAGCATGAGCATATGTGTACGGGAAAAGGCGCGGATACTCGCAAACTTACAAGACCGACTCGCTCAGCTCTGTCTCTCTTCAAAACCGCCAGCCATATTTTTACCACATTACTTCATTTTTAATCCACATCCCGCCTCTGGCATCGTTGACTCCACCTTCACCATTGTGGGGTTCCCGTATTCTGCCACTAACTTTTCTCAGGCTCTTGTCCTTTCGACCCTTCTTACTTACTTCGAGTTTAATTAGGGCAATTCTGAAGTTCATATTCAGGAACATTACTGCCAAACGGCGGAACGGGAATTTAAGAGCGTAAAATTATTTGCTTCATTGGCCGTTTTATTGCTGGTGAAGAATTTGCAGTGGAGAAATTGCGCCATTGAAAAGGTCTGGTGAGATGTTCTATTTTCAATAAAAAAAAGGAAAAACCTGACTTTTGCCATTCTTGCGTATATTAAAAAACAATTTGTTGCTTTGGACTCTCAATTTTATCAGCAACTGTACTTCGAGCTTCACTGTTAGCTTAATATATGTTTCAAATGATTTAACAGATGGATATATAATATAATTAAACACAGAAGATTACCTTATTCTGACCAGAACCTTATCACTTACGAGGAACAAATTTAAGAAAGGAACAAGTTAAAGAAAAGTTCACTTAAAATTAAAACCATGCCAATTAAACTATGTGAAAAATATAAATTTCAGAAGTTTTCACCCTTGAATTGAAAGGGGTTATTTTGAAACATATAAGTTAAAATTTGAAATTAATTAATTTCTGCCCATCTAATTTGGAGGCACATGCTTCTTTCACGTTACACGGCGATTTAAATAATAATTTTAATTTAAAAGAAGCAAAAACAAAATATATTTCTAGCTGTTGAGTTAAGAATCTTGCGAATGAGTTTGAAAAATGTGCAAAAACTTGTGGAAAAAAACTGCAAACAAATATGACAAATTGCAACAAAAAAATGAAAAATTACAGTTGAATTTTCAGCAAAATAATTTTAAATATTTCTCAATAATTTTCAACAAGAAAGTTCATTTTCAATCAAGAAAGATGAATTTTCAACTAAATAGTTGACTTTTTTACTAGAAAAGGTAAGTTTTCAACTAAAAAATCGAATAGTTACATTTTGAGTTAAAAAATTCATTCTTAACCTATAAAATAAAATATTCAATAAACTAGTTAAATTTTCAACCAAAGAGAAAAATATTCAACTAAGATTATGAATCTTAAAAAAATGGATATTGAACAAATTGGTTAAACTTTGAACCAAGTAGTTAAATTTTCAAACAAAAAAGATGAATTCTCAACAAAAATGTAATAGTCAATATTTTAAAACAAAACGATTTTAATTTTAATTAAAAAAAAACAGTTCAATTCAATCATAAAATACTAATATTCAACAAAACATAAAAAATTTCAACCACAGAAGTGAATTTTCAACCAAAATAATGAATCTTTAACAATAACAAGAATTAATTTTGAATAAAAGAGTTCAATATTCAACTAAATATTTGAATTTTCAACGAAAAAGATGAATTTTTAACCATTTCGAGCGCGGCTAGCACTCGGATGGGAGACCGTTTGCGATATACACGTATGTTGAGTATCACTGCGTTTAAGTAATATCGAGGGGAAGGCTTGACGACGTCGAAGACTATGTACACTCGATGCGCCCTGAAAGATGGTTTTCTGCAGTTTTCCTCTCCCCTGGCCAAACGTACAAGCAAATGTGAGTACTTCTAATAAAGTCGGATGCAGCCGCGGGTTACCACTGGATGTGATTAAATTCATACAGTGATTATAAGCCCACCTTAGTAAAATAAATTCTGTACAGGTCCTTACTTAGTAAATTGGAGTCATCCGGTGATAAACATACTCATGCTGAAGGACTTAAATGATACTTGAGCAGTGAGGAGGATTCATGTGAAGGCCTCTGTTTTCACCGCAGTGCTACAGAACATAAATAAACCAGCCTATCTGCAATAATGACAATAATGCCAGTTGTTGCTCCCATCTTCAATTGACAAAAATCACTGGCGCCTTGGAGATTTAAATGCCAATTCAGTTGCAAAGGGTGGTGCTTCCGCGGGGTAGTCGGGAGCGGTTCCCCTTGGAGGAATGCGTAGTGTGTTGGTTAACGATAACATACGTCGTGGAACAGATATACATACATATGTACCGATACGGTAGAGCAGTAGGTGTAGGTACAAGTTGTGTATGCGATAGCGAAGAGCGGTGGCGCTCCTCGCCACTACGCATTCACGCACACTTAAACGCACATGATACAACGAGATATCCACAACGGGTGGTTACCTCGCGTTTAAGCCGAGCAACAGGTAATTCCCTCTACCCTACAGACACTAAGTGGTCATACGTGAGCTTTTCCAATAGTTTCTCTTTCATCGTTCCTCTCTTCTCTCTCCTCTCTAGCAGACCAAAATCGCACACTGCGACTGCAATTGCAATTGCTGCTGCGACTTCTCAACTCACCAGGGTGCCACGCGTATCATGGCAAAAGTGGACACGTGACGTGAAGGAAGAAACCACCAGTTCACTTTTATCTACTCTAGAGAGACTCTACCTACGTGATAGATCACTAATCCTGACTTCCCTGATAGACGTCCTAACGTAGTCTTCATGTCCTTTTCACGTCGGACCAGTAAACATTTTTCGAAAAATCACTCGAGGGAACACTTGCTCCTTTGAGCAGCTCTATTTTTTCTCTCTGCAGTGAAAGGAATACATTAACATAATATATTACTGCAAATCTGATTTGCTTCAGAAAATTATACTAATTCGTTTGAATGAGGTAACATGCATAATCTCAGTTAATAATTTAAGTTTAATTTGTCTGTTACTACTCTTCTTGCCAATAAAGTAGACCATTCAGTGTCCGTTCAGGAACATAAATTTTGCAACACCCACCTCGAAATTTGGACTTTTAATGCCTCTAAATTATGTGCAAATTGTAGTGGATGGTGTGAGAATAATATTAGCGCATCAAGGTGGTCGTTTTGATGGAGGAAAAAATTACCGTTCATTTACCGGTTCGCACAATTTTTACATCGTCATTTAAATTAAAAAATGCCAATTCTTAGAGTTGAAAATTTAACTATTGTGTTGAAAATTAATTTTTTCTTGGTTCAGAAATGCTTTTAACTGAAAATTTACCTATTCCACTTTTCGGATGAAAATTTATCTTTTTTAGTTCAAAATTAAACTATTTGCTTAGAAATTGATTTATTTTGTTGAAAATGCGTTGAATTTTTAACAGATACAGACCCATCTTGTAAAATCAATTATTGTTTAATTTTTAATACTAGAGTAAGAGTTCAATTTTAAAAGTAATTAATTAATTCATATTCACAGTTGATCTACGTAAAACGTTTTTTAATACAAAATCTTAATTTCAAACACTTTTAATTTTTTAATTTTTCACATCTTCTACTAAGTACACGAATGAACTCAAAAAAAAAAAGAGTTGGAATCTAAATTATTTTAAATTGCATTATATCATGTAATATGAAATTTGCAATATTTCAAGCGATTAGATAGATTTATATTCTAAAAATTTGTCAAATGGTCGATCTCAAAAAATTCCTGGTTTCCCGGTCCAGCGACCACGTTACGCATGATCATTTCGAAATGTAGTTTTTTGCACACCGATAGGTAATGCTGCGCATGAGCACTTCAGAGATAAGAAAATTTGCATACCGACAGAGTTGGAACCAGATATATATTTTTAAACAGTATTTTTCCAGTGAAATTATGAGCAGATGATGAAAGCCTATCGAAGATGGTACCAGAAACCTAAAACCTTCGAATCTGGCTTTCAAGGGAATATGCCCTCTTAAAATGAACCAGTGAAATCTCACTGATTTCCAAATCTCACTAGTTGAAACAGCCAGAATTGTGTCACTGACAATCAGTGAGATTTCACTGGGTCACTCAGTGGAATTCAGTCACTGGTTGATCAGCCGCGTGGAGCGCTATATCACTAGTTGAATCTATCATTTGGCGTCACTGGTATATTCAGTAACGCTGTTTTCGTTGAGTTCCTTGCTGAATAATACTGATTCAACCTGTGACAATTTCACTGGTTCAGTTTAAGAGAATGGGCCAGGTGGAAAAAAGCCAATGACTCTGCGCATAGTTTCGTGTGCTCTCGCGTGTGCGTTCACATTGCGATCGTTTCGACCTGGCATCGATGTGACGGGCCATCCGGTTGTCACACGTGCCGTTCGTGCTTCAGCACGATCCGTTCCGTCGCCCGTGACACTTTAACATCCGATCCTTCTAGCCATAATGACAATGACTGCCTTCTTTCAATCTATTTGAATCTTCCTCCACTCACATTATACACACAGTTCATCATTATTCGACTAACAGTGAAAAAAAAAACCCCACCCATATGTCAATTCTCGGATAAGTTTGTTCAAACAATTATCCTTCTCATGCTCCTTCAAAAACGACATTCTCTAAATTGTTTATGTGATATTCGTATTTTATTCAAATGTGTCATTCAATCATCTAAAAGTTCTCTACGAGGGGGGAACAACTCCTAAAAAAGCGGCCCAGCGGAGGTGGATTTATCCGGATTATATCGGATTACGCTGGATTACCTCCATATACAGAATTACTCCGGATTATCTAAGATTACTCTGGATTGCACAGGATTATTCTGGATTACATAAAATTATGGCGTATTATTCCACATAAACTAAACTTACGAGAATTCTTTGAATAGTTCAATTTTTAACCAAAGAGATGAATTTTCAACTAAGCTAAAGAATCTTCATAAAAAAATGACTTTTTAACAAAATTTTTAAATCTTATACAAAGTAGAATAATTTTTAAACAAAAGGGATGAATGCTCAACGACAAATATAATAGATGATATTTTAACCCAAACCTATTTTAATTTTAGATCAAAAACAGTAGAAATCAGCCAAAAATATATGAATTTTCATCAAAATAGTTGAACCCTCGACCGAAAAAACGAATTTTCAACAAAACAGTTCACTTTACAACTAAAAATGATACTTCTTGACAAAAGCGTTCAATTTTCAACAAAGTAGATTGAGTTTTAACTAAATAATTGAATTTTTAACCAAAAACATGATATTTTAACCAAGAAGATTAATTTTCAATCAACCAGTTGAATTTTCAACTAAGAAGATACATTTTCTACCAATATAGACAAATTTTCAACTAAATACATGAATAATTAAATATAATAATAAAAATGGAAGTTAAATTTTCAGATTAAAAAAATTATCCCCCCCCCCCCCAAACGAATTTTTCAACAGAATAGTTCAATTTTTCACTAAAATAATTCCATTTTCTACCAAAAAAATCCAAAACAAAATGAATGAATCTTCAACCAAGTAGTTTAATTTTCAAAGAAGAATCTTAATTTACTTCGAAAAAAAAAACGAAATTTCAACAAAATACAAAATTTTCAACTAAGAAAGCCAAATTTTTGCCAATAATTAAATAGTTGAATATTCAGTTGAAAAAAAATGTTGTGACAAAAAAAAAAACGAATTTTCAATAAAATAGTTGAATCTTCAATCAAACCATTTTCAACTAAAATCAAGAATCTTCAACCAGAAAAATGAATTTTTAACAATATAGTTAAATTTTCTACCAAAATAGTTGAATTTTCAACCAAAACAGGCGCATTTTCAACACAACAATTAAATCTTTAACCAAAAAATTCCTGTTCAACGAAAAGTATAAAGTAGATTAATTTTTTACTGTATCACAAGCTAATTACTTGGAGTACTTAAATTACTACTAATTATCCAGATAACAAATGGATTACCCTGGATTATACGTAGATTATATGTTTTTATTAAAAGTGGATACTTTGGATTACCTGAATTACTCTGAATGTTATGCATTAGAAGTGGATTAGAGCGGATTAGAACAGTATTACTTCATATTAATAAAGCCTTACAAATGGATGACGCGAATTACGAATGAATTACTCCCGATTGTAAGTGGATTACTCCAAATTACTTGAATTACCCCGGATCACAAGTTAATTACTCCCGATTACAAGTGGATTACGCGGATTACCAGTTCGGAAAACCGATCGGTTCAGCGGATTACCAGAGTTATTCCCCCCTCGGTTCACCATTTTCACGCCTTTATTGTTAATTTTCTGAATGTAACGGATTTCTTGTTAGATGATCGTAAAATCCGTGAGTGTTCGAGCGTGAATGTATCACGTTTGTAATGCAGCAAGAGATCTAATTCTCACTGAGTCCACTAATGACTGTTAAAAACGTGATTTACAACGACAGTAATGTGGAATATCGAGCACCATTTCTCACAGTTGCGAGGTGTTGCGATTAATTGTGGCAATAAGTCGTCATTAATCGTGTAACGCCTTGCAAGATTGCGACTTTACAAGATCGTACAGTAGCGAATCCAGTTTCAAGCAAGAAGCTGTCTAGTCTCGAAACGATAATGCTTCCAGCTTCACCAGGACTATTATTGTTCTTTGGAAGCATTGCAATTCAACGTACATACATGCACCTGGAATACGAAAAACTACTTTAGCTCTTTCGCATGAAAACTTCTTTACCTCCTCTAAACCTCAACTGGAAATATTTACCTTATCTCAGGTTTCTTTCGCGAGTGCGTTTCACGGGCCGTCACATAAAATCGGGTAACATTATCCTTTCAGCGAATTTATGAGAATTCGTGATTTTTAACTATTTAAGTATTTACAACTTATGATGGTGACTCAACTGCAATAAAAAAATATATAACTAACATACCACTTCAATCCACTTGACCACTTAAGTTTAGTATGTATACAGGATTTAATGACTCCGATGAATTTTACGGGACTTCACGTATTTTAAAAAGATTTCAAGAAATTTCAAGGCATTTTCAAAAGATTTTTCAGAGGCATTTTTTAAGGATTTCAAAGATTTCGCGAAATTTTAACGGTTTCAAGAGCTTTACGTTTTAAAGAATTTCAAGACATTTTACGATTTTTTTAGATTACATGGGATTTCAACAAATTTCATCCGATCGGTATTTCACGGGATGTTAAATGATTTCGAGATAATTCATGATCTCGAGGGTTTTTTAAAGCGATTTTAGAGCATTTGCAGAAATTGTATGCGATTTTAGAGAATTCCACGGGAATTCAAAGATTTCATGGGAATTTCAGAGATTTTACAGAATTTCAAAAACTCCAACGAATTTGAAAGATTATTGCAATAGATTTGATAAGACTTCACGAGCTTTCAAAATATTTCATATTTCACTGAATTTTACAGGATATTCAAAGGCTTTAATAGTCCACTGGGATTTTAGTAAATTTCAAGACAATTTACGGAACTTTACAAAATTTCACATTTGCGATGGATTTCATCAGATTTCCAGGGTCCTCAACATGTTTTAAGGAATTTCACTGAATAACTTTATTATCCTATAAATCATTTTTTTTGCTTCTGAAATCTCGAAATATTTTAAATAAAGATTGCTTGAAATTTCATAAAATCATTTAAAATGTCTAATCCCTGGAAAATTCACAAAATTATTTAAATTTGCATTAAATCCTTTACTTCTTTAATCAGCTTCAAATCCTGCAAGTTCTCTCCGACCCTACCTATTTTATTTTCAATAAGTTATTGGTAGCCTTTGGCATCTGTAAATGTTGTTTTACAAGATAAACGAGAAAATGTATTTGCCAACAGTAAATCGATCTGGCATGAATATGAACTGTTCTAAAAAATTGCAAAAGATTTATAAGACCTCAAATAGTGTTTTGCCCTTTATGTCAATACTTTATACAAACGAAAGATATTCCGCCATTTTTAAATATTTCCGCACACGTAATCTCCAGGTTCTACAACATGAGTAAGAAAGGCCACGAGAATAATGACTGAAAAGCGATTCTGGAATCGAGCTAGGGTTAGAATCGAAATCAATCATCGACAATGGCAAGGCGATCAACATTATTACGCTATGCAGTGTGCGAGCATGTAGGACTCGCAAATAAAGCGATACCGCGTGAGAGAGAACATGATCAGTTGCCGAGTTCGTGACGTCAAAAAGCAATAGTGGCGAAATTGTCGACGATGACGGTAAACGGAGAATGGAAACCGAGAAGGCCCTCCAGGTCATGACTTATGGGGTTTCGACTTGTCAGCAAGGTAGACGAAATAAGAGTCTCGATTTACCCTAAACAATCCTAATGTTTTCACTCGCAGGGCACCTTCGAGAAAAGAAACTTTTATACTTTGAAATATGCTCAATGGTAACAATGGCATGAGCTGTTGAAGCAAATAAAGAGTTTCATATTTCAAAATGAGGATGTTAACAAGACATAATATCTTTTAGCAAAGTCTGGATTCTGAAATTTTACCACAGATCGAATTTCAAACACATAAAAAACTGGTGGTGCGAAACGTTGCAGGTAATCGTTCAAGCAGCGTAATAGTCAGTTAATTACTTCAAACTCAGGTAAACTTTCCGCAGTCACAAGCCTGTAAAGTGCTGCCTCTAGCGGGATTTGCTGGAGATATCTGCGATTCGCCAAGGAAAGTTTACCTCAGTTTGGTGTACCCTCCTCGCTTTTACCCTGCTTGACTGATTGACTGCAACATTTCGTACCCTTAGCTTTTTTGTGAACAGGGTGACCACAAAACATAATTTTCAAAATTCTCTGTTTCCCCCCTGACTAATGTTTCATTTTTCCTGTCCTATTTAAAGACCAAGATTATAATCTTGTAACATTTTTAACATAGCGACTGCTTCATGCAATATGAAATCAAGTTCAGGCAACTCTGTATAAAATAACAAATTACGGGGTTTTCGTATAAAAAATCAGGTTCGAGTTAATTTGTACATCGAAATAAGTCTATTTCTTGACAGCTCGACTTTTTGCAACAAACTAATCGAGCAGAATGTTCTGCAAAACGTCATAAAATATTAACATATTCTATATACATTATACAATAGTAAATATTGCTGAGAATTCCATAAAATTTTATTACCCGCTGTAGAGTGGTTTGGTTTATTTTATCATCAAAAGGCCATATGTCAAAATCGATAAACATGGATTTGATTCCATATAATATACGGAGCAACCCGAACCTGACTTTTTGTATAGAATAACCGTAACCTGTTTCTTTATACGGATTTACCTGAACTCGTTTCTATATTGCATGGATCAGGCGATTAGAATATTTTATAAATGGAATAAAACAAGCTTAAGTTTAAATTTATAAATTTTTAATTTATTATTCGCAGGGCTGTCACAGCCTGGTTTACATGAAAAAAGTGACTAATGTGCATTCCTAATGTGACTAATGTTCTTTTGTATTTAAAAGAATTCGATTCATAAAACTGCAAAATAATTCAAGTTAAATTCAAAAGCATTCATATAAATTAGAAGAAAATTTAAAAAACTACAAAAAAATCCATCGATTTCAGTGAGATTGGAGTGAATGTAGAGGAATTTATGGGAAATAAGAATTCGATGAAATTCATAAAAATTCAAGGAGAAATAAAACGAGTCAAGGGAATTGAAAGCAACTATTCAAAAATTAAAAACAATGTATGGAATTCAGCAAGTTTAAAATAAGTTTAGAAAATTTTAAGAGAATTCAAACCGATCTGATGAAATGCCTAAAAATTTAAGGTGAGTTAAAAAGAATTCAATATGAATTAAACAAAAACTAAAAAAAAAATCGAAAAATAAATTGAATTGAGTAGAATTGAGTGAATGAAGAAGAATTGAAGTGAATTAAAAAGTTCAAAATAATATCGAAATATTTAAAAGAATTCAGGGTGAATTCCAAACGATTTTAAATAAGTTGCAAAAAATACTTGAATACCTCTTGAAATCTTTGAAACCCTACCAAATCCCTAACTTCTTGAGAATAAATTCTTTGAAATAGATTAAAATATGATCAAATCCCGTGGAATTCTATGAAATTTGATATCTCCTCAAATCTTGGAAAAATGATTAAAATACCTTAAGAGCTTATAAAATCCCATAGAATCATTTAAACCCTCGGAACTCATAAAATCCCTTAGAATCTTTTGAAATATCTTAAAATCTTATATGAGTTTGGTAAAATCGTTCCACATGAAAATTTTGTTTAATCCCATAAAATCATTAAAATCCATAAAAATCCCTTGAAATTTTTTTAAACTCTTGAAAAGACCTTGGAATCTTTTAAAATACCCTAAGATATTGCAAACCCTTAATATTTCGAATCCTTTGAACAATTTTGTAATCCATTGAAAGATTTTAAAGCGCTTGCGAATTTCTTTAAATTTTTAACAATCCCCTAAAATCTTTAAAACCCTTTATAATCACTTTAAATTGATAAATTTTTTAAAACCCCTTAACATTTTTAAAGCTGCTAAAAATTCCTTGGAATTCTTAAAAATACCCTGAAATTTTTAAAAATCGTAGAAATCCCTTCAAATTATTAAAATCAATTGGAAATTCCTTGGAGTCTTTCAAAATATCCTGAAATCTTTGGTAATATCTTAATATATTTTAAAATATTTAAAATTCTACGAAATCCCTCAATTCTTGTGAATTGTTTGAAATCCATTGAGATATTATAAAATCCTTTAAAATCACATGAATCCTAAAACATTATAGGTCCTATAAAATCATTCTATATCTTTCGCAATTCGGGGAATTGTTTACAACTCCATGAAAATTTGTTTAAATCCTTGGAAAATCCTTGGAATTTATGAAATCTCTTTAAAATGCCTTGGGATCTTTGAATATCCTAAAATATTTCAAATCTTTTGAAATTTTTTGAAATCCCTTGAAACTTTTCGGAGCTCTTGAAAATTCTTTGGAATTTTTAAAAATGTATTTATTTATTGAAAGAAAAGTTACTAAAGTGATCTTTTTGTTTATAGAAAAGTGACTGTCGTGACTTTTTCTTTACAAAATGACTAAAATGTGATTTGAGAAAAAAAGTGACTCCAAGTGACTGTGTGGCAGCTTTGATTATTATTCTTGACAGTTTCTTAAAGTGCATCTTACAGAAATTCTCTGACTTTTGACATTTTCCCCCCAAAATCCCCGACTTTACCCAGATTTACAGGTTTTTCCCTGACCTGCGGCCACCCTATTCAAATGAAGATAAAATGCATGATTAGACTCACTTTGGTGAATAATGATATCCAGATTTTGATGACTTACCTGAAACAGAAATAAAAATATTAAATTAATAAAATATTTCAGACCACTAGCGGAGAGTTGAATCAAGTTCATTTACACATATATTGCTTATGATGATATATAACCATTGAATGCGTAAACTTGGAAGCAGTACTTCTACATATTCAGAAGTGATTTATACTTCAAAGCCAAGTATACCGAAATTCGTGATAAAATACCCAAATTGTGGGTTATGAAAGCAGTAATAGCATTTTTGCAATGACGGTAGTGTAATTTCTGGATTGTAATCAAAGCCTACAAGTCTAATATTATACAACCTTACAGCATCGTAAATTATACATTGGCATTCGTCTCTCTTTCTAAATAAGAAGTGGTTGCGGCAGCGAAGAATGAAAAATATTTAACGAGGAAACACCTTTGCTTAAAGAAAATTAAAAACAAACCCTTATAATCCATGGTGGAAACTTTTAAATTCTTCGCTATTGATCAGAACAAGAATTTTCACTCTTTTTCGTACCTTTTTTCATAACACATACTTATATTTTTTGGAGGGTAACAAGGGAAACAATGCAGAATCTCTTATCTTCTTCACGAAGAGTGCGTTCAAGTGGAATGGACAAAGAGAACTCTACCACTTGATTACCCTTCGATTTGTTCTTCCGTCCATCTGTTTTCTATATTGCCTTCTTCCAGCTCAACCTTCTTCTCTGCCTCTACTACTTGGAACATTATAAAAACTTTAATCGCACTCTCCGACCGTAAAAGCTCTCCTCTCGTCTTGTCTCTCTTTCTCGTCAGTTCTTTCTATCCGTTCCTCTCATATCCTTCACTTTCTTTCTCTCTCTTGTTGGCTGCCGCGAAATAAGGTAACGACGCGACTAAAAAAATGCAAGGCTGATTGTTTTACGTCCGACCGCAGATGCAATCTGCGCGGGTGAACGACGAGGGACGATGACCGAACCAACTGTGACGCAGGGTAGAAGAAGCGATGACGCTGACGCTTAACTAAATCGGCATCTATCAACGAGAATGAGGTACAAACAGCCACTTCAAATTCTACATTCACATTTGAATTTAAATTGTATTGTTGTCTTCAAGTCCTCGATAATATCAAAATTTGACGATGTTCTTTTAATTCGAAATATGCTTTTGTGTGCTGAATTTTTAAATGAACGCACCGCAAGCTTTGAATAAATTATATTTTGTTGCTGTACTGGATATTTTCGAAATAGTATTATGAGTGAAAAGAATAATACATATTTAAATATCTTTTTATCTCTCGCAGAGTTCCTTTCATTGCCTTACGTCGTTTAGCCAACCGCAAAATTAGCCCTGAGCTGCTCAGAAGTCCTTGAGTAAAGTGAAATAACATCTTTTCCAAAGCAATAGTCTCTCGTCTTTCCTTTTTACTTCCCGCGGAGGGTTATGTCTACCCCTTGCGGCGGTATGCTATTTGCACGGAAGAGCGTAATGGCGATTACCAACCAAGCATCATCTTTTACCGAGAGATGATCTCCCAGCAGCGGTTACCTCAATCCTTAGTTCCCAGGTACCTCTGGCACAAATGTGGTTTATCTTTTTTCTCAGAGGAAGAAACTTCTGAGAAAAAACCAATTGTAAAAGTGAGGTTATCACAGTTTACTTGACCATCCCTGAGAAAAAACTTGATTATCCTGCCTAATGAATCAGACCCTCTGCGGATAGTAAAGCAGAACATAAAATGAGTCCCTGCATATGACCAAAAAATGATTTGAGGAACATGGTACTGACTCTACTGACTCATCATTAGGTTAGTTCTGTAATTTTTCTTTTTTTTTGGTATTTGTTTGCTCTCACTTCGCCAGGTTAGTGAGGCTCCCAAATAAAATGAAAAAGTATTTTTTTATTTTGAAATCATTTGTGATTTAGGGGTTATTCAAAGACCATATGAAGATTTATATGTATTTCTTATAGAATATAGAGGGAAAATATGTTTTTATTAATTTACAATAAAATTTTCAATTATTAATGACCTTTTTAATTCAACCTCCATAAGTACACAAATGAGATATCACGTACTTTTGCAGGCTTTTTTGCACAAATTGATTTAATGAACAAGTTATATCACTTTCTAATGATATTTTGATGTTTTCAAAATTATATAAACCTATACAGTTTGTTTTAAGAAAGATCAACAAGAAGTAGCTAAAGAAATAACTAAAATGGCAATACATAATTCTATATTTATACCGACTGTATACTATACGATAGAGAGACATGGACATGTCAAGAAGAGGACAAGAGCAAAATTATCGCGATTGACATGAATTTCATACGCAAAACATGCAGGAAAACACTGATGGACAAAGTGAGAAACGAAATAATCCTCAAAGAATGCGGTGCAATAGAGACAATAGTTGACATATAGGAAAGAAATCAGTTAAGATGGTTCGGACATGTTGAGAGAATGAAAGATGAACGACTAACGAAACAAGTGTGTAAAGGTAAAGTAAATGGCAGTATGCCCAGAGGCATACCGCGGAAAGAATGGTTAGAATGTGTGAATGAGACCTTAATCCGAAAAGACATAAGAAGCCATAGAAACACGAGAGCTTGCATGAAAAAATGGATGGACGTGAAGGAAGCTAGAGAAGTATGCCAAGACAGAAAAGTGTGGTGACAAATAGTGTATAAAAAGAATGTAAGTAGAGCGAATTGCGCCTGAAAAAAAAGACCTTGGATACTAATGGGCCCGGGGGGAACCTCACATAACAACCTTGTGAGGCTCTTGACTGGGGGTGATCGCTAGAGAGATTGATCAGCAACCTGGATATACCTATCTACACATTACTATTTTCCAACCGAGCGAGTCACGCCTACCCCGAAAGGGAAATGGCTTAATGGTATAATAATAAAGGAATAATTTTCAGAGACACTCACAAGTTGGGTCGAGGGAGATGCAAAGTTGCTTAAACCTTAAAGGATGGTAGGACCCGCGAAGTAAAGGGAAGAAGAGAAGAGAACATACCACCTCGAGACTAATTAATGAACGTTGCTTCGATCAATTTACATTTACGAAGGCCTTCGTCCTGGCATATACCTACATACATAGTTACATAGCTATATGTGGCTGCGCCAATCCGAAGTAACAACAACAGCACAACACGACGGCCTTCGTGGCCCACGAGCGGTGTGATCGGGGGTGTTACCTTCGTTAGCGCCTGGAGATCCTCGAGCACGACCTCCGTGGCCAAAGCAGTGTCGCCAACGGCGGTATACATTACCGATACCACGTCCTGCCGACCCTCGTCCGTGAAAAAAGAAAATTCCCCGCGCTACGAAATTCCATCGGTACATACTATGTGTACGCCATACGCGAGGCAAGACGTTGTTTCCGAAGCGGTTTTATTTAATTATGCGGCCAGGCTCAAAGAAAAAGGCTCTGAAAGATCGTGTACCTACCTACCTTTCCCTTAAATTGAATCTACTCGATGTCCTCCCTCCACTGACGAAAAAATGTACCCGAGTGTGTAATAAATGGTAGGCTCGTTTTTCTTTAAGTTTGCAGGATATTCGATAGTCGAGGGAGAAACATTTTGGGTAAATTCAATTTTCTTTTTAAAAAGTCTGGGCAAAAGTTAGTAGAACCAAAATTCTCTTTCATTCTAAGATACCGTAAACTGGGACTAAGCGACGCATCCTTAATTCTGTATTTAAAACGCGATATTGCTTCTTCTAGGGAATAGGCTTTTCAATTGAAAATGTACACTTGTTACCTGCAAGCCTCTATATTTTTCACCTAGATGAAGCGAATATCGCATTCAGAAATGCAAAATAAAGGGTGTGCCGCTTCCTCCTACATGCGCCACTTAGCCCCAGTTTACGGTAGTCATGAAGTTTTTTTTTTAATCACTCAGTGAGGTCGGTACACGAGCACTGGGCAATATGAAGTAGCAGAAAAAGGTGACAAGAGAAGGCGTAAGTAAACCGCTTTTATTATTTACTAATAATATTAAGACATAAACGAGCAGTAAAATCCTATGTTTAACGTTTGCTTGGAATTACACCTCGATTCCGATTAAGACCTTGAGAGCGGAATGGACTCGAACAGAAAATGGCTCGTTTTCCGCCAGTTAAGCTGGCACTTCACCTTGACACCTTGTGGAACGTGAACCTGAGGTCCTTAACAAAGACAGTAGGTTGTAATAGAGAGATAGGAGGAGCACATTGCAGCGCAAGAAGAGCGTCGAGTAAATTGCGTCGCCCGTCGCAAGATCCTTTCGCCATGTGACTAGCAGTAAATTAAATAAGAGGGAGAACCAGTCTCGTAAATGCCTCTCTGCTCTTACCTAATGCACTTGTCTTTCTAAATAATCGTTGATAAGTACATCCCATCAGGGTCCCTTTTAATACCAAGGTGTCTACTCAAATTCTGGAAAGAAATTCATGGTTTTTTCCAGGTATCTCAAAATTTTTACAAGTATTATTTTTTATAGTACGGAACCATTCATGTATTTCGAATTTTTTTAATAATCGACTCGAAATATGTATACATTTTTCCGAATTTATTTTAAATGATGTTTTTTTCAGTCCTGATAAATATATCTACATGTGTAAAGATAGTACTATTTATCAAAATGTGTTCTTTATAAAAGCATTTTTAAATTTCTCTTCGAGGAACAAAGTCTACAAAGTATGCAAATGTTCAGGAACTGAGTCGGACTTCTCGAATGACAAAAAACGTGTAAACTCTCGGTGTGTGTTAATTTCATTTATTTATTTTTGTCGAGTGTAGACAAAGCATGGGTTGGTCGTGATTCGTTTTTGGCGAGGTCGCAGACACGTGCATACGAAATCGAGATGGGATGCGGGTGTATAAAAAAAAGCAGAGCCTCACTCGGTCCGGTTGTGTCCGATAGGTAATTAAATCTTAACCCTTTGAATTAACGACGCTTGACATTGGGCAGGTCGGATTGTTATTGCGGACGCGCTAATGACCGGAGCGCAACGAGCCGTCGAAGAAAGTACCTACACCGAGCAATTATTATTTCGTCGGGGCAATCATTGGCCGTTGTTTATGCGCAACGTGGACTGCCTCCAGCCATTGGGGTAAGTGGGGATACTGAATCCTAAGGCGCATTCAAAGACAAGTTTAATTCTCGTTTCAGAAACACCAGACCTGTTTCAATTTTATGGTCAACAAAACGATCGCCTCCAATTTAAAGGTGGTATTTATTGGGTTGCATATTATTCCACCTGACATTTCCTAGATAAATCGACGTGTCTATATAATAAGGTTCTATCTCGGAAAGTCTTATTAGAAAGGTTCTATTGTGGAGAGCATCACGAGCGCTACAATTTACTTCGCAATTTCCATGTCAATTTGCAAGCTTCCAGATTTTACAACCAAGATAGAACCTTCTCATTCGGAGACCCCAGATAGAACCTGTCATTATTCATGTACCAAGATAAAACCTTGTCATTGGACACGTCGAAATATAAAAGCTGTTCGTTGTAAGAATTTTAGGTCAACCCATTTATGCGGAGAATCCAAAAACCACAATTGAGTACTTGATATTTGGTAGTTAACTCCAGTAGCATGGGACTGAGTCCTAAACTGCTTAGTAGCAATTCCAAATGTAAAAAGTAGAGCAATTTTCTATTAAGTTTGAACAACTGATAATGCAGTACCATCAAGTTCTTGATTAAATTCACAAATTGTCTATAATGTGTAGTAAAGGATAGCCTTGTCGTTTAGTGTTAGGAATTTTGCGAGGCGCCACTTGAGTGGACATAAACTAATTTATAGCCACTCGAGGCAAAAGTATGAACACCTATGCGTAGTAGTGTCGTTGAGTAAACAAATCCCAGTGTGGTTAGGAGTTAAGGCTCAAAAGTGCGTCCTGAGATGAAAGCCTTGACGAATCATAATGAAAGGAGGCCTGCTTGCCCGGCGGCCCCAAGTGTTGTGTTACGTTTGAACGGGTAAAACGAACCAATCGACTCTCCCGCATAGATTGATGTAGTGTTTGAACATTTCTCATTGAGTTTTGCAAACAGGAATTATTGGAATTTATGAACTTTTTCAAAAATTTGTGCCTAAAGAGCCGAATTTTCATTTAGGACGAACTGTCTGACTTTTTCAAGAAATCATATCGAAGACATTGTGAATAAATTTGTGTAGGATCAGCAAAGTTTTTAAGGGCATATGGTATTTTAATGCGAAATATATTCTCGTGCTGCGACGTGTCGCGTTGGAGCATTTGCACAGTTACCAATTAGCGCTCAGTAGCAGGATCATTAATTTTCTACGCTGTCTGCTTCTCGTTTGTCGACAGTGTAAAGCAGAAAGAAAACGTAAAATTCATCCAGTTGCAACAAACTTTCACTGCATCAATAGGAGTCCATTTATCAAAGTAGCCAAATTGGTTAATTAAACCTACCATGAATCAATTGAATTAAAATGTGAGAACTCTGATACTATGTTCCGGGTTTTAATTAAATGACTTAAAGTGATATACTATACTTATTAACATATCATACTGCTACTTATTAGCATATTGGTTCAATAAATAAAGAAAGTCTTCCGTGATTCAGAAATTAAGTTCTTTGGATTTAAAGACATTTGAAGGTCATTTATAGAATAAAGTTATAATGTATTGGCAGTTTATTATCACACATGAAATTGAGACTTTGAAGGACACTCTTGTAAAATTTCTACAAATGTCTTGTAATTTTTCTATAGATACATTGGGAATTCCTACATAGAATAAATGCATAGCTGGCATATCAAAATACTTAAGATGCGAGTCAATTATTAATTGTTATTGTTAATAACTAATTATTGAAACAAATTAAAAAATCATGCTGTATCCTTCTGTATTTTTTTACACGTTAATAACAATTTATAGTTTCTGACACATTTTCCTAATGCTATATTACTATTTTGCTGTCTAACAAATGTGTTAAATAGAAAAAAGAATTGTTTCCATGGGCAAATGGAATAATAGATGTTATTAAGAATAACAAATATATCAAATTTATCATTCTTTTTCTTTTGATATCACTTTGAAACAAATTTTCATTTTATGAGTTTATGGTCTTGTGAGAAAATTAAGTCATGAATGTAAAAGAAAGCTGATCATTATGCCCGGTTCATACGGGCATAAGTACCAAGATTCGAATTTTACAGGAGGAAAAAATATGTAACTTTATCTTATTTAATTTTTGTTGTAACGAGAAGTTACATTTGAGCTAGTACTTAGGAATATCGAACCATGAAAGGAACATCCTAAAATAAGCAACCACCTCCGAGAAAAACTCTTGTCAAAGGTACGGCGTGTCCCAAAAACACCGATTTTGACTCAGAAAAAGTTGCATACAGATTTTTTATTTTTCAATTAAAAAATAAAAATAAGAAAGTAATTTCGAGTTATTACTTAGCTTCATTTAATCGTGAAACGAATAAGCAAAAAGAAGTAATAATTTTTTTTTTTAATATTAAAACATGGATCTTGACCCACTTCTAAATCGAAGTGGACCATAATCTTCTATAGAGACATAATTTAGGTAAAAAAATGTACTTGAAGGTAATAGAACGCATTTTCGAAATTTATCACGTACGCCCTTATGCCCCGGGACCCTTTACTTGTTAATATTTAGTCACTATCCCTTATAATTATTATTCTTATAGAAAACGGCATCTTCAATTGAGAATCATGTGGTTATTTTGTAAGCTGCAAATGTGTAAATAATATATTTCACAGATCAAAATTTAAAAATGTAGCCTGAAATAATTTTTTTTAAACAACATAAAAATCGGTCGAGACTTGCAGCTTGTAACCCATCAAATTCAAAATAAAGTTGTGGGAAAAAGCCAATCTTAAAAAAATAATTTTATTCGCAATCCTCTTTGTTTCTATACATCTTTACCGCTTCTCTACCATGCTGATTGCCTCCCTTCGATAATCTCCATTCTCAGGTTTTCGTTCTCCTCTATCATTTTCATCTATAAACGTGATCAAGGCTCGAAGATGATTCTTAGAAAACGCATAATTCCAATGGATGCGCGATGCAGCACGCGGCGAGACTTCACAAGTTATAAAGCCTTCAAAGTATTGGAAATATTTTTAGAAAGCCTACATTTTTCTTGTTATTTACTTCTTCTATAACATTTATTTTTATAATGCAACCGAGATTGTAAAAGAAAATCATTTGGATTTTTAAAATAAAATTGTTTAAAGGTTTTATTTGGTCTGGGGGTGTTCTACTTGAGAAAATGGAATTCCAAATAAACATAATTGTTCGTCTTGCGGTAGCGCAGATTTATTGCTTACCTTGTACATAAATCGGATCGCATTTCAATGTACGCAATTCGATGAGGTTTCTCATTGCAATTGTTGTTACATTTACGTGTGTTCCTATAGGTTGCCGTCGATTTAAAATGAAGGCAGATTATATACAATAATCGGAAGTGGTCGTCGAAGTATTTTAGGAGAGTTTCCACCGGTAAAACAATCACCTGCCGCAAAAGTTTATAACTTCATCTGCTGTTTTTTTCATGGCAATTATTCTGCTCTAATATTGTCTTTTTTTACTTTAAAATTAAATCAGTATTGGAAAAATGTTTCTTGGATCCGACATAAGTAAATCTTAAATGTCCTCGAGACGATGCAGAAACGAATTTATCCATACTCGACTGATCAAACGATACCTGAGAATGAACTGGCTTACAATGACCGGTATTTTTTCCCACTTGGTTGAACGATTTTTATACCAGAGAGCTAAAATCGCTCTTTCTCTCTTCTCTCTGCCAGAATCACACCCTTGAAATCTGATACTTTCTGAACTCTATAGCATGTATGTTTCCTTAAGTAAAACCACAAGTCTTCCTGGATTCGATAATTAATTACCGGAATTCGCACCATGTCCTCACCATTCCATATCTCTATTTTTCGTCTTCAAAACCACAAACTTTTTTAATTTTCTTAAAAAGAGTAATCAATCAAAAAACTCAAATGAAAATAATTCCTCGAAAGTGTCATAAATTGTACTCTGTCATCGCTAATGAGTGGAAAATGTTGTAGGTAAAAAGCAGTAGAATTTATATTTGTTAAGAGTATTTAAACATAACGATACAAATATAGAAGGGAATCATGAAACAGGTTCAAAGACTAATATTTGAAAGAAATTTCGTCGGTTGAAATATGATAAAAGTTGTCATTGGTATTTAAAATAATTAAATAATCTCGTAGAAGTTTTAACTTAATCTTCAATGAGTGAGTGACATGTGACCGTTACTTCTGAGACCCAATAAGGGGCCTGTCAATTCTTCCTTTTGGCGACCTATAACTCAATCGTCAATTTAATTACATCCATTTACGTCTGTAATCCAGCAACAAAGTATATCTTTCACGTTTTACACGGATTCCTCTTTGTAAATAGTTACTTAACTACAAACTTGGTAAGAGACGTTGTTTCTCATCCGCTATCTTCGCGATGTGTCTGCGCCTTCGAATTCCATCGAGCATACCCAAGCGATAGAATTCTCGACGAAAAGAAAATGATAAACGACCTTTCTATGACGATTCAACCTGTCGGCGGCAATACCGGGAGCGTACCGTAGTAGGATTGAACAGGCTTTAGGTTATGCTTCTGCTTACCTGGTCCACTGCCGAGATAGAAACAAACTATGAAAATCGTTTGAGATATCCTGTGAGGAGGAGGAGGTGGGGGGGGGGTGGAAGAAGACAAGAGTGCACGATTGTGCATTCAAAACTTGAATCATAAACTGTCTCCCAGTCCCATGAGGCATGTTTGTATGTTCGTATGCTGGTACGATTGTAGAGAACATAGTGACAGTCGCTATCGGGAGAAAAGTCGTCGCGACAAGCTTAACCACTGGCTTTACTACTCCTTACGATGTCGGCAAGAGTTGGATGAAACTTTGTTGTAATTGTCAAAAAAAGGACACGGAGAGAAATTGTGTTGAGTTAAAGTCTTAAAATGAAAGAGAATTGAAAATTAATTTCAGTAATTTAATTTAATTTAGGAAAGATGATATCTCAAACCTTAATCGGTAATATTTCAATGGTGGCTGTCAATAGTTGGTCAATTTTTAGAAGTATCATTTTAGAAATAATCCACATTAGAAAAGCAAATAATACGTACTATGGGTGAAATGTACGCTTTATCGGTTTTATCCTGAGTTAAGGATTAAATGGATGCATTATTGATCAAACAAAATTTGTTAGGTATCTGATTACAATTTTCACAAGTACTTTAGTTGAGATTTGATACGACTTTGCATTATGCAATTTCGGTTAAGACGGAATCGTTGTGCATTGCAAAATAGGCTGGTCGCTCTTACGCGATATATCAATTACTGTGCTGACTACTTCTAATTAACCCATACAATTTATTTCTCCTGTTTCGTATAATGAATTTCCCTACAGCAGTCAATCAGAGAGAAAAAATTCAACGCACTTACGCACCATGTCGCTCGAGAACGTCTTTTCCAGAATCCTTTTAGAGAGATCTATAAACGACACTGCTTAAATGGAGTCAATTAATTAAATTTTGAAAAAAGTTGACTGATCTGGTTATTTATAAATTTAAATAAGAGAAAATTGACAGGAAGAAAATCTTATACAATGAATTAATTATCAGATTCCTAAAAGAGTTTTACAAGTTCTGATAGGTCATATAATAATATATTTTCGGATAATTATTTGAGAAATTATTGGTCTTTCCCCTAATCCTGTCTTATAAAAATTTATTAACAAATTATTATTCTTTAGATGCGCTATAAATGTTCCATTCATCAATTTCAAATATTAAGCGTGTTCCGTTATAAATTTTAAATAAAAATTTGAACAAACAAACTGAAATCTCTCAATATTTTAAAGGTGTTAATTTTAAACTTTTTCAATATGTATGATATAACCTCATCCATGTAAAACCGAGCCAAGCGCTGCTAAACTTCGGTGATCGAACGAGAAACCTTAAACAATTCCAAGTATCGAAGCGGACATTTATTTTCAGGATTCCTATCAAGCTTAAAGTTTTTTTCAATTTTAAAAAATTCAAGCATGAAAATGTTCAATTCTAAAGCATCAAAGTTTAATTTCTAGAAACTTAAACGTTTCAAATTCAAAATTGTTCTACTTTTAATACAGAAATTTCAATATTGTTCGATTTACGTTTTTAATTACTGAAAACTTAACAATTACCACTGTATTTATTTTTCAAATGTGTCAATTCAAAATGTTCGAATATAAAATTACTTAATATTTTTAAATTTTACTACCATATTGGATGATTTTCATTTGGAATTGACCAAATCCCCATAATTTGCATTAAAAAGTGGTTTCATTTTAAATTAAGCATGTGAATTAATAAATCTGAAAATCTTCACTATAATAAAACTGGTTTAACATCCAAGTTTCCTGAAATGTTAATGGTTCAAAAAATTGTTTGTTAATAAAGACAAGAATAAAATTACAATAATAGAATAGATTGCAACAAATTGCAAATAAAATATTTTCATTCAATCTCAATAAAAAATCAATCGTAAAAAAATAAGAAGCAATTTGTATATTCAACAAATTCTAAACAAATTATTTCTATAAAAATTCATAGAGTATAATTGTAGAGAATGTGTCACAGGGCAAAAGGAGTAATTATTAATATTGAATGAAACTTTTATTTATTGAATAGAGCTGTGTCATAATTTACAACAATAGAATTGTTTAATAATATATTATCTGCTCTTGAGATTGTTGAAAAAAATTATGTTTATATACTTTATTCATGAGAAATTTGAAGAATAAACAATATAATAATAATAATGAATGAGATTTAAAAAATAATTTTCAAATCCGAAAATGATTTTTCATCAGTTTTTATTTTTTATTCTTAAAGGTTGCATGCAAATCGCTCAATAATTGAATGATTTTCAATAAGTAGTTCTTATTGAACAACATTAAATAAATTTAATTATGATATACAGATGCGTTCAGTTAGTTTATTAGCGTCAAAAAATCAATTTAATCAATTTAATTGCACCACAACCAGCGGCGGGCTCTGATATAAAAGTGTAAATAAAATTCTATTGGAGAATCTTAACTGGAGTCGGTGTCGAGAAATTCGACTCAATCTAAACATGAGTCACAATCGTAAAATTCGACGACTCACGCGCTGAATCGATTAGGATTTTTTCGATTCGACCACAGCTTACATCGGTTCGGAAAATTCGACTCACGCCTCGAGCGCTGAGTTGAATTGAATTTTTTCAATTCGATCACAGTTTGAAGCTGTAACCATTTTTTGTATAGATTTTCAACCGAATCGGCAAAAATAAGAGGAGCATTTCTAATCAGATTTCTTCTTTCTGAAATCAAGGATCAGAGCTATTTTATGCTGCCGCTTCCTCGAACGTAAACAAACTTCCTATTAACTGCTTTTACACACCGAGTATTGGAATCGCGCGAGATTTCGTACTTTGAGCAGTTGCACGAGTTAAGCAAGGGAATGTCTCATTAAGCCAGTATTACGGCACTTATCAATGCTCGAAACAAAACCCGATCGTCCGAGCACCCGCGCCACGAACAATGAGATCTTCTCTAGAAACCTACCGGGCTCTCTATCTCTTTCTCACCAGCAAAACTCGCTCGGGCACTGGTTCTAATTAACGTTGACAGTAATTAACATAAATACCAGTGCTTCCTTGCCAAGAATTGCTACTTGGTATCGCGCTACCCCGTGAGTTAAGATCCTTGCATAAGATTCTCTCTTATCTATCGATTCCGAGCTAATCGCTCGCTTGTTTCTCGATTTCTCCACCTCTAGGTCATCCCGCCAACTTCGACATCCGCGTTCGAACTTACCTGCAAAAAATAAGTGAAAAAACTTTCTTCGTTAAAGTCCAAGAGTGCACGATTCTACTATTTAAAGTAACTACGAAAAATTTCCGCGTTCCCTTACATAGAAATCGGTAATTAATCTAATTACCATTTATATGTTAGAGATTTACTAAAAAAAATTAAGGGATATGTTGTAGATCTGTAGATTTGTGGAGTTATTCCTTGAAGAATTTTATAGTTGTTTGGTGAAAATATATAATTAGTGAAAGTTTATATATTGGGTAATTAAATTTGGAATTGAGTAACATATTAATTTCGAATCCAAGAATTATTCATTATTGATCAAATATTCAATTTTTTATACTGCCACTCATTCTCTGAATGATTAAAAAACTCTTTTTTTCTGAAACAGATAAAAGAACAGGAAAGGTATTAAATTTCCGAGCAATCAAGCTTTTCAATGTACTTGCTCCTGTCGATAAAATGCAAATTGTATCAGACCCAATCTCCCGGACTTTTAATAAGTACATATACCACCAAGTTTCCAATTGCAGAAGTAATAAGGCTGAGGTTCAAACTCCTCTGGTACAAGATTGAATTTATTTCAATTTACCATAATCAAATTTAATATTATTAGTTTCAAACGTTCATTGTTAAATTCACAAAATCCATAATAGATTGAAAAATTTCTTCATTTCAATGTTTAATTTCGAAACTCTTATACATTCTTACATGAGAAAAGAGCTACGTATTAAATCACAATAAAGTTAAAGCTTTTTATTGTTATCTCATGTTTTATAATGCAGTCTGCTGTATTATCATCCTTTAAATATTATAGGTTTCTTGTCAAACCTCATTATTTCAATTTTTTCTTTAGAAAAAACCTTAGTTGAAAAAAGACTGTTTTAAGAACCAATTTTCAAGATGACGGGAAAAGTGGCATTCGCTTTCTTATTTCTAAGTAAGAAATTATCTAAAAAAAATACATACGTGTTGATTTTGCTGACAAGCAATAACACGGTCTGGTTTTGTATACCCATATTTTATATTAGCCGCAGGGTACTAAAGCCCTAATCTCGATTTGTAACGAAGTAAAAAATTAATGAAATTGCGTTATTTAAATAAATGCAGACAAAAAGTTTCATCTATCTTACATAGTTGTAAATATTTTATATCGTTTAATACTGAAACTCGATTCACTCATACGAAATTCAAGTTCGGATATAAAAATAAGTAAATAAATGTTTATTTTTTATTTTGGAAGCCATTGCAACGTTGCTCTCGGCCACTTTTGCATATCCGACTGAAAACGATAATGTGTGTTTTATACCTTACTCAGGACAGTTATTTAAAATTCCTATGCATTAAACATATGCAATATCTTCATTCTCCTGATTTCGGATATTAAACATTCTTATTTTTTTAAACTGCTAACAATAAAATTATAAAAATAAACTATAAAATCTTTGCTGAATATTAATTCTAATAATTAAAATATTTTTGTAGAAAATTCCACCCAGTGACTGTCATCAGAAATGCTATGTAAATAAAAAATGTACGCTGTCTGTTAAATGCCACAGCAAATCCCAAGTATATTTCTTATCTAGAGTTTTATCAAAACACTGAAAATAGTTAGTTTTCTCCAAAATTGCGAATAAAAAAATGTTTTCAGCCCGATAGCATGCCCTGAACTCGCGGAATAGGAATTGATCCTGAAATGTATGCGATTATAAAGAATGCGGAGAACCTCTGCCTTAAAAAGTGCGGACAAGGTGACTTGTGTAAGTAGACATTTTCTTATTTTCTGAGAATATTTTTTTAAATATATTAAAATACCGCCTTTTATAATATGACAAGAGATTTCGGGCACATCACTAAACAAACAATGGCGTAACAAAATATGTCAATATATGCAGCTTGAACAAATATTCCAGAAAAATAGATTTTTTTATCTATAGCTTTATCTCTGCCGAAGCTTGAAGTATTTACCTTTAAAAGATTGTATACGAAATAGTTCAGATTTTTAAAATGATAATATTATTAACATTATAATAAACATTCCAACTGTGCACTTTCTCGAAATGTAAATTACCTCACTTGACGACAACTTCACACTATTCAACGAGGAATACATTTATATAAAAATTTAATCCACTAAATAAAATCCTTAAGTGTGACAATTGTAAATGTTTCATCATTTTCCTTACTTAAATGTTATAATTATTATAATTAGTGCCAACTCATTTATGTTTTAATAAGTAGTATACTGCCGTGCTAAGGAAAAACTTATGTAAGTAACTTTGCGATTGCGGTTCATTTACTTATATCTGGTAATGGTAAAGTCGACCTAAACGCCAATGTCACTTACGAAAGTTTATCCTTTTTAATCCAGCATATTCACTAATGATACAAAATCTTCTGTGCAAATTAAAGATCCCGAGTCAAAATGATGTACTTGAAGTTCTGAAGGATCAAATGAACGAATTTTTTATTGATCGCTTTATAACCTGTATAGAAACAGTTCCAAAATGATGGATCCGATAATTATAAAATAATCTTGTACCTAATGCAAACTTTTACTAGTACTTTTATTTAATTTCAATCAATTTATTTTGAATGCTGATTCACGAAATTAGTCGCACTTTTCTTAACCAGTTAACTGGTAATGACCTATATATGCGCACGTGGAATAACTGCCACAAAACTCAATTAATTTGTGTAAAAATTGGTATGCCCTAGTTTTTTTGGTCGCTGATGACGAATTTGTGGTCAAAATTGAGAAATTCAAAGTGGCGGATCCAATATGGTAAACTAAAATGCAAAAGTCACGTGATTTGAATGAAAGTCAGTACTAAGTGTTTCTTTTATCGCTGATGACGAATTCGGGGTCAAAATAAAAAAATTTTAAATAGCTGATAATATAGTAGAATAGTCATCAGCGACTTAAAAAACTCTTTCTGCCTTTCATTCAAGTAAAGTGATTTTTGCATTTTTGTCCGCCATATTGGATCCGTCATTTTGAATTTCTCAATTTTGACCCCGGATGCGTCATCAACGACCTAAATAACCCTTAGGAAATGAACTTCCATGATGAATACGGAATTATTTGCTTCTACCAGTTTTGGCATATAACGTCGATTTCGAGCTTACCAGTTAACTGGTTAAGGAAGTCGCAAAAAATCAAAGAAAGTCGCATAATTCGAACAATATAAGAAATCTACTAATGTTTCGCTTTTAAAGATAACAAGATATAATAATCTAAATAGGAACATGCCTACTGATTATTTAGACCAGTTTCTAATTAATTTGAAACCCTCTGCATTTCTCCCCAGGATCTTATTTTTACTTTCTCTTCATGGTTCCGTGTAAGGATGGAACCTTGAGTTGCAAGACGTAGCCCGGCGGGGGCGGCGGGTGGGCAATCCACAAGCGACTAACATGGCTCATTAGCCTACAGCATCGCTAATGAAAGCTCGTTACCCGGGTGCACGCCTGTACCCGGGCACGGGAGGATGCCCGGGTGGCTTTTGCGCCCGGAACTTAGTATTCGCCGCCCCCACTGCTCGAAGGAATCCTATTGCGGTCGCTTCGATGGAGAACCTTATCTGGCACCTTGGATCTAAGTTGATTGGGTGCGAGGTACAAGGCAGTATCTCGCACCCAACGTCCAAGGGGACGAGAACTCTCTAACCTTCGACCAGACTCTTTCTTTCTTATCTTATGCACATCGACACTGACAGAGTTACGGATCTCTATTTTATTTTTAAGGAGGAAGGAGTTGACGATCAGAGTTTAAGACTTTCTAAAATACTATTGCACTGTAGAAGAAATAGATGAATTACTTCAAAGTTTTGTCAATGTTTCTCCACAACAATTATTTAATTATAGAAACAATATCCCACTCTATTATTTCTATAGATCACTAGACTTGATAGTTCTATGAAGAACTATACTTTGCAAATCTGCGAAAGGAGTCCAATTTTCATTTGAGCAGCAACAAATTACTGCCATCAGTGTTTTCCTTAATTTGACTGATTCTACAACCAGAGAGGTTTAAGTGCACCACAAAAGACGAAAGAGCAGCCCAACTATGTCATTTTAATAACCAGATCCCAAGAACTTTAATCAAAATTACAAAAATGTTTCTTCAATACCGCCTAATAAAAGACGACAACGCTTACTTTTATAGCAACAAGACTTCGCGAAAACTGTAATAAAATTCCCACTTCTGTCTGAGGATACAATGTATAGGACTCGTTAGTTGGTCTCGTCCCTATAATTGAAGAACAGCGAAAATGTAGTTGGTATCGCGGTCGTAAAATACATTTTAGAAATTGCATCATCACGGATGGACTTCACAAGATTATTCGTCCCACTCGGGATGTTAAGAACGCGAAAAAATACAATTTCGCATTAGCAGGGGGAAGAAAATAAAAGAGGAAAGCGACTGCCGGTGGAAGACAAGTTGTACTCCAGTGGTGGTGATGCGACGGAGGAATTATAAAGCAGAATTTCCTCGTGGGTTCCTCAGGATGAAAGGTGCCGACGTGGCCGAAGAGTCAACCGGGAGGGGGTGGCTCGATGGTTCTTTGCACCTCTGCCACTTTATAGCCGCTAAGTGTACCCAAATCCCATTCCGCGCCATAAAATCCTTAGAGCCTTCCCGCTCGCACGGCAGGAGGCGGGGAACTCCGGATTCTACTTCGCGACTTGTGTACGATAATTTATCTGTCGTTTCTGCCATGCTCATTTACACGCTTTGCGAGATTAACCTACCACCTGTGTAAACTCGGAAAATCGTTTCGTTACGACGTCTGAGTTGGGAAAAGTAGGTGAAGACAAATCTGGAAAAATTGAAGGGAATCATCAGAGTGAGATTTTTTTTATCCTACCGTATTAACTAAACCAGTAAACTAAAAATTAGTTTCGTAAAAATGATTATTTTATTCTAGGTTCGTATGATGTTATAACGATGTAACGTTCATAATGTTATGAGCATACATAACTTAGAGAAGACAAACACAACGATAATTTCCTACGTGACTGCATCATCCATCTTCTGAAAGTGCAATGGATGCTTTTCATATACCGCCACTAATGGAAGAAATCTTTTTATGAATTAATTAATGAAATGTTCAGTAGATGAGTGATTAAGCCGAGTATCTATCAATTCATAAAGCAATGTCTTTCCAACTTCCTATAAAAAGAAAGTTACTTCAAGTAAACCTCCCCTACATCATTACATTTCTAATGTTGATCTTGCCATTACATCATTATTTACATCAAAATGATACGGTTCATCACATCGTGATGAATTATAGAATATACTTCCTCATGTCCACATGGTTTCTGCTACCATGAGCTTCTTATGAGGTTCCTCAGGCCATGATATTCTAGAGCAATCATGTGATGCTAGTATTCCGGAGAATATGATCTAAACTGAGCTTAATAGCAGAAGGAAGTTGACTGAGATCTAGGAATGAAGGAAGAACAAAAGTGGAGAGGATTAATGAAGACTCCAGGAAATTGCAAGACTGGATAATGTGATAAGCATCAGAAAATTATGCAAACTATAACCATATGAGGATAGTTCATGTCTTTATAAACTTTTCTAGGGGATAATGAAATCTGGTACTTTTTACGAGAAACAGGCTCCGAAAAATGCATATTTTAAATCTTTGTAAATGATTTTTGTTGCAGTTTGATGATACACTGAAATTGTGGTAGAAGTTTCAACTTTTTTCTTTGCTGTGCCGCATTAAGGAGATCGAGGATGGTAGCAAAGTTCTACGTTATGGTACAAACATTTTAAAACATACATGGTACGACATAAATACCGAGATTTGGCAGATTGTTATCACATGGTACCAACATTTTTCAGTTTGGTACCATGTGATCCCAATAATTTACTACCTAACACATGATACCAATATTTTGCAGTTTCGCTCTACATGGTACCAACATTTTATAATGTGGTAGATGAAGGTACCACATTATATACACAGTTTATAGCCTGGTACCATATGATATCAATATTTTTCAGTTTGGTACCACATGGTCTAAAAATTTTCAAGCAGTGTACCTCATACCACAAAATATTTTACAACATTTACTAATATGATACCACATGGTAAAAAAATTTGACTATATAGTAAATCGTGGTACCACATGAGACATACAGTTTACCGCCTGGTACCATATACTACCAGCATTTGCCAGTTTGGTATCATATTGTCTAAAAATTGTAAAGCATGGTACCTTAAATAACGTAGTTATTCATTATGAATCAATTAATTTGGTCATACGATCACATAAAAAGGCAATGGATTCAGATGTTCAAGAATCATAATTTATTTCAACTATCAATCAAAAACCAAATGTTTTTCAAATTAAAATTTATAATTATATTAATTTTTGACTTAGGTGATAATTACCTTTAAAGAAGACCTGCAATAAGGTCGAAACGTACGTTGGTTAAGAAAAATAAGTTATGATTCTTGAACATCTGAATACATTACCTTTTTATGTGACCGTATGACCAAATTACTTGATTCATAATGAATAACTACGTTATTTAAAAAAACGGTCGAAGAAAATTTACAGTGAGGAAATACTCCAATTCACTGAATATACATATACATATATATATGGCACCTTAAACTAAAAAATATTTGACAACATTTGACAACATGTTACCAGATGGTACCAACATTTTACTGGCCAGTACTAGATAATATTCAGAGAAGAAATGGTGTTCACGTGTTTTTCGAATTAAATTTCTATAAATGAAGAAATTTGAAATTTAATTATACACAAAGCAATGCACAGCTAATTTTCGAAGATCTATTTTGAAGGTCTATACAGAAAATTATGAAGTTTGATGATAGGCAAGGTCGCGAGGGGATTGGAACGAAGTGACCGAAAAATAGGGGTCTGGGAGAGACTGAGGTAAGAAGAAGGTGCGCGAACGAGAAACACCGCGAACATTGAAGACCGCATCGTCCGACGTTATTAGCTGGATTGGATCGCGGCTTCCATGGCGTATTCCGGCTCCCACCATATTATTACGCGCAAAATGGCTCATTATTATCATTACTATTTCATATTTTCTTCGCTCGGTCGAAACCACCAAAAAGCAAAAAGGCCGCGAAATTAATATAAATAAAAGCTCTGGACAGAGACGGAACAGCCGGATGGTTGGTCCATACCACGACCGTGAGGCCGAGGATGAGGATAAGGATGAGATGCTGCTGATGGACCCCAAGTTACTGGCTATACGTATAGTTAGACAGGAGGGAATGGCGCACGTACACTGCGCATATGCGCTCGCGGTAGTAGTAGGAGGAGAAGGCAAAGGAGTCAGGATGAGTGAGGATGAGGTCCTGAGAGAAGAGGGTGGAGGGGCTCGTATTAACAATAATTATTGGTTCGAGCCTCTCATCCGTCCACGATCTTTCGAATCTCAAGATCACAAGTGAGATCAATTATGTCCGTCTGATTAGCTTGGGCCTTCGATCGGTGCACATGCAGGACACACGGTTGCTCTTCTTGTAATCGTGTGAGTGCACATGTACCGCGACGTTATAACCTCCGTAAAGTTTCATCTCCCAACTTATGGCAAGGCATATCGAGCTTATTATGTGGAGCAATCCGCTGCCGTTATTCGCTGCCTTATCGTCTTCGTCATTTAAGGTTGGACGTGGGTAAATTCTTCCTTGAAAGTAATAATGAGCCCCAGTCGACTGTCCCACGTTCATATTACAGGAAGGCACTTGCTGCAAAAAAAGGGGACCACTGTCCGACCAATTCCGTAGAAACGAGTAAATCATGAAATGTTTAATAGCTAGTTCTGCTCGCGGATGAGAATCTTTGAACGAATCGGTTAATAAGATGGTTAGCAGGTAAGTGATAATGTTCTGCAGAACGACTAATCTTTAATGGAATGTGCTAGGATATAGCCATGCTAAACTATAGCGTAGTACCTTATGGTATCGCCTTGCATTTCCTTATGAGAGATACTTGCAAGAATTATAGCACTGCAATCCAGTTTTTTCTTTATTAATTTAATTGCATCTTACTCTGATGTTAAAGTTCCATACTGCAATAATTTTACACATCATTTGCGATTATTATTCCACGGCATGATGCTCTAGATCAAGGAATCGAAGAATTCTAATTCTAATTTTCTGAATTGAGATATAAACTTGCGAGCCGGATGACATCAGTTTTTAGACCCACTTCTTGTACTTACTTCTTCAAGATAATTGCATATCAACACTTTCCGTAAAGGATGCTCGATAAGCATATCGCCAATTCTGACGCTATGCTGTAATTTCCTGCGCCATGACTTTTCCTTCAAAGCTTAACAGGTTCTTTAACAAAAGTATGAAGAATTAATTAATGAAGTAATGAAGCATGAGTCAAATTGTTCTAATTGTAAGATTTTTTAGTCCATACTTAAAGATCCTTGAATCAATCATCGTATTTCGATATTTTTCATGTAATTACTTGTATTAGCATGTCAGCTTCTTATATAATACACCCGGATGACACGGTTAATCACTTCGCGATCTTACTTAAAGGATACCATAATCAGTTACTTTCTCTAAAAAGATGTTGCAAACTCATGACATCGTGATGCTACCATTGTCAAAGGCAACTTCTTTCGAAGTCATTTTGATGCCATCCATCTTACCTGTTCCTTTTTAATACTCCTTTACTAAAGTGAATGTTACTTTCAAGGAAAAAATTAACTCAGCGTAAAAAATTAACTAAACTCCACAAAATTAAGCGGTAGCTCATTAAAAACTAAGTCTTAAATATAAGGCTTAAGTTTTGAACTGCTATTCGACCATTTACCGCGGTTTGTTACAAATTGCTGGGCCGTTCTTTTACTCAAGGCATTGATCTTTTTGCTTCCCTTGGTCCATATGTATTTATCTGTAGGTGCGGGTAGGTGTGCACGTTCCATGGTCAAGCTACAGGTGCTCTATCTACGGCTCAAGAGTGGATACTACCTCGTAAAACGCCTACCATCCGCCTCAAACTTCTCCATCCGATAAATTTATTGTACGTATGTGATGGAGGAAAGGTTCATGCGGTGGGTCCGTTAAACTTAAGAAGTCATTTCTCGAGTCCGTTTTCCACTAAATTACCACGCATAGTAATTAAATTTGGCAATTAATCCTGCTAATATCCAACTGTAATTGGAGAGGCGCTTTTGAGATTTAGCTCTATATCAGTTGCAGTACAGGTGCGGTGGACACATTGAGTCATTTCCTAACATAGCTTTCATTATGATTATAATTATCGGGATTAATCATAAGGGCACTCTTAATTAACGGTCTTGGTAATGTACTTGGTAAGTGCTTTATAAGATTTCCTCTATTTATATTCATCACTTATGAGTACTTGTCTTATCTGAGCAGTATTTCTTTTATGAGAGGTTAATCTGTTATAGAGCTTGGTATAGATTCGATATCTGAATTCACTTATCTTCTAATTTATGGAAATAGCTTGTGGAATACATTTTCGTAGATATTTATGGATTGAGGATCTTGGATTGGGTTTGAAAGAAGACTAACCGCTGATAGCAGGTTGCTACTGTTAGGAAACAATATTTTTTCACCTGGTTCCAATATTCTACAGCTTGATAACATATGTTACAACATGGTATTAAACACTTTTCAACCTGATAATATATGGTATTAATATTTTTCAGTCTGGTAACACATATTAAACAATTTTCAACCCGGTACTATATGAGATCAACATTTACCAGCCTGGTACCATATAGTATTGACAATTGTTAACATGGTACAATATGGTAAGAACATTTTCCAGTCTGGTACCAAACGGTCTCAACACTTTTCAACTGGGTACTATATGATATCAACATCTTCCAACCTAATACCACATGGTATCAATGTTTTTCAATCTGGTTCAATATGGTAACAATATTTCTCAGTCTGGTAACACATGATATCAACATTTTCCAGTCCGGTGCCACATATTATTAACATTTTCTAGCTTGGTACCACATCGCATCAACATTTTACAGCATGCTGTACACAATACCAATATTTTACAGCTACCATATTATATCAAGAGGGGGAAAAAAATTAAAACTTCTGATACTATAAAGAAGGCTATGATTTTGCAGTACTAGTTCCACAAGTGAGCTGGTGCAAATTAACATCAATGGATTGAAGTTTTCTGCAGTGCCAAAGAAGGAAATGTGTATTACAGCGATCATCCAATAGGTTGCTGGCCACGATTAAGTATCGCGATTCTGGCTCACACAGAAACACATTTACTCGCGTACGGAGATGCGTGCCAGCAGATATGCGTCTTATGTTGGTATAATAGATGCAATAGGTATAGAAGAGGGAGAGAGGTAGAGAAAAGAGCGAAAAAGGGGGAAAAGAAAAAGAAAAGAAAGAAGAAAATACATATACGCCTATATCTAACCCCATAAATTCGCCACGCGATAGTTTACGACTCGGGCACCGCCCCGTGTCATTATCGCATATGGGGAACGTGAGTCGAGAAAACGCATCGGCTTTCGGCCATTTATACCATTTTTCCCAACGTGAGATCCCGATGCCAAGATCTCCTGAATTTCAATGTCTGCGTCGCTCTTTAATTTCCTGCGACTATTTATTCCTTCAGGATTGACATTAATGAATGTGAGAAAAGGTGTAATACGATCCTATGCTTTTTCCGCTGAGGAAGTTGTAACTGAGATGGCATTATGTGATCCAATCTTTGATCTAGATTCAGAAAATAATTTCTGGAACATGCATGAGCTCGTAGGAGTTAAAGTTATGAATAAATTAAGTGAGACTGTTCGCAAAAAGGGAAATTAACTATCTGTTACGAATTACTTTCGAAGTCTGACATTGAAGTAAATTTCTTATCTTACACTATTCTCAAGGGCAGTGACATCAAGGAAGGATCACACGAAGATAATTTCTGCATGCAGAAGCCAATCTAGTGGAGTAGCAGGTTCGCAGTGAATCGATCGAAAGGTACCTGGAGCGAGTCTGTCATGGGAGGCGTCAACGTATGTCCCAATGGTCGACAGTTGGAGATCGTTTCGCGACCGCAAAGCCGGGCTATCGCTGCGGAGCGATTTCATTGGCGTCCAGACATTGCCATTCGCTTTTTACGAACAACTTGTTACTTGGACGATTTGTCTTTGCAAAGGGAAGAAGAAAACGAGCGGAATGAAGGGAAGTTCCGGCCGAGGAGAGAAGAACAGATAGCAATGAGAAAGAATAAAAAACCCGGAGGGGGAATTTACGCTTGGTAGTCGTCGTAGGAGACTCAGAACAACAACTGACTCTATCTCCGAGCTAGTAGCATATCGGATTATGTGGTGTGCATCAATCGGGTATAGAATAATTGACATATCTGACTCGGATTGGGATTGAAGCCGTAATATCATGTAGTACCATCTTTTAACGGACGGGTACCACATGATACCACCTGATACTATACAGTAACACGTGGGTACAATGTGGTAACATGTGTTCAAATGTTGGTGCCACATGGTATCAAGTGATGGCACGTGTATTTTTGAACCTATCTCAGGATATTCAACTCAGAGAGACCCCATGGTCGATATCACCATCTACACGTGCAGATTTTTATAGTACATAACCTTCATACGTGTGCAAGCACGTAAGCGTACATTGCTTATACATATAATGTAATAGCAATTTAATCAATAAAATAAGAGGATCGCTTTAGCCTGCTCTTCGAGACTGCAATAATTACAACAGAGAATTATGAGCGACCATACTTGATTGGATCTATAAGCATCTCCCTTTCTCTCCTTCACACTCCGTCTCTCTCCTTCTCCTCCAATCTTCCTCGCGGACCAACTACCAGTTTCTCTCGCTCCTCTTTTCCGTCGCTGTCTGCCGAGCTCGGAAAGGAATTCGAATCTGTTCCAGAAGGAGAGAAATGTCGATTTTTATTAGAAAGGTTTTACCAGCGGTGGTAGTGCTTCTCATTGAGATAATCGATTAGACCGAGCAGCGTGACAATAATAATGCGATGTACGTCGCGCGAATGAAACCCAAAGCGACTTCGTCGGATGTCAAGCGAATTGCGTTTAGTCATACTTTGATCGGGAAGACAAATAAGATTATGCCAAAAGATCGATCGGTCCACTACGGCCCCAGACCGACAGGACCTACCTCGACCGGCCAACTACTCGAATATTAATTACCTATCCTTAATTAAGGACTTTTTGCTTAAGCAGCCGAGATTTTAGCGGCTCTTTCAATTCATCCAAATTATTGATAATTCTTATGACGCAAGCAATGACTGACACTATCCTTCAACTTTCTTACTCGTCACTTTTTAAATCATCAAACCACTCATTATTTTAGTTTCTAAATAATGTCCTCCGGACTGCGATTCAGAGTATCTTATCCAATATATCAGTTTACCTTCCACTAATTTTGTTTGATAAAGATCACAAACAGTATTAGTCAATAATAATGAACCTGAGCGAATAAATCAATTTTTTTAAGTGCCTAAAAAGAGTAATTCTTCTGTGCTTGGATGGCGAGTTTAATTAATATTAAAGTTTCAATTTTGATTATAATTAAACAATAATGGCGAAATAATGATTTATTACAAGTAATTACTAGTTGCCCTCTCAGGCTTGTTCCTCTCTCTTCCTCCTATGTACCACACGCACAGAGGTTAAACTCTGCATCTTGGAAGAAGCCAGTACTGTTTTTCGCTCCGGCCTTCTTCTCTCATTTCTTGAAGTTCCTCGAAGGTATGAGATGCAGGTCTATTCTGAGCAAAGTGACCTTGAAGAGGTCGACAGCAAACTCGTCTATTTGTCAAAAAGACGAAGAAACGACTCAACAGGTTTAGAGGGTGTTCAAATGAATCAAATTTCGAAACTTTTGATGATAAAAATGCTCTCAAATACTTTAAAATTCCTTGATAATTTAAAAACATGCTTTCCACCTTTTTCTTTACATTCGGATAACCTCCAGGCTTGGCAAAGAAGGAATCAAAAAGCCACAAGAAAACCGTTCTTTTTTAGTTTTAAAGCCCAACAAAAAGAGATAAGTACTCGGATGGTGTTATATTGGCAAAGCGAGTAAAAATACACGAGACTTTTCTGAGTAAATAAAAAGGAAGCGCTAGAGGGCAGTAATTATCTGACGAATGGCAAATAAAAGAGCGACGTTTCATCGCTACTCGGCGAGCCATTAAATATGTATTTATCGGTTCACTGCACGTTAGTTGCGATCCAGTGCAAGACCGCAATGCGGTCTGACGGTCATTATGGAATGCGCGTTATGTAGGAAGATCAGAATAGGTTCGAGGCTTCCAAGAAGATGGCCTCTGTTCCCATAACTTCCTCAATGAAAAGAGATCTACTCGCTTATAAGACTGCGTTATTAATTATTGTATCGCCTGTTAATTAACTCGCGAGTTTATGAAGTCCACAGGAATGAACGATCCTCGCCTCGCCCTATACATTTCCTGTGTTCTAGTTACACAAGATTTTTTTTAATTGATCATATGAATTGCATGCTTTTATAGCTAAAATGAAAAAGGATATAAAGGAGTAAACTTCATTACTGAGGATCTCATAAAGTAGGAGAAGATGTATTAAAATAAATCAAAATTAATCTGAGTTTATGAGTTTAAAAGAAAATCGCGCATATACTTACGGTACTAGACGATACCGGATGGTAACATGTGGCACCAATGTGATAACAGCAAATTCTACGATGTTAACATATATTAGCACAATAATAGATTTAATACTTTCACGATGATTCATTATGATAAATTTAAATTTAAAATTTAAAGCTTTTTCGGGTTTCAATCGTGTGCGAAAGTACGAAACTTGCCGACGTTTCGTGAACATTACACTTCACTTCTTCAGGATGATCTGAAACTGAAGTTTCAGGTTATGTTGTTCTTATTTAGATTCTCTACGATGCCTATGATTGGCCAGAGCGCCCCATGGTAGGAACTGCTCGAACTTGATTGGCCAATCGAGTCTTTTTTAAAAAACCCGGGAGGACGGAAAGCCAAATCGAATTGGTATTATATTCGTTGTCCCATATTGATGTTATTAGGGTGTTTTAGTACGCAAAGATTCTTTATTTCACTCAATATATAAATTTTTACTCTTTATTTGCATATATACTTTTGCTAAGTATTCCCTAGAAAAAAAATAGTAAGAAAAAGCACGAAATAGGTGTTTTGTTGAAAAAAATTCTATCAACAATTAAAATGTTCAAAAATCTAAATCTTAAATTACTTTTTAAACAATGATACTAGGGTTTGGTGAGAAATAAAAAATCTTTCTTTGAGTGAAATACACAAATTGAACACTTGTTCTTAAAATTATTAATAATAATAATGTTTGCTTATTATTAAGAGTTTCTAGACACAGAATATCACATTTTTTTTAATTGCCACAGTAAACGACATCATTAACTGTTTGTTGATACAAATTAGCTTCAATATTAAGTAAATTATTTATGTTCTCTAAGTATATCTAAATCTTAGTAGCATCGTCTAAACAGTAATTTTCGATCTCAATAAATTATTATTTTAAACGCTAATAACAAATTTCATAAACGAAACACCTATTACTGGCTCTTTCTTACTAAAAAGTTTTTTAACAACATTTTACAGTTCAGCTTTTATGACAGAAATCATTTTGCACGTATATTGTATCCTTTTTCACCAAATAATTCAACAATAAACAATTATTGTTATTAATAATAAAATTATTACAAATAATATACTGGTGACTTGTATGGAATATATAGTCTGTAAATCGCTTCAAATAATCGGCTTTTCCTGAAAGGGCTTGAATTAGGAAATTATTTACACTAGAGAACCATAAAAATACTGAAAATGAATTATTTATGTTTCGCAAGTACATCTACGTTAACAAATTTAATGCTGATCATTTCTAAAAAAAAACTTTCAAATCCGTTCACAATTGCGACCTGTAGACTATTTTGAATTGTAAATTCCCGAGCCAGCCCACTCTGCATCGGGAAAAGTAAACCCCAAAGGTCTTATTTTTACTCCGGTCTTTGCCTGAGCCTGTCGGGCACTTCGCGATTTAACGAGGCGGAGTCCGAAGGAAAGTGCTACTTCGGACTTTGCCTGACACCGCTCAGTCAATTCGCGGAGGGACAGGCAGACGGCACATCGGACTTTGCCTGTAACATGTCCATATTTCCAATTCTTTGGAAATATTTTGTAGAACCTATTTTTTTTCATGTAAAATCTATTTTCACATCAAGCGTGAGCTTATGTCAAGTGTGCCATCATTGTGAACAAATTTTGGTAAATAAATTTCTCTCCTTGAAAGTGACTCTTACGAAAAGTAGATTTTTTAGAAGGAAAACCTTGATACCTATAAACCATGAGATAACGACTGTATTATATATGTACGTATAGCGTAATGCAGCACCGAAATATTGGTTAGATACACTTGTTGCCAAATTGTTGAATAATACGCAGTAATCAATTTTTCCTCTGCTGGAAAACATGAAGATCTTTTATACTCCGGTCATCACATTGGTGGTCTTCTTCAGTTCTATTGGTGAATATAATAATATAATATATGCATAATATAATACAAAATTTCTTCCGTTGGAATCTCGAATGTATTTTTTTATCAAAAGTTGAAGTTTAAAGCTAGTTGATCCGGATTTTGTACAAATTTGTAAGTGCCACGGGTACGAGGAACCTTCTAACATATGGGAAAAAGAACGATCCGAGAAAATCCAAGCAGTTTCGGAACTTGTTTTCAGCACGGACTTTAGTTTTTAAATTGCTCAAATAGTCCCCGACTAGTCGGGCGTAGTCACTTTAAAGCTTTTTATCATGAAACGGATTTTTGAGAAAGAATTCAAGAAAAGTTATTTGCTTTCCAAATTAAAATTTAATGAATAAGTTTAATTGTCTTTGCGTTAGGGCAGGTGGAAAATAACAAAATCTGATATTTGAAATCTATGCAACGCGAGAAAGAAACTTATTGGGATCCTAAAAACGTATAATTAATTTGGAATCGATGGAAGAACATTTTTTGTTTGGAGAGTTTTTACATTTTCTTTAGAGTCAATTTTTTTACATACCTGGATGTATATTTAATTCACCCTTTTCCGGACAGAATGCTTATCATCTGTGTAAAAAGAAGATTTTTTTTCGAGCACTTGAAAACTTTTTAGTGACTTAAATGCACTGGGAAAAAATTTCTATGACCCAGAAATAAAATTAGAAAAACAGCAAATTTTTATAATTTTGATTTCATTATGTTACAGAATTTGTTTTCTACTGTATTTCTATCCTAAAAAGCCCACGCATGCGCGGAAGAATTTGTAAACCGCAATTTACAAAGGTAACTTCGACTCATACCAAAATCAGAATGTACAATTTACTGTATTTCTAATTTCGATTCCTGCTTCTTGTCGATTGTTTTTTTTATTTCACATTCACTGTATTTCGGTTCTTGAGTCTAGGCGATTTTTTTCCTAGTGCATTTTTGCTACTGAAAAGTTTTCAAGTACCCGGAAAAATTGTTCTGCTGTTTACAAAGGTGTGAAGAATTTGTTCCGGAAAAGGGTGTAAATTGAATACGAATTATCTTACATAAATAAAGATAAATCCTAAAATCAAATGGTATAATAAATAAATAGTACAATAAAAATAATTTATTAAAATCCGCAAAAAATTAGAGACTTTTTTTACCTTTAGGCTTGTCAACAAATTAGAACTCAACAAAATTTTAAAATTCTGCAAAAAAAAATTTTTTTAACATTTTTGTAGTACGGGTACTAAACTACATGTCTACCTATTTCAAATTAATTATACTTTATTAGGATCCCAATACGCTACTTTTATGCATCGTAGCGATTTTTAATCCCAGAATGTGTCTCCTCCACTAATCAGTTATCAGTAATGATAAAAAAGCACATTGAAAATTAAAGCGCACAAAAAAAATAGAATTAATAATCACGCATAAGTAACAAAAACGAAGTGGTGATTCCTAGAGGAAAAAGAGATTCAAACGAAACATGCCTTTCAGAAAAGTGTGTTCCTTCCTCCTTCGTGAAACAGGTGTTCGGAATTTTCAGAAAGCACCTTAAAAATTAAAACAGACCAAAAATAGAAAATTCGTATCTTTTCCTAACTTTACAATTCTGCTCATTTTGAATTTTCGAAGACAGACCGAGCATTCAAGCAGACGAAGATTACGCGAAGTCTATTCTAGCGATGGTGTGGGAAAGCCTTTACAATTCGGCGGTTTAAATCCGTCCGTACTATTCGCGCTTTTGATTCGCGGTGCCGACAGTGCACTGAGCTTCGGAAAAGTTTTCCAGGGCAGTTCGTTCTCTTTATTATTTCTTTGTGGTAAAAGCATAAGACCTGGAGCTACACAGTGACCAAACGCGACTTGTAACAGTATATAATTGAGCCGTCGAATATAAAACTGTTCCGTTCTGTACCTGTTCGGTCAAACTGAACGTCCGTTAGGAGTCAGGGTTAAAGAACAGAGAAGGGACATGAATAAGATCTCTGAATAACAGACAATACTTACTAGACACAGTGTTGAAAATGATCATTTTTTTGGATTTGAAAAAGCGAAAATCGTTTCGAACGAACGTCACTATCGTAAACGTCTGGTGATGGAAATGTGTCATATTGCTGGTAATATTAATGCGGCCAATTTGCGAACCGACGTAGCAAAACCTTTCAAAAATATATTTGCCTGTTTTGAAGAGGAATAAAATCTGAAAACACGTGTTGGCTACGGTCGACCTGTGATGGAGTCCCTATGTTGTCATTCAGTTTTACTACCACAGCCCTTCAAAAATTAAAGCGTCGAATAACTAACTTCTTATACCATTTAGAAACTTGTTTTTTAATTTACGATTAATTGCCTTTGTTTTTGAATTATTAACTTCCTTTCAAACTATGAAAGTGTGTGCTTTTGTTCAACTTGCTTGTCGAGTGTGTGAATATCGTGTTTGTGGGATTACGGAGTATTTTAATTCACCCGCAATCACCTCACCTTCTGCAACGAAATGGGAAGACCACACAGAGAAGGAGCTGATAGAGAGGCAGAGGGAGAAACAGAGAGGGTGACAGAGAGAGAGAGAGAGGAAGACAGAGAGGAGATGCACGGCGTAGAAACACTAAGTTCATGCATGATTTCTTTTATTTTAATCTTATTGGCTTTTTTGGAAAAAGACCCTATTTTTATTAAATATCTGGCACTGAAAAGGACCCCTATCCGGGGTCGAAACGTTTGCCAATTCAACTTTTATGAAATGCACGTTTTTTAATCAAGTATATTCATAAGACCCTAATACCAATACAAAAATTCTTCATAACAACAATACAGTACACTCCCGCTAACTGCAATCTCCGTGTGTTGCACATCTCCGCCAGACGTATTTCAAAGCACACATTACTGTGTCTCTTACGAAGGGAAATATAAGTCTTTGCGCTAGCCTGCGCATTTGCAAAAGTACGAGTTCCAATGCGGAGTAGAGTATAGTTGGGCTCCTCACTGAGTGCCGAATTGTTTTAAGTAATAAAAGTCATCCATTTCTATTTCCTCTTACAGAATTAAGTTCGCAGTCCAGCCAATCTAGTAGTTCAACCGTTTCTGACGAACTGTCTTACAGCTCTCGGACTCCTTCTCCTGAATATCGAGTTCCTGCCAGTCTGCGACAGCCATTACAATGGATAAGATTCCAATTTCCTAGAAATCGTTTTCTTCATTATTATGCAACCAAGTCGGTAGGTAGATGGAATCACAGACATGAAGTCAGAGGCTTATGGCCTATACGAACAAACGTGAAATATGAGGTACAAGTTAATCAGTTTGGTGACATATTTGGATACAAAGACCCTAAAACTTATGATATTCGTAGATTATTTTCTTTACACGATCATCATATGATGACAATAAACACCCACCGCGATAATCCGATTAGGAAACTTACGAATGATGAAAAAATGTTCCTGTCAAGAAATCCACTTGGTTAGCCATTGTTGTAATCTGGTGCACACTCTTTCATGTAATTCCAAGTAATCTGATGTAATTGCTGAAACTTTTGTGTGATCTCGTGAAATCTCTTGGATATTAAACAAGAATAGAGACGCAGCATGTTTCATTTAAAAAATACTTCAATTAAGTTATGAAAAAGAAAGAAAATTTTCACTGACTGAAGTATGACCTGAAAAAAGAAGACGCAGCAAAAGTAAGCCTAAATTTTTTCTGTGCGTAAAACGCCGATTCTCTAAAGTACGCCGCACTCTATGTAGTAACAGTTAGTAGAAACTTGATTTTCAGTATTTTGCATTTATAAAAATACATTATTTTACACACGATACATAATATTATTTACCACATATTATCTTACTGAATAATCTACAACTACGCGAAGGATCGAACCTCAGTTTGCGCACACGCATGTATCAAGTATACAGACATTATATGAGCTATGATTTGAATAATTAATAATTATCCTGTGAGTTATCAGTTTCCTAATGTGTCTTGTAAAACTAGAATTATGTTTGATTGAGAAGAACATGTCTAGTTATCTTTAATAAATAATATTGCATAAAATAGAATTTGGAGACGACAATTATTAAAAGCCTATGAAATTGATTGAAATCACTTAAAATCTTGTGAAACATGTTGAAATCCTACCTTAGCTGAATGAATTTTAAAGCAAGAGTAGTTGCAAGAAATATACGTGAAGTGAAATTTTTCGAAAAATTGCTGACAAAAATTTCAATTTTAAACTTAACAATTTGTATCGTGTATCCAACATAATGAACTTACGGGTACACGCAAGGAACTAATATGACATTTTTATGCTCATTAAACAAAATTGACAAATTAATTCATAATGCAAAAGATACCTGTAAATGATAAAACAGGGATTATATCGCAGCTCTGTGGCATTGGTAACTTGTGCAATTTGTGTGCAGAGCGCCAGGGATGGGTGGTATAAAAGACAGAGTTGGGAACTTGAAAGTATTTTTGGCAACACATTATTAACTATTATTATCACGATTATTATTCTCGTTGTCATTAACAATTGTTAGAAATAAAATACATTATTTGTGCTTTTCACAGAAACATTTTTTTTTCTTTCTCACACTCTGTCTCAAACGGTACTGTCTAGTGGCGTTGCAGTGATTTTTAGGGATGTTAAGTTGCGTGTAACTTTGGTCCGATAAGAAGTTTCGTGAAACATTGGAGGTCTCTTAAAGCATTTCAGTATTTCAAATATGGTGGCGAGAAAATTCAAACTGATAAAATCAAAGAAATCCTAATCTGACACTAAAGGCTAAACCGATTTACGCGAGCGTAAAATACCCCCCCCCCCTCAACGTTTCATGTGAAAAGTTTCAAAGCTTTTTTTAAACTTTTCATCGCTTACATCCCTTGTGCGGCTCGCCCAAAGCTGCTGAGGTTCTAGTTCGAAATTCCCATAGACGTTTACTTCAAAACTGCAAAACGGTAACCTAACCTGAAATTGTTCAAGAATTATGAAACTTCAAAATCTAATCATTTGTTGAAAAATGTTGATTTCTGTTAAAAAACGAGATCAAAACCGAAAGACGTAAATTGCTCAAAACATTTCTTTCTTGGAAATTTAATAATATTTTATGAAATTGAGTAGGTTTGTCTCTATTTTGTGAGAAGGTGTAGGCTCCGGAATCTGCGATTATGGTTCTTAAAGCTCCTTCTGTCCTTGAAGGTAAGCAAGAGCGGGAAATTTAAGCGAGGTAACATCATGCAACACTGCTCCTTGGTGTCAGGTCTCTATCCGCGTATGACCTTACGCGACAGACGGGACAGTTGGAGATGAAGGTTTAACCTTTGGATACTTTTTTAGAGCTACCAACCTTTCTAGAATGTTATGAGCAACAGTGTTGACAGACCAGATGAAGTGATCCTAGAAGAACAGCCTTTTGCAATCGATTCGCGATGGAATGAGCCTGACGCTGGCAAGTCAGAATCTTGTTCAGTTGGCTAAGAAATGAAGCTTTCATACCTCCAAGACAGCCGATTATGAGGACTACGAGATGGACTTTGTAGCCTGGGTACAGCCTGCTCAGCTCGAAAAGAAGTGCTTGATATTTCACCCGCTTTTCTTCCTCATTTGCCGTAATATTACCGTCTGCTGATGCCGAGAATTCAATCACGCAAATGATCTTGGTATTCAGATATTGGAGGACAATATCAAGCTTCGTAGCACTGATACGTTGAGCGGTGGAGAATGAGAAATTCCATTAGAACTTACACTGATCATTCTCCACAACGGACTCGAGTTCCCCCTAAGCGTATGGCAGGACGGGCAATAGATCAACGCCATATGAGTGCCTAAGATAGTAATATAACACATTTAGAGCCGCATTTTGTCTCTCTATGTACATGTAACGTACATACTTTCCCCAGAAGACTTGAATCTCTTCTCGGCTAAGCAGATTTTTAACGGCACGTGACGGTTTATTGCACAGATGGGAAGGATGAGTAGAAAAGGTGGAAGTTTCCTGAATCCATTTTACTCACCGTTCAAGGCGCTGTTTCGCTCTTGAAAGAGATATTATTTTTTTCATCCAGTGCTGCTTGATGGTCAACAGTTTACACCTGTTCAGCGTGTGATTTGCTTTCCTTAAGTTCTGAGCAAGTGTCCTAACTTTTGGAGTGAATTTTTTATTTGAAGTTATGTAGCTAATCACGCACTAAATATTTGATGCATGCCGTCTCGCCGTTTCAATTTTAAACTGAAGCTGTGCAATACGCTCGCGAGTCTTACTGAGGCCACGTGACACCAAATTGAATAAGTGTTTTCCCGCCTTCAATTTTTAATAATTTTTTTCTGCTGAACGACTCAACAGACAAAAAAATTCAGGACGCACCTTGAGTTGGGATTAAAATTGTGTATTAAAACCTTATTTTATCTAAAATTATGAAACAACCCTATTAATAGAGCCCAATAAGAAAATGCAACTTTTTTGACTAAAAGTTTATTCTTTTTGGTTGTTATTATTCTTGGTTAAAAAGTCATCTACTTTATTGAAAATGTTACTGTTTTTTTTTAATTTAACTGTATTGAAAAAATTGTCTTTTCGGCTTGAAAATTCAAGTTTGCTTGAAAATGGAATTGATTTTGGTTGAATAATTCACCTGTTTTGTTGCACATTCGTCTTTTCGTATAGAAAATTCGTCCTTTTGTTTGAAAATTCGAATGTCTTCTATAACATTGATCTTTTCGGCTGGAAAATGCAACTATTTGGTTGAAAATGAATGTTTTTTTGTTAAATAATTGACCTGTTTTGTTGAAAATTCATCTGCTCTGGCTGTGAATGAACTTTTTTGTTGAAAATACAACTTTCCGGTTTAAAAATTCAACTGTCTCCTAAAAAAATTCGTTTTTTTTGCTTGAAAGTTCATGTATTTTGTTGAAATGTTGTCTTTCTTGGTTAAAAATTCAATTATTTTGTTGGAAATGTAACTGTTTTGATGAACATTTGTATGTTTGTATAGAAAATTCTGTTTTTTTGTTTGGAAATTGAACTGTATTCTAAAAAAAAATGCTTGAAAATTCAACTATTCGGTTGACAGTGGAATTTCTTTTGGTCGAATAATTCACCTGTTTTATTGAAAATTCATCTGTTCTGGGTGTAAATGAACTTTTTTGTTGAAAAAAAAAACTTTCGGTTTAAAAATAAACCTTTTGGGTTGAAAATTGTTTTTTCGACTTAAAAGTTCAACTATTTGGTAAAAAAAAAAAAAAAATCAACGGTAAATTCAACTATTCCATTTTCAGTTAAAAATTTATATTTTTTGTTGAAGAATTCGACCATTTCGTGGATAATTCGCCTTTTTGGGTTGCAAATGCAAAACTATTTGGTTCGTCTCTTTTGATTGAAAGTTCAACTATTTGGTTGTCAATTTAACGGTTTTGTTGAAATTTCCACTTTTCGGTTTGGTGATTCAACTGTCTTCTAAAAAATTCGTCTTTAGCTTGAAAGTTCAGCTATAGTTGTAAATTTAACTATTCCAGTTAGAGTCATCATTTTAGTTGAAAATTCATCAATTTAGTGGCAATTAATGTTTTCAACAGAAAATTGAACTATTCCATTTTTGGCTGAAAATTGATATTTTTTACTTCAAAATTCAACTATTTGGTTGAAAATTGATCTTTTTTAGTTGAAAATTCGTTCATTTCGTTGAAAATGGTCTTTTTTGGAAAAAAATTAATTTTATTTGTTGAAAATTCAACTATTACAGTTAAAGTTTTATCATTTTAGTTGAAAATTCATCTTTTTTGTTTAAATTCAGCTATTTCAGTTGAATATATGTATTTATGCTTCTATCTTAAGTAGGACCTTATATTTATAAGCGGGAATTGTCAGGTAATTTCGTGGTAAAAATTTAGTAGACACTCTGGCTGTTTGCTTTACAATTGAACTATTTGGATGAAAATTCATATTTTCGCGTTGAAAATTCAATTATTCTGCATTTAATTCGTCTTTGTGGTTGAAAATTCATCACTTTTGGTAGAAATTTCGTATTTTTTCGTTAAAAATGTAAGTGTTCAGTTGAAAATTAATTATTTTTTGTTGTTAAATTCAAAGATTTCTTTATTTAACATTAAAATCTTTCTTTGTTGAAAATGAACTTTTTTGGTGAATATGTATCTTTTCAGATTTAGAGGTAAACTGTTTTTGCAACATACAACTTGTTGGCTCGAAAACTCAACTATTTTTGTTGCAACTGTTTGGTTGACGTTCATTTTTTTAGTTGAATATTCATTATTTTGATTGAAAATTTAACCAATTTGTTGAAATTTCGTTTTTTTTTTTAAATTTAGTTTTTTAACTGAAAATTTAACTACTTTCTTTTTTGTTAGAAAATTAATTTTCTTTGTTGAAGCCATCATTTTGGTAGAAAATTAAACTATTTGGTTGACAATGAACTATTTTGATTAAAATATTTTCGCGTTGAAAATTCAATTGTTCTGAGAAAATTCTTCTTTTCGGTTTGAAATTCATTCCTTTTGGTAGAAATGTAATATTTTTTATCAAAAATGCAAGTGTTTAGTTCAAAATGAACTTTTTTTTGTTAAAATTCATCTTTTTGGGTTTAAAAGTCAACTGTTTTCCATAAAATTCTACTTCTTTGCTTGAAAATTAAACTATTTGGTTGAACGTGCAACTGTTTCGCTAAAATTGTAATATATATATCTACTTGAATTCATAGGAATTTAAAGCGTTTGATATTAAATTCAACATGATTCCTACATTAATTTGATTTAAAAGAGTTTATTCCTCTATTTTCTTGAAAAATCACCTTACTTCCCCTGTTTTAAAAGCACTAGGCTATAAAATCTGATGCAAGCTTTGTATTACATTAAATTATTACCTTAAAGTATCAATTTTTAATGACAAATATCTATTTTTGTAGGTCAGGGAGGAGGCGGTGGTGGTGGTGGTGGTGGTGGAGGCAACAGATTTAGTGGTGGCGATCGAGGAGGTTACGGCGATCGATCGGGCGGCAGTTACAAGTAAGTTGTCTTATTTTCTGAAACGCACCAAAGAAGGGAAGAGTCCAGTGAAATGAAAGAGATAAAAAAGAAAAGCAATCAATCTAAGTAATAAAAGTTAGATCAACGATAGTAAAGAGCGATGGTATTTGCTGAGAAAGAAATTTCTTGAATTTTCACAAAGGTAACGAATGATGCATTATTGCAAATGAAAATGAATGAAAAAAAAAAAACAATATTTTACATGCAATGGCCTATCGCCCCTTGGGGTTTAATGTGTTTGAAGTGTGTCTGCAGGTTTAACACACAGATATTACTGGTTATAAAGGTAAAAACAGGTTGTATACGACAAATGACATAAAATGGTTACGACGTATATTACGCATAATAAATACTGAATCTGTATTACAATCTATGGGCGCGCACCATGCGTTGCTTTAGGATCGCATGCGTTAATTGGCCGACTCTTGTCGACAAGCGAACAACGCTGTCTTTCGACAATTTAGGGTTATCGAAACGCAATTCGACGATCGCACAATAGCTTTCGTGAGATCAGGCATTATCGCTTTAAGGTCCTCCACTTGCTACATATATTTAACGCACTTCTACTGCAGTCACAGTCGATTTTTTTTTTTTTTTTTTGAAATTGCAATCATTTTTTTCAGTGAATAAGGAGTATCCAATGTTCGGCGCGTGTTTTAGAATTTATGTTACTTTCATGTTTTACAGAACACGAAAAATAATATAAACCAAATATATAAGTAATGTATAACTGAACATTTTCAGGGTGTCTAGCGTCCTGGGAATTTTTGTTTACCTGGAAAAGTACTTAATTTTGCTCATGGGCCTGCAATTTTTATTCCCTTAAAGAAAAAATAGGTTTTTAAACCTGAACGCAAAAAGATGGCTGCGCCGTTTTTTGGTAGGTTTCTGTTTATTATTCATAACTCCGCCATCTTTCGATTGATTGATAATTTTTTGTTTTGTTTGAAGGTAGAAAAATACACATTTTTAACAATAGATTGTTCATTTTATCGCGGTGAAAAATCAAGAAACTACAATCGAAAATATTCCAAAGTTTCTCATTTATTCCCGATTTTTCTCAACTTTAATAACAATTTAATAATATTGTTTTAGTCTAATATTTTTTGCTGTTAGTATATTAAAAATAAGTTTAATTCCCCGTATGATGAGTTTTTTTTTTTAATCAGAATTTGTTGAAATTTGACTGAGTTATTCAGCACTATTTGTGTAGGGTAACCGTAGGTCCGGGAAAAGTCAGGAAATTTTATTGGTCGGGGAAAGTCTGGGATTTTTAAAGAAATCTTGCAACATTCAGGGGATTTCTATAAGAGGCATTCGGAATAATTTTCAAGGATAATAAATTTGAAATTTTTAGATTTGGATTTGTTTTATTCTGTTAACAAAAAATGATTATATTATTATTAGTTGAGAATTCATTTTTTTTGGTAAAAATATTCATTTTGTTGGTTGCAAGTTTAACTCTCTTGTTCAAAACTAATTTTTTTTTGGATACGAAATTAACTATTCCATTTTTGATTGAAAATTGATTTTTTTTAAATTGAAAATTCAAATATGAACCACTTTGTTAAAAAAAAAATATATTTTTTGGTTGAAGGTCTTTGGTCTTTGGTTAAAAATGTAACTATTTTGTTGAAAATTCTTTTTTTTTTAGTTTAAAATTTATTTTCTTAACTGAAAATGTAACTTTTCAATTTTTTGTTTGAAAATCATCTTTTTTAGTTGAAAATCGGCTTTATTATTAGAAGAAGAATATTTTGGTTGCAATTTCTTCGTTTGGTTTAAAATGAACTTTTTTGTTAAATATTCATCTCTGGTTGAAAATTTCACCATTTTGTTGAAAATTTAATTTTTTTAGTTGAAAATTCAAATACCTGTTTGTTGAAAAATGGAACTGATTTGTTGAATTTTTATTTAAAATTAATTTTTTACTCGAAAATGTAACTTTCATTTTAGGTTGAAAATTTATCTTTCTTAGTTAAAAATTCGGCTTTATTGGTAGACAACTAATTTCTGTGTTTAGATTCGTTTTGTTAATCATCAACTGTGATATTTTTCGTTAAGAATGAATCTTTTTGTGGAAATTTCAACTTTTCGTGCGGGAAATTCAACTGTTTTTGGTTGAAGTTTCTTTTTTTTTTCTTCAAAATTTGAATCTTTGATGGAAAATCCATCTTTTTAAGTAGATAATTCCAGTATTTGGTTAAAAATTCAACTATTTTGTTTAAAACTTTTCCTTTTGGATTGAACATTCAACTTTTACCGTAGAAATATAAAAAGAATGTATTGCAATAAATAATTTAATAGCTCGTATTTTAATTTTAATTTGGAATTTTTTTATTCCGTTTATAAACGATTCTATGTTAAAAATGTAACAAGAATAAAATTCTAGTCTTTGAATATTAATGAACAGGGAAAATGAAAAATTGGCCAAGGAAAACCTGGTGATTTTTCACCGTGATAAAATCAGCATCTCGAAAAATGTTTTTTTTTTATCCTGGAAAGCTTAGACGAGTCCTGGATTTTTTTATAAGAAACTCTAGACACCCTGATTTGTTTTCAATCCGAACAGTGGTAATAAATATTTTCTTAGATTCGAGTTTCCTGTTATTGTTTAAACTTTAAAGCATGCATTCTTTAATATATTGAATTGAAACTCATAATTTAGATTGAATTGTTGATTTATAGGGATTATATTTCAAATGTTTCGAAATTTGCGCTGATAAATGACTGCAGTGCCTCGCAATTTCGGATTTTTCTCAATTTAGACGATGCATTTCCTGCGCGACCTTTTCTCCCAACACTCAAATATTTCCCATTATACACCTGACCGCTTTCACAAAGCCGTAATCGCGTGACTTATTATCGTATTATTATCACTATATTACATTTGGTTATTTGTGCTGTTCTGTTTGTCGAGTGATTTCCAGAGCTGCCGCTGAAACAAAAAACCAACATTAGAAAAGAAATGTGCGTTCTTTACAATGTGTCACTACATTTTGTATGTTAAATCAAAATCAAAACAATCAAACAGGCCTCACAGACCGGTCGCTATATGCTCTATTGTACTCTATATTCAGTTAAGGTCCATAAAGTACCCTATTTTCAAGATTTGGTCCCTATGGTACCCTATGTCTGAGATTTAAATATTCTAGGGTATTTTTAAAACTTCTAAGGTATTTTCAAAAACTTTTGATTTTGAATATTTTAGTGAATTTCAAAAGATTCCAAGGCTTTTTTTAAATTATTTTATTAATTTGAAGGGATTTTAAAGTATTTGAAATATTTTAGGATAAAGAATTTTCTAGAATTTCGGAAGATGTGGAACGATTTGACAGGGGCAGTGAGGTATTTTGTAAGGTTTGAAGGGATTTGAAATTATTTTTTGGAATTCACCCTGAATTCTTACTGATTTATCCTGAATTATTTTAAATTCTTTTTCATTTTTTAATTCACTTGTATTCTTCTAATCTTACTCAATTCTACTTAATTAAATGGATTTTTTTTAATTGTTGCAAGTTTTTATTTAATCGATCCTGAGGATTAGTTGATAATATGATGAAAAGATTTGAAATATTTTAATGTATTTTTTCAAATTCCTTGGCATTTTCAATAAATTTTAAGGTATTCCAAAAAGTTTTAAAGGATTTGAAATATTTTAGGGTATTTTAAAAGATTAGAAAGAAATTTTAAATTAACTTCAGGAATTTTAATGGGATTTCAAAAGATTTGAAATATTGTCGGTTATTTTTAAATATTTCCAGGCATTTTCAAGAGCTTCAAACAATTTCAAGGGATTCCAATGGGTTTTAATATTTTAATGGAGTTCAAAAAATTGAATGCGGTTTTAAAGAATTTTGGAAGAATTTCGTAGGGTTTCAAAGATTTCTAGAAATTTTCAAATATTTTTTGGAATTCCCCTGAATTCTTATTAATTTATCCTGAATCCTTTCAAATTCTTTTGAATTCTTCTAAATATACTCAATTCAATGGATTTTTGAAAATTTGTTAATTCATCTTGAAGTCTTTAAAACTCACCTTAAATTTTCAAGCATTTCATTAAATTTTTTTAAATTTTCTTTACTTTTTCTAAACTTATTTCAAACTTACACAATTCAATGCATTTGTTTATGTTATTGAATTGTTTTGAATTCACTTGATTGTTTTTTAATTCAGTTTGATTTGTTATGAATTTTATCGAATTCTTCCTATTTCGCTTAAATTCCTCTAAATTAACTCAAATTTTATTGTAATCAGTGGAATTTTTTTATTAAAAAAAAATGCAATTCATTTGAATTCTTTTGAATTTAACTTGAATTGTTTTGTATCCATTAGTCACTTCTTTGGTTATATATAAGTATGGTTTCAAAGCTTTGAAATTTTGTTGGAATTAACCCTAAATTCTTTAAAATTCTACGGAATGCTTTTGAATTTTTTAACTTACTTCTAAAAAAATGTAACTTTTAATAATGTCACTTTTCTTTTAATAAATTTACTCATAGGTTAACCGCTATTGAATTTAGGTCTATACTTATTTCTGAAATACTTTGAAATATTTCAGGGTATTTTTAAAGATTCCGAGAAATGTTTAATAGATTTCAATCAATTGAAGGGATTTAAAGATTCTAGGGTATTTTTAAAATGTGGAATATTTTAGTGAATTTGAAAGATTTCAAAGATTTTGAGTTTAATTTACTTCTAAATTCGCTCATTTCTATTTAATTCAATGGATTATTCTGAATTAAAAAAAAAGATTTAATTCAGCCTAAATTCTTTTAACCTCACCTTGAATTCTTAGGCATTTCATCAAATTCCACAAAGTTTTTTCATATTTTAAAATATTTATCAATTCATTTGAATTTTATTAAATTAACCTTGAATTTTTATGAATTTCACCGAATGATTCTCGTTTACCTTAAACTCCTCTAAATTCATTCCAAGTTTACGGGATATAATTAAATTTTTTTATTTAAAAAAAATTACAATTCATTTAAATTGTTTTGAATTTAACTTGAATTTTTTTGTAATTTTACGAATTTATCCCGAATTTGTTAGCCTTTAAGCGCGAAAAAAGTACCCTTCGGCCCCTATATTTTATCCCATAGTGAGGCCTACAGTTATTATTTTTAATATTCCTCCAAGTAAGATAAAATCTTGGAAGAGACTTGTTCTTTTTTAATGATGGTTAGATTTTCAGGGCTCTGTTGAATTGTGCATGAAACTTGGACGGACGAGACTGACGGACTTTACGTGTGAGAGTATTAGTTTGTGTGTTTATTCGACGCCTGGAGAAAATAAAGAAAATAAATAAATAAAAAAGTAATGTGGTGACTAAAGACATTTAGACAGTAGGTACATCAAGAAGAGAGGTGGCGACCAGCATTTGAATCGCCACGCACCGATCGATCGATCAATCTGTCCATGAGTCGTCTCATTGGTATATCTGCTTCTGTGTTTTAGCAGTGGCGGTGGCCGTGGTGGTTATAACAAAGGTAAATGCACCAGACTGTCTGTACTAGTCTGGTGCTATTCACGCATTCACTCTAATATTTTACCATTTAAATACTCGGTTACTCGTATTATTATATGAAAGGGCTGCCTTAACTACGCTTTTCAGGGTTTAAGTTACAAAAGTTATGAATACAAATAACAGAAAGATATCCAAAGTAAGCTATGAATAATTTTTTAAAGGTGAAATGCACGTATCATGATCATAAATGAGGAGAGAATGGTCAAGAGGCTAAAAATCACCAATTGCTCGTTTACCAACATATTTTTGTTTTAATTATATATCTAGATCAGGGTTGCTACAGTCTGGTTCCAAATTCAGCGATCACAGTCTTTTTCCCTATTCCCATGTGTTTCCCCCTTTTTTATTTTTAAGTATATAATACTAGACAATTTTTTTGTATTTTGTTGTATCTATTATTTAAAATAATGGAAGAGCAAGGATTGTAAATATTTAAAATTAAAAATACCAATTTCCGGCTTGAAACACTAATATCATTCAAAATTGTTAAAAGATTCTCAATCTTTTTCAAATTATAATGATTTTTGTTTGAAAATACCATTTTTTGTATGCGAAATGGCAACGTAACCTAAAATTGATCAAAATTATTAATCTTGATTGAAATCTGGCGATTTTTCAATACAAATTTCAATTTCCGATGGAAAACACTAACACAATTCGAAATTGTTCAATTTCGTAAATTATATTTTTTTAAACAAAAATAATTAGATTTGAATCCAATGATTGTTTGTTTAAAAATACCAATTTTAGGTGAAACATCTCAACAAAGCCTAAAGTTATAGGAAGTGTAAATATTCTTTAAAATATAATTTTTGTATTAAAAATATCAATAACTTTCCACGAAAAACACTAACATAACAGAAAATAATTCAGAATTATAATTTTTTTTCAAAATCCAATGATTTTTGTTTAAAACAACCGATTTACTGTGAAAAGCATAATACCTGAAACTGTTTAAAAATTGCAAATATTGTTCAAACTATAATGATATTTGTTTAAAAATACCAGTTTTTGGTTTAAAATGTTAACCTAACCTAAAATTGTTAAAATTTGTGAATCTTCTTTAAAATAACTTTTTTTTAATTGGGAGTACCAATTTTCGCCCAAAAGCACCAACAAATCCAAAATTGTTAAAATATTCTTAACCTTGTACAACTTATAATGATTATTATTCAAAATGTCAATTCTTTATATAAAATTCTAACGTAACCTAAAATTGTTTAAAAAATTATGAGCCTTAAAAATCTACTGATTTCTGATTAAAATGACCGATTTCCTGTGAAAAACGTATAACCTGAAACTGTTAAAAAATTGCAAATCTTGTTGAAACTATAATGATTTTTGTTTTAAAATACCAATTTTTGATTTAACATGCTAACATAACCTAAAATTGTTAAAAGTTGTAAATCTTCTCTGAAATATGTAATTTTTTTATTAAAAATACCATTTCCGTCGAAAACACTAACATAATCCAAAATTGTTAAAAGATTCTTGATCTTGTTCAAATTATAAAGATTTTTTTGTTTAAAATAATCGATTTCCTGTAGAAAAAAAAACACTTTGTGATTTTATATTAAAAACCCTATGCAATTCAAATTTTATTATTAATGATAGAATTTTTAAAAAAGAAATTATTCTTGAATATATGAATGATATTTAACATATAAAAATGGTTTATTTAACAAATTTAGTGTTTTATCGAACCTTTTTGTATCGGCGTGAATGGAGTTCAAACGACCTATGTTTATCCAACTTTAAAAAATAATTTCTTTGATGGCAGATATTATTAAAAAACTCATTTAACATTTTTAAAAAATGCAACATTTCTTATAAAAAGATTGTTTCTTTTCTACATGTAAAAATAAATGTTAGATCTTTTCCCTATCTTTTCCCCTTTTTCCGTGAAAAAATTACCCTATTTCTCCCTTTTTTTTGAGCTCCTTTTGCGCTGTGATACCTGAAAATGCCATATGACTTTTCCAAGGTTTAGTTTTGAAAAAATCCAGTCAATTCTGTTCAATTTCAATACATTCTCCTGGTCACAGACTAATTTACCAACAATTTCTTGTATAATTATTAATCAATTCAAACTTGATGGGCTTTTCAGTAATTATTGAATTCTGAGTAATCCTCACTAATAATATTATAAAATGGTTGACATTCTGGAATAAAAATCATATTCAGGGTGTCTACTTGACCGGGAAATCACGTTAACAATTAGAATGATCCTGATTTGGAATAGGTTCTAATTTGCGACATAAATTTTCTGTAGAAAAATAAACTTTTGAGTTTGGGAAAGGGAATTTTCGTAAAGAATCATAATTTTCACTTTTAAACAGGGGATTTCCGTAAAGAATTATTATTTAGATTTCAAAACAGAGAATTTTTGTAAAGAATTGTTTTTTGACTTGTAATTATAATTCTTTTACAAAATTCTTTGTTCCAAATCAAAATTGCAATTCTTATGACCAAAAATTATTTGATGTTCGAACTAAGAATTATAATTCTTTTCCAAAATTCCTTGTTCAACATCCGAAATAGTTGTAATCTTTAAAAATCGTTTGAAATCAATAAAAGCTGTTGAACCCTTTTAAGTTAAACGGGGAAAATGAACAATTAGCCGGAAATTTAACATCATCCGTCCGGTGGACACTCTGGTATTATTTTTATAAATTCCATGAATTTTTCAGATCTTGTAGCAACCCTGCTAGATTCAATGGAATGTGAAATCAATTTTTTTCTATTTATTTTAATCGAGGGGCACATAACTTCTACAATCGGTTTTCAGAGATTATTGTGGCGACTTTGCAATTTGTCCAATTTTTTCGTTTCCAATTTGAATTTCTGAATCACATTGTGATTCTTTAATTTTATGAATTGCGTTTTTAAATTAAAAATTTAAAATGTGCACCAGAATTCGAAGTTATGTATCCTTGTAAAAATGGTTGATAATTGAAACTTGTAATTCTGAGACTCGTCAAACCCTTGAACACCAAAATGAAGGTTGTTACTATTTCCACTAATTTAAGTAAATAATTTATTCCCTTTTTATTGCAAGATTTACAAGCTTGATAAGATCGAATTTTATTTTGAATTTCTTTGTTTAAAAAAAATATATAATGTTCGCAAGCTAAAATTTGTAAAGAAAGAAAGAAAATAAAAGGTGAAAGAGGACGCTGGTGTCCAGAAAAAGATATTCAAATTTGGAAGTACTATTCTTAAAAAATAAAAGTAGAATAAACAGGTAGAAGAGGGACAAATTTACATCGCAGCCCTTTTGTATGTTAAGCTGCAACCTTGTGTTATCTACGTATCAATAGAAATAAGTCATACTAGGATATTTAGGATCATTTCTGGGAAATTTGAAACAATTACTAAAATGCGTAAGAAAAAATGCAAATATTACCAAATAAATGGGGTTTCAGGATATTACAACTTCTTCTACATTTGTATAAATTATTTTTTAAGTCCAAAAGAGACAATTAAAGTTAGAATGATTAAAATAATTACGGTTTAAATGAGTTTCTAAAGAAAAGTATAATTAAGAGGGAAAAGTGGTGATTGAATACAGCGATACAAAAATTGGTACGGTATCAAAAGTTCAAAACAATTAAATGTTGAAAGTGTAAGATAATAAATCTAAACTGCAATTCCATTCGGAAATAAAAAAATGGTGGTTGAATACTGAGGTACATGAAATCTTTGAGATGGTAAAATAATTTAAGGTACATATAGAAAAATTATACTTCAGACCCGAGTTAATTTTCTTAAGAAGAGGTTGGTTTATTCCCAAGTGGAATATCCACTGGGCAAAATAATTTATAAGATGTGGTATTAAGAATAAAAAAAAGTAAATCCTTAATCGCGAGAAGAAATCTACAGAGTACAAACGTTTGATCATAAAATTAGCGAACACTAATTTTAAGTGCATATAGTTTTAGTGTGAGAAGCAGCTTTAAAGCTGTTCTTAAAGACAATTTTTTTCTGGATAAAGTAAGAAGGAAAAAGAAGACACTCGTGTTCTCGAAAATAGGTTTCAAGAATTTTACGATGTATCGTAAAATGACAAAAGCAGTGAAATAATTATAATAAAGGTTCTAAACGATTGATAAAAGTTAAAAATCGAGTTATAAAAGTCAATAATTATGAAGGAAGAAAAGAAAAAAAAAAGTTTTTCGGCCAGGAAAGTGTTCTCGATATTGTTTGGATTATAAATATCGGAGAATGTTTGGGGGAGAATTTAAGTGAAAAGATCTGAACTCGTTGGATGTGCAAGAGTTATATTCCAATTTGAAAGCGAATTTATCTCCTACCAATTTTAGTGCATAAGGGGTAATTTTATTTGAATTACAATTAAAGTAGTAGAAAATAGTGTTGAATAGAGTAAATTTTTTTTAGGATATTAAAGTAGGAATATAGGGAAATCTGAGTAGCCATAAAATTTGCCAATCTTGAACACTTTCCCCGTAAATCAGTGTAGAAGCAGTGTGAGAAAAGCATTTTCTATTTTAATAGGGCTCAAATTTAAGCGTAACTGACAATAACCGTCTCGGTATTACAGGAGGATTCGGTGACCGAGGAAGTGGCGGCGGCGGCGGCGGTGGTGCTGATGGAATGGTTACTCAAGAAGATACAATCTTCGTCTCAGGAATGGATCCAACAGTCTCGGAAGAAGAAATCTGCGAGCATTTTGGGGCCATTGGTCTCATTAAGGTGCGTTGATAATAATTTAGTGTTTATTTTTTATCTGAAAGGTTCTAAGTCCACTAAAGTAGAGTATATAATCATTCAAGAACAATAAATTTGAAAGCTTTAAATCAATTTGAAAATGCTTTATTCTGTTTATAAAAGATGCTGTGTTGAAAATGTTACAAAGTTGAGATTCTCGTCTTTGAATATTAATGGTTAAGGAAAAATTAGGAAAATTAGTAAGGGAATTTTGAAAATGAAGTTTGCGACCACTCTGATATTATATTCTTGTCAACAATTTATTTGCCTTTTATTTCGATTTCTATTTCTTTTATTTTTTGTAGTTGCTTCCTCCAGATAATTATATTTTTAGTTAAAAATTCTATTATTTTGTTGAAAATTCAACAATTTTGTTTAACAGTAATCCCTTTTGATTGAAATTTCGTCGTTTTGGGATGAAAATTCAAATTTTTTTTGTTAAAAATTCATGTTTAGATGTTGAGAATTGAATTCAAATCATTCTTGGTTGACATTTTTTTTACGTTCTTTTTTGTTTCAAAATTCATCTGTTTTAGTAGAAATTTCATATTTTTTAAATACATTTTTTTTAATGGTTAATAATTTTATTTTATTTAAAATTTAAAAATGTTAACAAACTATTTTCTTTACATTAGTTTTTGTTTAAAAATTCATCTGGCTTAGAA